>OY821517.1:16633047-17233047 GCA_963682025.1 Cordilura impudica
TTTTAATTTTTAATTTTTAATTTTTAATTTTTATTTTTTAATTTTAATTTTTAATTTTTAATTTTTAATTTTTAATTTTTAATTTTTAATTTTTAATTTTTAATTTTTAATTTTTATTTTTTATATTTTTTAATTTTTAATTTTTAATTTTTAATTTTTAATTATTTAATTTTTAATTTTTAATTTATAATTTTTAATTTTAATTTTTAATTTTTAGTTTTTAATTTTTAATTTTTAATGTTTAATTTTAATTTTTAAATTTAAATTTTTATTTTTTAATTTTAATAAATAAAACTTAAAAAAAAAAATTTGTCGACAAAAATTTTTAAATATAATAAATATAAAAACACTAGAAGCTGAAAAATTTGCTTCAGAAAAGAGTCAACAAAAATAACGTAAAATTTTTAAAAATAAAAACTGACCAGGAATTGATCATTTTTCTTAAGGAGGTCAACATAGGTTGAAGATTTTATTTTTTTTTATGAACAGAAAAAAAATTTTCCTATAGATGATCCATCAGATTCTGAGAAAATTTTCCTATAGATATCCTCTTAGATTCTGAGGATATTTTCCCGTAGAAAATAGTAAATTTACTAATTTAAAAATCACCAGATTTTGAGGAAATTTTCTAATGTAAACCTCTCGGATTTTGAAATAATTTTTATCTAGAAAGGTCCTTCTTTTCTAATGTAACTCTCCTATAGAACTAAACTCTCCAAACCTGAGTATAATTTCCTATAGAAAAATCATCAGATTCTGAGGAAATTTTCCTGCAGAAAATACACAAATTTTAAGTTAATTTTCCTCTAAGAATTTTCCCGGATTTGGTTGAAATTTTCCTACAGAATATACACAGATTCTGTGCAAATTTTTCCTATGTAAAGAAGTATCAGATAGCGAAAATTTTTATTTTTTTATATTTATGAAATTTTTTTTATTAATTGTATTTTAAAACTTTTGTAACTAAGTTCAATCTTATTATTACTTGTTTCGCAAAAGATTTTTAATTCTTTTAATCAATGTCTAATATCCAATTGCTACATTTAACAAAAATTTTAGTTTTCTCTAATTAAAAGTATTTTCCATTTACTTTTGTTGTTATTTTCATTGTTATAATTTTGTATATAAGTTTTTTATGTGGCGCTTCAATTTTGTTGTTTTTCATTAAGTTTTCTTGTTAACCCCCCTCTTTCGCCCTAATCAACAATCCTTGCTTTCTGTCTCTATCCTCCTCCATTATTGGCGTCCGATTGTCTTAATGAAAAAGAAACTTTTTTTTTGGAATTTTATTCACCGAACCAGAAGGGGAGGGCAAACTATTTACACAAAAGAAGACAATAAAAAACAAAACTAAAAACGTCAACCGAATGCATTACAATTGAATACAATTTTCAATTAGTTTTATTAAGGAGTTTCAAGTGCAAAAGTTCAATTTAATATTGTGCTGCTGCAGATCGTATTTGTGTATATGAATTTGCATTGTTTGATGATGGGTTGGAGATGCCGAAAGCGCTGCTGCTTCTATTTCATCTCGGTTCATTTTTATTGCTTATTGGCTTCATTTGTCCCAATTGAATTGTGTGTGATTGTAGTGATTATTTTCTGTTTTTTGTATTTTTCAAATTAATTTAAATGGAATCCTTTTTTTCTTTTAGATCTTTTTACGACATGACAAAAAAGAAGCAGCAATCAAATGAATGACCAACAATTTTGTTTCAATTTAAATGTTTTCTTTTTTTTTCTTGTTCACAGGTTGTTGACTTTTCAAGGTTATTTTTAGATACTGGAAAACAAAATTAAAAAAAAAGAAACTTAAGTGGCCAATATGTTATTGGAAACACGTTCGTTGTTGCTACCCCAGTTGACCTTTTGATATTCATCTAAGGCATAAAGTTTTGAATTTAAACATTTGAAAGTGTCAACAGAATAAATAACGAATTTAGGGTCACATTAAATTTATTACAAGAAATATTCATTGATATTGGAAAAAAAAAAATTTTAATCAATTTTCATACTCTCGTTTCAGATTTTTCAAAGGATAAGAATGTAAGTTGTGTATATTTAAATTATTTATGTTGTTTAGTAAAAAGTAAATGAACAATTTTCTAATGCAGAACAAAAAGTTCAACAAAAGTAGTGAAATCTTAATCATAAATGTTTAAATTCACGTAGATATAGTAATTAGGTATGCTATATTCAAAGATTTTATAAAATATAAAATTTATTGAATTTACTGATGTTTCGCTAAAGAAAAATTTACAAACTAAAAGAAAAAATCCAACAAAAATTGTTGAATATTTAAGAAAAGTTTATTGTTAGAGATAAAGTGAATATCTATAATATTAATAGGCAAGGCGATTACTTGCGATATCTCCTACACTCTCAATTACCAATCGATTTCGAGAAAAAATATACCTTTTGAAAGGTTCTTTTTTACAGATCTGCACCATCTGGTATATACTTTTTTTTTTAGTAATAGTCACTTAAAGTTGCTACTAACACATATATAAAACACATATTTAAGCTTATGAATTGGCTAAATTCATTAGAACCCCTTTAGGCTCTTATAAAATAATTTATTAAAAAACCCATTTATATATTTTTTGTGTGTTCAACAAATATTTATAAAACAAAATTCAATGAATTTTATTTAAAAATTCGTAATATAATGAATTTTATTTAAATATTCTTAAATTTTTTTTTATATATATATATGTAGATTAAAAAAACATTGAAAAAAAAAAGTTAAGAAAAAATAAAATTGCCTAGAATTTGCACTCACATTTCGAGTGTTGGGCTCTGCTAGGATTATAAAATGTCTTGCCTCAACTTTCTGATTTTTTGTTATAAACTTTTCTAAAGGGAAACTAATAAAAATTTAGTGGAAAAGTAACAGTAAAATTGTTTTCAAAAATTAAAAAAATTGAATTTAGGTGAAAAAAATGTTTAACATTTCAAACAATTGATATTTATTTTTTACACAATAATCCATAGAATTTTAAAATATTCCGTTAAAGAAGTAAGTTGAATTTGCTTATTTTTTCATTAGAAAATATTATCTGGAGTAGAAAAAATTGTATTGGTTGTACTTCAGCACAAAATCAACAAAATATAGTGAAAAATGAAAGCAAAGTGTTAAACATTTTTTAATGAAAATTGAATTCGGAAATGATTTTCACTGAGTTCACTTCTATGGCATTTATATGAAAACTTTATTATTTTTAAATCAACAAACAATTTTTAAGATTATAAATATAAAATCAGTACAATTTTGACGTTTCTAAAAAAAAATAGAGCCGATAGCCTTGGCAGCTAGTGCTCACGAATTGCTCATTAGTCATAGAATTTATTCTTATGATTAATAAACTAATAAATAAATAATAAAAAAAATATCTCAGTAATCAATGGCAATATTTAACATTTTTTTTTAAACCAAACAAAAAATTTTTTATTATTTCTTGAAAAAAAAATTAAACAAAAAAAAATTTAGATTTTTTTTTTTTGCAAAAATCATTTAAAACCTAAGTAGAAAAAGGTCATATGGAAACAATCTGTTCCAGTAGAACATATGTAATCTACATATTGAAACGTGTAGGTAATTCTTTCGACCACTTTTTAAGCAAAATGCGCGCACGAAGGAGTGTGAAATTTGGCATAGTTATAGTTCATATGGAGGAGAAGTACAGAACGATAAAATTTTTGTATAATATGTGTTAAAAATATATGAAATTAAAAAAAAAAAAATACTTTTATAAGAGCCTAAAGGCTCTTAAATTGAATTGTGAATTGCTTAAAATTGATTAGCATACATTTAGGCTCTTATTAAATAATTATTAACAATCCATTTTATATTTCTTCTGTGTGCTCATCACATATTTATAATGAAATTTAATGAATTTTATTTAAAAATTCTCAATTTAGTGAATTTTTTTTTAATTTATAATATTAATAAGTAAGGCAATTTCTTGTGACAGATTTTTTGTTCCAAAGTTTTCTTCCGATTTTGACCAAACGTATCTTATTGGAAAAGTATTTATTTTAAGCTAGCCACCAGATTTAAAGATGCTTACATTTTTAAATATTTTTTAAGTAAAATGCATTTAAAGTTGCTAAAATTACATACATAATTATTAGTTATATAATGCTATGTGAGTGTTTATTTAATTTGTTAATGTGTTCAAAAAAATTAGTTCGTTCTCTTCATTCATCTATAATATCAATGGGCTAGGCGATTTCTTGTGACTGATGTTTTGTTCTACCGTTTTATCCCGATTTTGATCAAACATATATTATTTGAAAGGTATTTCTTTTTAGCCGGTTTGCAGATTTACAGATTTTTAAATTTTTTCCTTTATTTTGAGTAAACTACATTTAAAGTTGCTACTAACACATACATAAAATTATACAATGATATGTGTGTGTTTATTAAATTTGTTAATGTGTTTGTAATAAAAATGAGTTTGTTTTTTTTTTGTGTTGATTTGCGAATTGGCTATAATTGATTAGCATACCTTTAGGGTCTTTATTTAATGAAAAAATAATATTTCTAAGAATTTGCACTCGAATTTCGAGGGCTGGAATCTGCTAGTAATAACAATTGTGTTGAATTGAAAAATAATTTTGGACATAAGCCAATAACGCAATCGATTGATTAGCATACCCCTAGCGTCTTATAAAATAATTTATTAAATTAAATTAAATTAAATTAAATTAAATTTCCTACAATTTGCACTCGAATTTTGAGTGCTGGGCTCTGCTAGTAAATATTAATTTTTATGGCTACTAACCTGTTTAATTAGTCTTCAATAGAAAATATTCGCAGAACTTGTAGTAAAAATCAATAAAAATTGTTTATTATTTTATGACTTCAATAATGTCGTATTAGTTTAAAAAAACATTAAACATTAGCTTCCTATTTAAGTAGCATAAACGATAGACCAGTCGATCGATAACTTCAAAAATTTTTTATTTATTTTAAAATAAATATTTCCCTTGCGTCTGTTAGAGAAACCCAAATTTGATAATCTTAATGGAAAAAATATTAAATAAAATTTAATCAAATAAACTTCAAACAAAAATGTTAGCGAAGTTTTTTATAATAATTTTTTCAAAGATTACAAGATTTTACACAGATTTTGAGTAAATTTACCTATAAAAAAAAATCAGATTGCAAGGACATTTTCCTGTAAAAAAAATCACTTGATTCTCCGAAAATTGCGCTATAGAAAAATCAGTTTTGGTCTACTACTGTGATGTGTAATATTAAAGAAAAAACAACTGTGACATTTTTATATATTTTTTCAATTATAATATTAATTTAAAAAATTAAAATTGTGTTTTATGCCGTATATGTTTATTGTGTAAAACTTTTTGTTTTTGGAAAACAAAAAACTAATGTGAAAATTGACAAAAGAATATTTATTAAATAAAATTCATCCCTGAAGATGCTGGAAAATACCCAGCGAAACGTCGGAGTTTGAAAATGAAATAAATAGTCTTTTATTTATTTTTTAAAAATAGTGACCTTGAAAGCCCATTTAGAAAAATTGTAAAACACATAAAAAATCTATAATTTTTATATGAATTACACTTAAAACTGCTCAATTTGCAATATTTTTTGCTCCACAAGTCACAGCAGATTCAACAGGAATTGATTTATTTTCAGCATTAAAGATTCTTAAAACTGATTTACTTATATAAATTATGAATGAGTACGAAAATATATATATACAGATTGGCCCCCCTATTGTTTGCATTTCGAACTACTAGTCATTTTGAGTAAGGCAACACCAATATTAGCTATGTTACGACAAAGTGTTTAATATAGAAAAGATTTGATCCGCAACGTTTTAAGTTCTCTATTTGGGCTAAGAAACGCTTGGAAGGAGATGAGGATTTTTACTGAAAAATCATCCTTTCTGACAAAGCTCATTTCGGGGGTTACGTCAATAGGCAAAGAAACCCAAACATGACTGCTGAAATGGCGCTGCACCCTGAACGATGCGCTGTTTGGTGTGGTTTGTGGGCCTGCGATAAAATTGTGTAATTATACCCTATACCACTATGTGGTTTGGGTATAATGACTTTGTGCTGCTGTTTGTAACAACCAAAAATATTTGACCTAGACCCATCTTTAATTATACCGATCGAATCAGAATCACTTTCTGAGTTGATTTAACAATGTCCGTCCGTCCGTCCGTCCGTCTGTGTGTCCATGTAAAGCTTGTAATCAAACTGCAGGTCGCAAATATGAATATATTTTGATGAAATTTGGTATGTAAGCTTTTATCGGCCATGGGATGAACGCTATTGAAATTGGTGAGAATCGGTCCATGTTCAGACCTAGCCCCCATACAAATTACCCATATGAAATCGACATAAATTTCCATAAGATCCAAATTGTCATATAGATCTTACTCAAATTGGGTTTGTATGCGTTCATTACATCCACTAATGAGTAGTCCAAAAATGATCCCTTTGACCCCATATAGAGCTGCTTCCCGATCTTCACTTAAATCTATTAAAAAACAAAAATATTGCACTGATTCTTCTCAAATTTTGTTTGTATATATTTTTGCAAAATACAAGAGACTTTACCAAACATGATCAGGATCGGTCCATTTTTGGACCTAGTCCCTTTATAGATATAGCATCCGATATGAACTTTTTCATATCTGCAGCCAAAAAAATTAATAAAAATCCCACTCAAATTTGGTTTTTGCTTATTTTCAATGTCCAGTTAGTTGGGCCTAAGAGATAGGGTTTCTAAACGCATGGTATAGGGTATCGTATAGTCGGTCTAGACCGACTATAATTTTCTTACTTGTTTTTCTTCGAAAACCCGAATGAAAAAAAAAATAGCTTTTTGGTCCGCCCTGTATGTATTTTTTTTTTTTTTCTGAAAAATATTTAAATGTTGGATTATCTTTTTTAAGAATTGTGGAACTTATTTCCTGCAAAAAATTTACTATTTTTTACAATAATTTTATTGAAAAATTGACACTAATTTTTGAATTGAACGAATGCAGTCATCAAAATGTATTTTACAAAAGTTTTTTAATAGCAATAATTAAAATAAAATTGAACGCAGCATAATTAAACAAAAATTGTTGAATTTTCTAAAACAAAATATGTAAAACAAAATTCAACTGCAATAATTAAAAAAAAAAATATTAAAAGTCATAAATTTCAAAGGTCGAATAATAATTCATCATTTATTAAAAAAAAATACTATATATAAAATAAATATTTTACACACTTAAAAAATATTTTACATAAATAAAAAACAAATTGATGTACTGTGAAAGTTATTTTTGTTAATAAAGGCTAATTGTTAATTTTTAAAGTTAGATTAACACAAATTGAATTTTTTTTGGCTGCTATTTATTTCAGGTTGTTGAATTACCACTTAGTGGCCGAATAGTGGAAATTTTCGCATACTGTTTAGCTAAAACTGTTTAAAACTCACTAGTTAACAGTCAACAGAAATTGTTGATTTTTCTATCAGAAAGTTTTTAAAATCTTTTCATTCTTCATTCTCTTTATGAATTCTCTAAATTTAAATTCTTCAAGAGAATTGTTGTTATTTTATTTTCTAAGAGGGAAATTTTCTTTAATAAATATAAAAAAAATATAAAATTTAAGATGGGTGTGAAGTTAAATATCGAAATAAATATCTGTTAAGAATTTTAACAGAGAATGTTAATGTTAACATTTTCTGTTAAGTACTTCACTTAAGCAAACGAAATTTTTTATTCAAGTAAAAAACAATTATCTAAATATTTTCATAATTAAATTTAGACTATAAACATGTATCTGACCAATAATAAATTTGTTTTGTTATTATTTTTTAATTTGACATAAAAAATAACGTATATTCGCATATAACAGCATATAATGTTAAAGTAGCCAAAACGGTTATTTCTAGCCGACCTGCATAAGGTGCGTCTATATCAGGTGAAAGCCCCAACCGAGTAGATTCTAATGGCATACCAACTATTTATAATTTTTTCTCAGGAAAAAAGTTACAAAGGATCAAAATATAAAAAAACAGATTTTTCTTATAAGTACTATTTTTAAGGGGCGAAACCGGTTATTTCTAGCCGACCTGCATAAGGTTCGTCTATATCAGGTGAAAGCCCCACCCAAGTAGATTCTGTGGCATACCAACTATTTTCAATTTTTTCGCAGGAAAAAAGTTACAAAGGATCAAAGTAAAAAAAAATAGATTTTTCTTATAAGTATTATTTTCAAGGGGCCAAACCGGTTATTTCTAGCCGACCTGCATAAGGTTCGTCTATATCAGGTGAAAGCCCCACCCGAGTAGATTCTAATGGCATACCAACTATTTTCAATTTTTTTCTCAGGAAAAAAGTTACAAAGGATCAAAATATAAAAAAAACAGATTTTTCTTATAAGTATTATTTTCAAGGGGCCAACCCGGTTATTTCTAGCCGACCTGCATAAGGTGCGTCTATATCAAGTGAAAGCCCCACCAGAGTAGATTCTAATGGCATACCAACTATTTATAATTTTTTCTCAGGAAAAAAGTTACAGAGGATCAAAATATAAAAAAAACTGATTTTTCTTATAAGTATTAAATTCAAAGGGCCAAACCGGTTATTTCTAGCCGAGCTGCATAAATCTGTGGTTTTCTAGAATAACCGCGTATGTCATAAAATCAAAATGTTCAGGGGAGCCAAAAAACGTTATATTTGAAATTATGGGCTCGATATAAAGATTTTAGTGCTTTTTATTTAACAGTCCTGCAGATATAAAATTTTGAGTCAAAAATCTTCAGAGGAATAGATCCTGGAGAAGGACTAAAAAACAATATGTATGTCAATTACACTTAAAGTGTGTGCAGATAAAACAACTGATGTCGACAAACGTCGTTTTCTTTGAAAAGGAAAACTACCAATGTAACCACCCATGTAGACATAAGTTGTTGTTGCTTGAAAAATGGATTTTTTTCGTTCGTCAACAAAATGTTAACGGGATTTGGGATGAGAATATAACAACGTTTCAAGAATAATAGTGACAAAAAATAACAGAAATAAACACATAAGTTTTTACAAGTGGTTATAAACTGAAAACTAATCCAAAATTATTTTGAATTTTTTTTCATTAATAACAACGTATGTCGCTATGCATTGTTTTCTGAGAAAATAATTTGTCAGCGATCAAACGTAGGTTGACATACGTCGTTAGTGCTGCAAATTAATTTAATAAACATTTAAGTTACGTCGTTATTTAAAGAAAAAACTGAGAAATGGTCAATATTTTTTTGTAAATTGAACACATGTAAAGAGCGTTAAAAATTAATATATTTGGCATCGTTAACTCAAAACTGTTATTCCAGAAAACCACAGAAATATTCTCTTTATTAATTATCTGAAGTAAAGTTCCAAAAAGACTTCTTGTTATGTCATTTACTTAAAATTCAACAAAAAATGTTGAATTTCCTTTAGTGTATTACAAGTACATACTAAATAAATAATAGTCTAACCCTTAAAAACGAAGTTTTTATTAAAACTCGTTCTTTCCTAATGCATATCAGTTTTGAATATCTCCGTGACTGTGCGTGACTGTGTGTGACTATGTTAAAATTAATCTTTGGCCACAACAAGTCTATGTACAAGGTTTCAGATCCATCGGATGAGTGGAAGTGGCTTTTAATCTCTCCGTTACTGTTCGTGACAATGTCAAAGTTAATCTTTTTCCACAGCAAGTCTATCGACCAAGTTTTAGATCGATCGGATAAGGGAAAATGGGTTTTAAATCACTCCGTGACTGCGCGTGACTCTGTCGAAGTTGATCTTTCTTTACAGCAAGTATATCGACCAAGTTTCAGATCGATCGGATAAGGGGAAATGACATTTAGATCACTCCGTGACTGTGCGTGACCATGCATGACTGCGCGTGACTAAGTCAAAGTTAATCTTTTTTCACAGCAAGTGTATGGACCAAGTTTGAGATCGATCGGATGAGGGGAAATGACATTTAGATCACTCCGTGACTGTGCGTGACCACGCGTGACTGTGCGTGACCATGCGTGACTGTGCGTGACTACCCCAAAATTAATCTGTAGTCAGGACAAGACTATGCGCAAAGTTTCAGATCAACTGGATAAGGGGGAATAGGGTCCACCTATGGCAGACAGACGACAGACAGACAGAGAGTATGAGTTAAAAGAAAGAGTTTAAAAAAGAAATTATCACATTAGTGAAAATTATTCCGTTTTATGTTTTACATGACAAGCCTTGATTTTGTTTTTTATAGTTCCCAGAAATCTCTACCACTACATTAGTGGTCCCCCCCTTCTTCATGTTTAATATTTAGTCTCCAGTCAATGTCAATTTATAACAATTTTAACACTATAATTTTAACATGCACAGTATAAATTTGTAGTATTTATGGTATGAGTACTTTAACTATAGAACTTTCTATAGTATAATTTCTTAATTTTCACCTTCCGCTGGAGGCGGCTTTCAGCATATAATCTATTATGGTATGGCAGTATTTCGACATTATTTTGTGCAGACACGACTTTCAATAATAATAACTTGTCGCACAACAATTCTTTTGCTCCGCCATTCATTCATAATTTAGCCGCGGAAATAATAATATGACATTTATATGATTCTATTATTAATATTTTTTTATGATTTTCATAAGCATCAATGAATATTTCGCACATTAGCTTCCCCTTCCTACAACAAAAAAAAAATTCTCGCAATTTGGTTTTGATATACATGACTGATATTTTAGTCGTAAAAACAATTTGCCGTTGTTGTTGTTGTTGATGTTGTGATATTTGATAGACTGAAGTGGCAGGCAACAGGCAATATTTTGTTGAACATGGTAGATATTACAAATGAAAGGATAGTGGTGGGGCAAAATAGGTTGTATAACTGTAATAATACTTTTTTATTGTTATTGTGAAGTATCTAAACTTTAAGTAACTCTTTTACAGTATAATATACAGTTTAAGGCAAAAATGTAAAAAAAAAATACACAACGTCATGACCACCACCATCCATACATCCATCCACCACCATTAAACTCCCCCGTTTAATTGTTTTCATATATTGCGCTTTGCTATTACTTTTCGTTGATGATGATCATGATGATGACGAGATGACTTTTATTATGATTATCGAATGTAGTATTTAGAGTTGTGGATGATTATGATTATTATTGTGATTATGAGTGGCACTTTAACAGCTGATAAACTGTTTTTAAGCTGTTCACGCTGACCTCGAAGTTAAAAATTTTTTTTGAAGACATTTAAGTGAAGGGTTTTGGATAATTGTAAGTTGTCTGAGACTATTTTAAAGGTCATACGAATCGATCCTACGATCTGTCACTTTTGCGAGGCTGGCTAAATTGACGTGTCACAAAAGTAATTCTAGACATTTCACAAGCGGCCAATTTACCTAGCCTTTAACATCGCCATGTAAAAGTGACAGGTCCTAGAAAGGGTTCTTACGATAAATTTTTCAACAATATAAAGTTCTGATTTTGTGTTATATTTTCCTATAACTTTTTTTTTTTATTATACAATTTGCATTATAAGCAAGCAAAAATATTATAGTCGGTCTAGACCAGCTACACAAAACCCTATACCTTGCGTTTCAAGATAGGCTCTTAGATTCAACTTTGCTGAGGCAATAACTGGATATAGCAAATATGCAAAAATCAAATATTAGTGCTATTGTAATAAATTTTGTGCATGCAGTTATGAAAATGTTTATATCAGATGTTATTTTAATATGGGGATTAGGTCAAAATATGGACCGACCGTGACCATATTTAGTCACTGGCTGTTCACAAAAAAATATATACTCTACATTAAAAAACAAATCTTTGCAATATTTTTCTTTTTTGATAGATTTAAGTGAAGATTCCAGAGTTTATTTTGTACTACTGGTTAGTGGATATAATAGACGTAATTATGAATTAGAAAAAATAATAAATACTAGTATAGCCCAGCACTCGAAATTCCAGTGCAAATTTTAGGAAATATTATTTTTTTATTCAACTTTTGTCTTCCAATGTTTTCTTTAAAAAATTATGAATATTTAAATGAGCCTAAAGATATGTTAATCAATTTTAGCAATTCACAATTCAACACAGAGCGTCTGATATATAATTTAAATAACTCGCATTAACAGAATGTGACGAATTATTATAAATATTTTATTTTATTTAATTTAATATATTTTTAGACAGATTAAACATAAATTTTTTCATTCTCAGCTTCTCCTCCATATGAACTATAACTATGTCAATTTTCACACTATTTTGTGCCCGCATATTGCTTAAAAAGGGAACTAAAAATGTACCTTCGCGTATTAATATATAGATTCTTTATTGAGGGAAAAAAACAGAGAAATAATTAATAAAAAAATTTTTTTTCTTAGGGTTCCCTTTTTTTGCTTCAAAATCTCGTTAACGGCTCCTAAACACACAACACACTCCTTGGCTATATCTCTTTGAGTCATTGCTGTGTGTTCTGTTAAAGTAAGAATCTTAGTGACTTTTTCCGGAGAAATATCCATCTTTAAAAATAAGAAACAAAAAATCTTTAACAAAAATAACAAAATGTACCAAGCGTGTAGCTTGGTGCGTCTCGTATCTAACTGATTGATGGAAGACGAACCAAAATGGCCGCTATTTTTGACAAACGTGTTGCCATCTGCGAAAAATAAGAGTAATTGTGTTAATTATCACTGGTTCGCATTAATTCGCACAGTACTGTATATGATTATCCATATCTTACGACCATTTCACTCAGTATGATAGGCTTCATTTTTATGGAGGCTATCAGAAAAATTGTCTCAGATTCCTAGACTTTTTCTATAAAGAGATTCTGAGAATTTTCTTATAAAAAAATTGTCTCAGACTTTGATTGTGGTAATTTTTCTATTAAGAAATTGTCTCAGATTCTGAGAATTTTTCAATAAAAATATGTGAAAAAAAATTCTAGTCGTTGTGGACCAACTATACGTCACCCTATACCATGAGTTTAGAGAAAGGGTCCCAAGTCCAACTAATTCGATATAATATTTTCTATAAACCAAATTTGTTATTAATTTTGTTGCCTGCAGATATGGAAAAGTTTATTTCTGATGCTATATGTACTTGGGGACTAGGAGGAAAAATGGACCTGTATTAAAGAAAGATCTGTGCAATATTTTTGTTTGTTTTTTAAGATTAAAGTGAATATTGGGAAACAGCTATATATGTGGGCTATGACTAAGAACTGGCCTATAGGTTTAAGTTTTGCATTATAGTGTACTAAAATCACAAGGAATTTGAGGAAGAAAATTCCGGTTTAATATAACGAAAGTCTTTATTCTCCCTTTTTGATGTAGATCATACTTGTAGTGCTATCTAGAAAATTTGTTTCTTTCTTCAAAGCTGCACCCGCTATATTACACAATCTTCATTTTCGAAATCCCACCACCTAGATTAAGGAGAGTTTTCTTTAAGCTTAATTTTCTGTAGTTGCTCTTCATGTAATAAACTTCTTACACAGGAAAATAACGACAGAGAGAGAGAGTGAAGGATGAGGGTCTCTAATAGTTACAATTGCCAAAAGGATTTGAAAATATTAAATTTAAAAGCTTTCGGTACACTGTGGAACATTTACGATGTCATTGTCTGTGGCCGGAGACAAGGAAAAAATATGAAAGGTGGCCTGGGAACGCCAAACCCTGTGAAGGATTTGCCATACTGACCTAGTACTTTCACTCTGACTTGGAATTTCTCTGCCACCAGAATGGATGTTGCACTATATTACCATTTGAGAACTCTGTGTATTTTTTCGCCTTCAGTCCTGATCTCTTTATATAGAATTTGTTAATGCAAGCAGTGTGAACCGCTTAATAGCCTCAATATTGTTTTTCAAATATATCGTTTTTCTTCCTGACTGCTGCAGCCTCCTTGTTTGCCCTTGGTATTATAACTTTTCTTGAATGTTTTCATATGGTCGGTTTGGCATTTCAATGTACCGAGAGAGAAGAAGTGAGTAGTAGTACAGCTTGTTGTATTATTGCTGTATTATGATTATGATTTCGCACAATAATAATAACAATAATAATGATGATGATTATTTGTGTAGTCTGCCGTTCAGTCGAAACGTTCATTCAGCCATACAATTATATGCCATTGCGCCTCTACATAGAGACGTCATTGTTGTGGCCAAACTTGAAGTCATCGTCGATGTTAAATGTTGTGCAAAAGCGGGCGTGCTTTTTTTTGGTTTGTGTTTTGTTTTGTTTTTGTTTTTAATACTTTAATGCCTTCCAGCTTACCATTGAGCACTTATATACATAGAATAGAAGAGCCAAGGAAGCATATACAATACAAAACTTCAAAAAAGAAGCATTAACTAGCAGTTAGTTTGTAGTGACTGAGACCAGGCAAAATTGGCATTCGAGCGGCAGAATTAACACTTTAACACAGCCAACGGTCAAACGAGGGATCAAACGAAGGATGTTTTCTATTAGCAAAACTGTATTGATAGCCTTAGTTTTTGAGGACTTAGGTACTCGCATTTCTATAGAAAAACTTTATGTTCTTTTACAAGATTTTTGAAATATTTTTCGGAAGAAAAGGATTTGATGAATTTTGCATCTATGTCATATACATAGTTCATGAACCAACGATTATGAGGATTTTGCCCATAAAAAAGTTTCTATTGATTCTGAATATTTTTTTTCTAAACTTTTCTTCATATAGAAAAACTTACTAAAGCCATCTAATATTTGGTGCATTTTTAAGATTTTTTTAAGCCTTCACTTCCTTTTTTAAGTACTTAAGTGCCTCTAAAAGCCAAAGATATTATCATTTTACCCTATATCACCCCTTGGTATATTGAGTTTGTCGCAAATTAGAATATATTTTGAAGCAATTTCGATTCGAATCCCCATTAAAAAACCCCTTATGAGATCGACTTAAATTTCTGCAAGATCCAGATTATCATCTATAATATTAATAGGCTAGGCGATTTCTTGTGACCGATGTTTTGTTCTACCGTTTTATCCCGATTTTGACCAAACATATATTATTTGAAAGGTATTTCTTTTTCACCGTTTTGCAGATTTACAGGTTTTTAAATTTTTTCCTTTATTTTGAGTAAAGTGCTTTTAAAGTTGTTACTAACACATACATAAAATTATACTATGCTATGTGTGTTTTACTAAATTTGTTAATGTGTTTGTTAATGAGTTTTTTTATCTTCATTCACAATAATAATAAACCATAAAAGTGTTGGTTTGTGAATTGACTAAGTTGAAAAATAAAGCTGCCTAGAAATTGCACTCGAATTTCGAGCTCTGGAATCTGCTAGTATACATAAGTATAGATCAAATTTGGAGTTATTGCAACCATATACCAGTTGTCCAAAAATAAACCCTGTGGGACATTTTTAATCATAGTCCCCATATAAAGCTGCTTCCAGATCTTATCTCAAATCTAGAACAAAAAACTACGGCATAGATATTTCTCAAAAATATTTTTTATTAATTTTTATTTCTTTTTTTAGATAAGTGACTTTACCAAATATGGTCATCATCGATCAATTTTTCGACCTAATCCCGAAATTAAAAGTAGCGTCATATGAACATTTTTTATATTTCCAGGTCCCAAATTCACAAAAGTTTCATCTAAATTTGGTAATACAGTCGGTCTAGATCAACCATAATTTTCTTTCTTACTTTTGTTTTCATTTGATATGATGACTTTGGTAGCTCTTTTTATTTCGCAATTGTACCGACTTATTTGAAGACATTTTAAATCTGAATCTTTTAAATTAGCATTTGGCAGCTTGAAATCCATTAATTTCTTTTGACATTTCATACCCCATTATTCTAACGAAACTTTAAATTCCACAAGTGTGTAAAGTTATTTAAATTCTTCGTAACTTTAAGAGGACCTCATTTGTAGTGTGGGATGTTTAAGAATTTTGATATCTTAAGGAGTCCACGAGTTATTTCAAGATTGTTTGAAATATTTAAAAACGTTGGTTCTGCAAAGAAATCCACGTTGTACAGAAATTTTTGTTGACTTTTTTTTGACTTATTGACATTAAAGCAATCCCCGATTTCAAAACTTTCGTTTGCTGTGGATTCCAGGTTCTGTAGGTATATTTATTGACATTTAAAGGAATCGTCGATTTTGCAGGGATATTTAAAGACTTGGGACTTAGTACTTTGAAGGAGTCCCAATTTTTACAACGATATTTAAAGACTTCGGTTTGTTACGGAATCTAGATTAAGCAGTAGTATTTATTGTCTTTAGTACTTTGAAGGAGACCCCGATTTTACTGAAGTATTTAAAACTTTGGTATGCTATGGAATCCATGATTGAGATTTTTAATGATTTTGGTACGGATAAGGAATTCACGATTTTTGAGCGATATTTAAAAAGTTTGGTACTTTAGAGGAGTCCCCGCTTGTACAGGGGTATTTATTGACTTTGGTACCTTAACGGAATCCATGATTGTACAGGTATATTTATTGGCTTTGGTGTCTTAAAGGAATTCGAATTTTACAGGGATATTTAAAGACTTTGGTATGCTATGGAATACTCGATTAATATCTAATGGTTATAGTACGTTATGGAATTCACGATTGTGTGGGGATATTTTAACACTTTTATATCGAAAAGAAATTGGCTTTAGTACCTTAAAGGAACCGCCGCTTGTCCAGGGATACCTTCACGGAATCCTCGATTTTATAAGGGTATTTATTGACTTGAGTAGCTTAAAGGAATCCACATGTTGACCTTGATGCCGTAAGGATTCAAAGATTGTATAGAAGTTTTAAAGAACCACCTTAAGAAATATAAGATTTATAGAGATGTTTAACGAATTCAGTACCTCAAGAAATTCACGATTCTAAAGGAATGTTCTTCTGAGATTAGCGAACTTATTCCAAGTGCCCGAGTTTCGGTTCGCTCTACCCGCTTCTCTAGTAGATCACATCCGTTTGTAGTCTATTATCCAGTTGACCGCAGAACGCATTACAGAGAAAATTCATTTATCAGTCGAACTAGCCGTATGTGGAATGAACTTCCCGCAGAGGTCTTTCCTGACAATTATAATCTAACAAAATTTAAGTCAAATATCCACAAACACTAGTCCTTCTCTCCTCCTTCCCATAACCTATTTTCCTGAAATCAACACAATGCACTGCATTTGTGGGGGGCATCCCCTGAGTGCTGGTTAACAAAAAAAAAAAAAAGACGTCTCTTACGAAATCTACAACAGTATTTAAACTACCATATCTACGGTTTTGTAGAGATATTTCAACAGTTTAGTATCTTAAATAATCCACGATTGTACAGTTTTATTCAAATATTTATTTATCTCAATGAATTCCCGCTTCTTTCTCAAAGGCATACTTTAAGATTTAGATAACTTAAGATTTCCACGACTGCATAGGAATATTGAACGACTAACAATAAGCTTAAACATTCAAGATTGTAAAGAGATATTTAATAAGTTCGCGACTGTATGGTCATATTGTTCAGAGATTTATTTACTTTGTCCCGATTCACATTATGAAATTCTTCTTTCTGAAAGTCTGAGTTTATAGGTGAGAGGGGAGAGAAGAATGGCATGGAGTACCTACTTCAATGTACTCGAAAATTCTCTTGTGCTTCTTACTTCGTAATTGTTAAAGTGAAGTTTGTTATAGCTTTTTTTACGTTTTCTTTTATTTTTCTTTTCATTCGGGACTGTGACAGCATAAATTTTTGTTAATAAAGGTAATAAATTGAGTTTGAATTAAATAAAACTTAAATACTGAAAAGAAAA
The DNA here is from genome assembly GCA_963682025.1 of Cordilura impudica. Taxonomy (NCBI): domain Eukaryota; kingdom Metazoa; phylum Arthropoda; class Insecta; order Diptera; family Scathophagidae; genus Cordilura; species Cordilura impudica. The sequence goes on from OY821517.1 coordinate 16,650,875, forward strand.
AAACTAAATAAATCAAGGAATTTTAATAAAAATCAATTTAAATTAAATTATTAATAAATAAAAAACACATTTCTGGAAATGACAAACACAAAAAATAATGTTACAGTAAACATGAAACAATTTGAATTTAATTACAAAAATTTCAGTGTATAGACACGGATGAAAGTCTAAAAGAGAATTAAAAACAGTTGCAAAAAGAAAAATTTCATAGTGTGAACCGGGACTTTGATAGGTTGAACAAGAACATTTATCTATAATATTAATAGGCTAGACGATTTCTTGTGACCGATGTTTTTTTCCACCGTTTTATCCCATTTTTAACCAAACGTATATTATTTGAAAGGTATTTCTTTTTAGCCGTTTTGAAGATTTACAGATTTTTAAATTTTTTCCTTTATTTTGAGTAAATTGCATTTAAAGTTGCTACTAATGCATACATAAAATTATACAATGCTATGTATGTGTTTATTAAATTTGTTAATGTTTTTGTAATAAAAATGAGTTTGTTTTTTGTGTTGATTTGTGAATTGGCTATAATTGATTACCATACTTTTAGGGTCTTTATTTAATGAAAAAATAAAATTTCCTAGAATTTGCGCTCGAATTTCGAGGGCTGGAATCTGCTAGTTTACTTTAATACCTTAAAGAAATCCTTGGAATGCTACGAAATCTACGATTTGCCGAAATATTTTATGATTTTGGTACGTTAAGAAAATCACGATAGGGATATTGAAAGAATTCGATACCTTAAAGGAATCTGTGATTATACAGTGGTATTTATTTACTTGAGTATCTTAAAGGACTGCACACCAACTGGTGCTGTGCTGTGACGTCAATGCGCATCATCCGATCTGGGGAAGTACGGACATAAACGAAAGAGGTGAGTTGCTTTTTGAGTTTTTACTTAGTACTAACCTGTATATATGTAACAAGGGAAATGAACCGACCTTTGTGACTAGTATTAGAAGGGAGGTTCTTGACGCTACCTTTGTATCAGATACACTATTTGATAAAATTGATGGTTGGAGGGTGTGACCACTCCTTTTCTGACCATCGCTATATCGAATTCTTACTTAGAGAAAAGGACCCAACGGAGAGTGTCCCCAGGAATCTGAAGAGGACAGATTGGGTTAAGTATAGGAAAACCTTTGCTGGGTTATTGGAAACAACACCCTTAACCGAACCGCGCAATTCTGCGGACATTGATTGTCTTGTAGATCATATTACGACGGTTTTTAACAAGTCTTTAGATTCTTCTTGCCCAGTGGCAAGGCCTAAGGGCAAGAAGAAACCACCATGGTGGTCTAGCGAGCTGCAGCAGGGTAGAGACTCCTGCAGAAAACTCTTTAACAAGGCAAAGTCTTCAAGAGCGGACGAGGATTGGTCGGCGTACAAGCTGCAGCTTAGGACCTATAAGAAGAAGATTAGAACGGCAAAATGCGATTCTTGGAAAAAATTCTGTGATAACATAGAGGACGTTTCCGAGGCATCCAGGCTGCGAAAGGTTCTGGCTTCTACCCCTCACACATTAGGCTATTTGAAGGATCCAGTGGGGGTGTGGACCACCTCCAGTGGAGAATCACTTAGCTTGCTACTGGACACCCATTTTCCGGGCAATTCTCATACGTCACTACAGGCGTTGGAATACTCTGACGCTAGCACGGCGGACATTGGTTCGGAGATAGTTAATGTACCAACATTGACCTGGGCGATTAAAAGCTTCAAACCTTACAAATCTCCGGGACCTGACGGTATCATTCCAGCTGAATTGCAGCATGTGTCGGACTACATTTCCCCTTGGCTATGCAGTCTTTTCACTTGTTGCATAAACACAGCGTATATTCCTTTGAAATGGAGGGAGACAAGAGTGGTGTTCATTCCAAAAGCTGGAAAGAGCTCACACACTGTCCCAAAGGATTTCAGACCAATAAGCCTATCATCGTTCCTATTGAAGACAATGGAGCGTATGATAGACTCTTATTTACGTAGAATTATTGACCCTAAACTGCTATCAACGAGGCAACATGCCTACAGCAAGGGAAGGTCAACTGAAACAGCTCTACACGAGCTTGTAGGTACCATCGAGAAATCGCTCTCGGCAGGAGAATACACTATGACAGCCTTTTTGGATATAGAAGGGGCTTTTAACAACATCACACCGGACTCGATAATAGCGGAACTATCTAGTCTAGGAGTGAATTCTGTGATCATCTCATTGATTGGAAATCTGCTTGTCAACAGGCGGATAACATCTAAACTGGGAACGTCGGAAATATCCCAATTTGTGAACAGGGGAACTTGGTGCTAAACCCAGTGCTAGTATCGTTGGAGGGGCAAGGCTGCAGCGTAGTCGCATACGCTGACGACGTGGCCATGGCCGTAAATGGGAAGTTTCTATCTACAATTAGAGATATCCTGCAACGGGCTCTCACAGAGCTATCTATCTGGGCAAGGGGTTGCGGTCTGGGGGTTAATCCGACCAAAACGGAACTTGTGTTTTTCACTAGGAAGTATAAGATCCCTACCTTCGATCCCATTTCTCTCAACGGCACTGAAGTCGTCTTCTCTGATGGAGCCAAGTATCTTGGCGTATTCCTGGACAGGAAGCTGAACTTCAGACGGAATTTGGAGGAGCGGGTGAAGAAGGCGACTGTAGCTTTATACTCCTGTAAGAAGGCCATTGGTAAGCGATGGGGCTTTAGTCCGAAAATTGCTCACTGGATCTATACAGCGGTGGTCCGTCCAATACTCCTGTACGGAGTCATCGTCTGGTGGCCTGCTTTGGAGAAGGCCACCAATAACAACCTTCTCGCAAGGGTACAGAGAATGGCTTCCATGTGCATCACTGGAGCCCTTCGTACTACACCTTCGGATGCCTTGAACATCCTATTACACCTAATACCACTGGACATATTAGGGAAGCAGTCGGCGGCCTCATCGGCCATTCGATTAAGAAGCACACTACAATGGCGGGGCTACAATTGTGGCCACGGGGTGATCCTGAATGACAGGAACTTGCTCCCCATTCAGGGGAGCTTGGACTAAATCTGGCTCGAAGGTTACCAGACCACTGCAGTGTATATCAGGCAGAGGTACTGGCAATAAAGGAGGTTGCTGACTGGTTGGGTCGGAATATTCTGTCTACGACCGCAGTCAACATCTATTCTGATAGTCAAGCCGCAGTAAAATCCATGCGATCAATGTTCCTGAAAACGAGAACCGCCCTTAGCTGCCGCACGTCCTTAAATGAGATGGCCAAGCAGTTCGACATCAGGCTCATATGGGTCCCAGGGCACAGGAACATACCGGGAAACTGCAAAGCGGATGAGCTGGCAAGACAGGGTACTACCTTACAGGTTCCAGCGGATTTGGAATGTGTTGGTACACCCCTGGAATCGTGCAAGCTTGAACTTCGGCTTCGCACCGCTGGCATAACGAATAACAGATGGGCTAATGGATTAACGTGTAGGATCACAAGACAAATCTGGCCTGCTCTGAATCGAAAGCGTTCAAATGCGCTATTATCACTCTCCCGTGGGGAGATCTCAACGGTAGTTGCTGTTGTTACTGGGCACTGCCTTATAGGGAGACACGCTGAGCGCCTTAAGGTCTCGTCAAATGATTTCTGTCGTAGCTGCTTGGATGTGGAGGAGGTAGAGAGCGTAGAACACTTCCTCTGCCACTGCCTGGCGCTATCCAGAACAAGATTACGGACATTGGGATCGCCGTTTCTTCACGATCTCTCTGAGCTCTCAAACGTGGAAATTTCACATCTTAGGGGCTTCATTAGAAGCTCGAACTGGTTCTCCGGTGGGGACTGAGGGGAACACCCATTCGTCCCGTGGTATCACAACGGACCCCAGAGTCTAAGTGTGCTGGTCCTTGGATCAGCAGCCACTTCCAACCTAACCTAATCTTAAAGGAATCCATATCTGTACAAAGTATTTCTTTACTTTGGTACCATAAGAATTCAAATATTGTATAAGAGTTTTAAATTAAATCAGAACCTTAAAAATATAAGATTTATAGAGAGATTAGTACCACACGATTATACGGACATATTTCAAGGTATCTTTGGGATTTCACCATTGTAAAGGAATATCTAAAGACGTATCTTAAGAAATCCACGACAGTATTGAAGCTACTGTTTTCTAGAGATATTTCAAGACTTTAATATCTTAAATAATTCAGTTTATTTAAAGAATTTGGTATCTTAATTCCGGGGGTTTTTTTTTCAAAGAAATTTCTTAAGACTTCGATATCTTAAGATTTCTACCACTGTATAAAGAAAGATATTTAAAGACTATGGTTACTTTAAAATTACAAAATTGTAAGAGATATATAATGAGTTTACGGCTTTATGGTCATATGAGACCCTATGTCCTGCTAACTAGATATAGAAAATTAGCATGAACCAAATTTGAGAAGCGTATATACTACATTTCAGTAAAATATATTCATATTTGTGACCTATAGCTTCATTACAAGGTTGACATGGACATACAGATGGACGGACAGAAAGTGAAAGTGATTCTTGGTTGATCGGTATAAGAAAAAAATTGTTTGCAGTTACAAACATCAGCACGAAGACATTATACCTTGACCAGATAGTGGTATAGGGTTTATTTTTTTTTTTTACCATTTCTGGAAACTCTTCCGTTAGATATTTTAGAGTGTTTTCTGGAATTTTTTTTCGAACTGGCAGTCCATGTCCGTTTAAAATCTTTCACATTTTGTGAAACCTTTTCTGTGCTCTTTAACTCCCTTTTGACAAGAGTCCAATATCTCTGTACTGGCCTAAGCTCCGGAGAGTTAGAGAATTTACCTCCCTTGGTACAAAAATTACGTTATTGTTCTTGTGCCAATCAAGTGCTTACGTAGTGACATGATGCCATATCGAACCAAAAATATGTGGAGGGATTGTGTTGACTTACGACAGGAGGTAGTCCTTGTTGCAAACACTCCTTAATATAAATTTATAGAAACCGTTGTAACAAATGGCTTCCTTCTTTTATTGGGAAATTTCGTCTCCTTTTGGGTGCAACATAAAAATTTTAACACGAAAGCTGCAAAAAATCTGCCAGTATATACGTTTCGTCGTCCATTATGCAGCAGTAATATTTTTTATGAAACATGATTTCAATTCCCATTCTCTGTTTTTAGCCTCTAAATTTTTTGTAACGTTCCTGTCAGGAACTTTTTGGACATTGTATTTTTTCAAACCCACATTGGCTTCAGCTTAAAGGGCCAAAAAAGTCCCAATACTAAGCTAAAGGGGCTGCTTTTCTACCGGAATTCCTTTTCAATGATCTTTCAATTTTCATGGCCCTACAAACATCATGTTGACCTTTCTGTCTTCCCGAACTAGGTATGCTATCAATGGTCCAGTTCTCCTGATGCTTTCTAATACCATTGGAAATAGTTTGGCGCCAGGCATTTAATTCTTTGGCCAACTTTTTATTGGACCAAGTTGGATTTTGTTGAAAAAAAAAAATTTTTTTTTGGGTTATAATTAGGTTGGCGCTAGCTCCAGCTAGTACATAATGCCAGGTTACTTCAACGTTTGGTTCCACACACAACCTATGCCTTCGCAAGTGAGGTTAGGGAAAGCCATTTGATTTCAATCTTTAAAACTATCAAAACGATTGGTTATGTAATATAACCAGAAAGCATGGATTTCGGTACATAACATAAATGCACGCTGATCAGTAACCGCGGGGATCAAAAATCAACAATGAAAACGACACTTATTCGATATGAAACGTAAATTACTGCAGAGAGCATCAACTAATGTACATAACCTGACTTCATGCCAAGCAACAATATAAAAAACCGCAACGTTTTCCCCTTTAACGGGAAGATTGTCGCGACGAAACGAAATTTATTCGTTGAAGAGAAAATTACTAATGTGAAAATATTTAATAATTTTAGCACGTACTTCTATTTCATCAAAATAACAAGAAATCAACAGAGTTGCTATTAAGCATAATAGCTGACATATTTTTCAAAGATAAATTGATCCAAAAAAAAATTTAAAAAAAATTTAAATAAGATGTAAAACGTGTTGTAAGATTTTTTCGATCTCACTCCTTAATACCAGATATATTTTATATTTCATTTTGAATTAATGTATTTTTTAAAGCACTGGGTTAGATAGGGTTAAAAATTCACTACTGAGTAAATCTATTTTAAGGCTTTTTCTTACTTTTAAACATCCATGAAAATATTAAGGCTTTAGAAAACCATAACATTGGCCTAAAATGTTTTCAAATATTTATAAATTTTATGTTCATCATAGGGTTAAACAACGGCACTATTAGCATAATTTTAAAATAATATTATACTCTTTCTGAAATTAACCCCTTTTGGCTGAATGCATTAACATCGACACAATTTGCTGGTAAGAATGAAACCGGCAGCAGCGATGATGATTGTTGTATATGTGTGGAGTTCATATATTTATATACATATATATTTATATACATATATATTTATATACATACACATATATATTCAAAATGGTGCGGTGCGCTCAATTTAACGTTCATAATTGTATAGAATTTATGAATATTTTTACTACTCATATACAAATAGCCAAAGATATATATTTTTTCATTTATACTCGATGGAATTTTCGTTGATAGTATTATTTTTTTTTTTTTTTTTTTTTGAAAAATCGACAAAAATGTTTCTGGGCTTTAGAGAAACAAATCACTTGCCCACTTTTTGTGTTGTTGTTGCATAAGCCTTTTAATCATATAAGCTTAAATTTTTAAACTGCTATTTGCCGTTGGTTGGTACTCTCTAGCCATTCATTATTCATTTACAGTTTCCCCCTATCTTGTCTGATTTGGATTTTTCGGCTATTGTGTCGATTTTTTTTTTGTTGTGTGAGAAAAGTATCACCCGAAATACAAATTTTCAATACGCCTCAACGCGTTTTTCTACGCAATTATTTCCTATTGCCGTTAATGTTTCTGTTGCTGGCGTTGTCGTTGTCGCTGTCGTCATTTGGCTGTTGCGGCTGCTGCTGCTATTGTTGTGGTGTGTATTGGATTTCAAAAAATTAAAAAAAAAAAAATTTTAAAAAAATGAATTTAAAAAGTTACTATATTTTTGTTGGTTTGTTGTTTCTATATTGTGCTGTTTGGGGTTTGTTTTGGTACGAACATGTTGAAAAATGTTTTCATTTATCACCCCTATTTCTTTGTTAGTGTGATCGTTATATGAGATTGTTATTTCTGGTTTTATATTTAATGCATTAAATGGAAAATTAATTTTTTAGAAAAAATTTAAATTGCTTTCAAAGGTAGAGAGAAGATTATAGCAAAGGTAGGTAATGATTAGATTAGTTTTAATTTTGGTAATGGGAGAAGTTCAATTTAATGTAAATAAATTCGCTATTGAATAAACATTTTATCAAAATTTTTTATGTTGGTCTTCGGCTCAAATATCAATTATTGGGTTGGAAAATTAAATTTTCAAATTTTAAAATTACCTGACATTTGATGTTTGTAGGGTCTTTATTGTTTATGGATATGTAATTGATGTGATGGGGTGCTGTTTGGATTTTCTTTTTTAATAAATGGTACTTTAAATTGAAAGTTCTTCCATGGAAACTGTTTCAACAACTTTTGTTCAGGTTTGAAAAGGAGAAGTTGTGTATTTTTCTAATGATATATTTATTTCTTAAAACTCAAGAGTCATCTTTAAAAAAGGCCCTAGGAATATTAGTTTTTTTGTTGTTTCAAAATCAAACGTTTTCTTTATTAAGAATCAATGCGATTTTTGTTTAGAGTTTGAGGGTATCTATAATATTAATAGGCTAGGTGATTTATTGTGACCGATGTTTTGTTCTACCGTTTTGCCCCTATTTTGACCAAACGTATATTATTTGAAAGAAAATTCTTTTTAGCCATTTTGCAGATTTACAGATTTTTAAATTTTTTTCCTTTATTTTGAGTAAATTGCATTTAAAGTTGCTACTAACACATACATAAAATTATACAATGCTATGTGTGTATTTATTAAATTTGTTAATGTGTTTGTAATAAAAATGGGTTTGTTCTTTTGTGTTGATTTGTGAATTGGCTATAATTGATTAGCATACCTTTAGGGTCTTTATTTAATGAAAAAATAAAATTTCCTAGAATTTGCACTCGAATTTCGAGGGCTGGAATCTGATAGTTGCTACAAAAAGCTCTTTGAAATTTAGGGTTCTATTACAGAAAATTGTTTCATTATTTAGTTCAAAGTTTTTTTTTTTAAGTTTCCATGTCCTTTTTTTAAATAGAGTAATTACTTCATATTTTCAATTAATTACAATTGGAAATTATTTAAGCCGTATCTTCATCCAAAAAAAAACTTTCGAAGAAATTTTGTCATAGAAAGAAATATTAAAAAAAAAAATTTTACAGAAAAAAATTTTAAAAAACGTTTTAAAACTTTATTTATTTAAAAAAATGCAGAAAAAAAATTTAATATATTTTAGTAGAAAAAGCTATTTATAAAATACTAGCAGATTCCAGCACTCAAAATTCGAGTGCATATTCCAGGAAATTTTATTTTTTCATTTAATAAAGACCCTAAAGGTATGCTTCACAATTCAACTCATTTTAAATGAAGAAAACAAACTCAACACATTAACACAAACACATTAACAAATTTAATTAACACATACATAGCATTGTATAATTTTATGTATGTGTTAGTAGCAACTTTAAACGATCATAACTCGAAAAAACTTTTCCAGACGATGAAAATCTGTAAATCTGCGTAGCAGCTAAAAAGAAATACCTTTCAAATGATAAATATTTTGTCAAAATCGGGGTAATACTGTGAAACTTACATCGGTCACAAGAAATCGCCTTGCCTATTAATATTATAGATATTAAAAAAAATTAAAAAACTATTCCTTATTAATTTTTTTATTATTAATTTTTAGTATAAATTAAGCATAAAAAATTTTTATATTTTTTCTGAAAAATTCGAGTGGAAATATTCAGTAAAAAAATTTTCTTAATTTTTTTTTTATTTTTTAGAAAAATGAAATTTCTTTAAAAATTAAATATAAAAATTTTTTATGTTTATGTTTGTGCTCATGTACTCGCATTGTTGATCTTATAATGAAAAAGATAAATTTTTGTAATGTAAGAGAAATACGGAAAAAGTTCGAGTAGGCTGCACTACTTATGGTTAAATGCTCGTTATAATCTGCATGAGTTTGCTATTTAAATTAGAGCCTCTAGACCAAATAGGTAAGAAATGACGTACAGAAATGCAAGGATATTGGGCTGAAATTTCATATAAAACACACAAGAAATAGTGCAAGTACGAGTGTATGTGAGATAGACGCCGGTTCAAATTTCACGGCCACCCTAAGTAGAAAAAGTTCATATAGTAACAATCTATTCAATTATAACATAACAAACATCACAATGTTGAATAAATCGCTGATGAAGGCTGAAATACCAGAAACCGGTCCGATTAAGAATACAGTGTAGTTATGAATATTTATAAATATATGCTTTCTTCTGCTCTGCCACGCACCAGACTTATATTTTCAGTAAAATTTTTTTCAGTAGAAACATTATAAAAAATTTATAGAAGAAATTATCATCTTTAAATCACTTTTTTTTCTTTTCAAAATTGACAATTTCAGTTACAAAAATATCAAGTTTCAGAAAATACACACATAAAACACACAATGTTCTGTTCTAAAGCAGCCAACACATATTTTTATTTTCATATCAATGATGTGTGTTTCAAAAAAAATTTTTTTTTAGCACTACACGTGCAAGAAAACGAATTTAAAATTAAGCTACACTTGAATCTGTGTGGTTTAGTGTGTTCGAAATAAAAAATACGTAATAGAAAAATGTTCTTGTAGAAAACGAAATATTAAAACGAAACACAGTCATGATTGTGTTGGGCACCGTACAAAATTTAGAAACACACATAATTGATATGAAAATGAAAATATGTGCTTGTTGGTCTGAGCTATGTTTGTTTACATATGTATATGTACGAGTTTTTGATTTCTTATTAATTTTTTTTTTCTGAACTCTGAAAAATATTAGCAAAACTTATTTCCAATAAAAAAAATGTTGAAAAGTGTTTTTATATCCTCCAGAGTGTATATATGCCTGTCATTCTATTTGTAACAATTAAAAAAAATCTGGACCGCATAAAATATGTATATTTTTCATCCTTATAACAAGCGGAGTTGATATAGTGATTTGCGACTGGCTAGCTGTGGAAAGCACGATAACGCCCTCAATGGGTAACCTGGGTTGCTCATTTTTAGATGAAGTGATTCGTTGACATCCTGAATAGGTTTGCATTTAAAGTCATCAAAATCGGTTCAATAGGTTCCGAGATTTCAATGAAAATTTATAAGAATTCTTGAAAAAATAAATTTTATTTTATTTTGGTCTTGTTATTGATGTTATTTTTAATTTCCCTGATTCTTCTACAACACAAATATAATTTGAATTCACCAAACCATAATTAATTGTATACAAAACATTTCAAATTAAAAAACTTGTAGTATGGAAGTTTTCCTAAAATTTAAAATTTAGAATTCTTGAAAGAAAAACTTCTTACAGCCAAAGTGTTGCACAAAAAAAATTATGAAAATCTGATCAATTTTTGTTTTCGTTAAAATCTATAAAAAGTTATTTAATTTTTTTTTTTAATAATTGGATACTCTTTTAAGAAAATTTATTTACTTTGTTCTTATTATTTAACTTTCAAACTGGCGATAGTTTGTTTTTATTACCAAACTAATATGGCAAGTGGAATATAACGGTACAAGCAAATTTATTAAGCAAATGTTACAGACACAACGACCACAACAATAATTACAGGTACCACACACAAACTACAAATTTTAGAAAAAATCATATTTTTTCAGCAGTTTTTTTACATTTTCATTGAAATTTCGGGACCTGTAGAACTGATTTTGATCATTTTAAGTAGTACCGGCTCAGGATGCCAATGAATCATTTTCATTAAAATTGAGCAACCCAGCTAACCTATTGAGGGCGTGATCGTGATTTCCACAACCGGACAGACGGACTCGGCTTGTTATAAGGATCACGAATATATAAATATTTTATGGGGTCCAGATTTTTTTCTAATTATAATAAACGGAATGACAAACTTATATGGAAAAATCTACGCTATTCTTACGGATAATATTCGTCTAAGACACGAGACCAAATTCTTTTTAAGCTCATTCTTTTAACTCATACTCCCTATCCGTCTATCCAATTAATCTGAAACTTGGCACATACTTTCTTTTGACTAGAGATTAATTTTGGTTGGGGATGGATGTTTTGTTCTACCGTTTTATTCCAATTTTGACCAAACGTAAATTATTTGAAACGTATTTCTTTTTAGCCGTTTTGCAGATTTACAGATTTTTAAATTTGTTCTTTTATTTTGAGTAAATTGTATTCAAAGTTGCTACTAACACATACATAAAATTATACAATGTGTGCGTTTATTAAATTTGTTAATGTGTTTATAATAAAAATGAGTTTGATTTTTTTTTGTGTTCATTTGTTAATGAAAAAAAAGAAATTTTCTAGAATTTGCACTCGAATTTCGAGGGCTGGAATTTGCTAGTATTTAATAAAAGGTTTTCTAAAAGATAAAATCAGAAATCGAAGAGTACGGACATTGACTGAACAATTTAAAACTACGTAAATGGAGAAGAGAATTAGAGCTGATTCATTTTGGATTGAAGTATATAACTTCACAAAAGTGGTCAATGAATTCCCCTTTTTAACTTCGGGTACGTTCGTAAATGCAGTACTTAGGCATCACTGCAGCATAATAAAAGTAAAACGTTAGTCAAAAGTTTTTTTATGCAAACAATTGACAGTGCTGCCGCAAATTTTTGCAATTATCGCATCATTTTGAAAAAATTAAACATTGGTGCAGAATGGAGGAGTAAGTAGTCCATTATATAGAAATTGTTAATAAAAATTTAAATAATATCGTTTTATTATTTCAAAGTAATTTTTTATTTTAGGAATCCGCCTTCTTTTTCGTTTTAATTGATTTTTAATAACCAAAAGTCGTTTCATCTTTCTTTTAATTCTGTTTTTACTATAAATTAACAAAAATTTGTCATTTTTGGAATCAAGATTTTCAATAATATTTGTTAATGTTATTGTGGTGAACATGTTTTTTATCTTTTGCAAAACGTTCTAAAAACCAAACTCTGTGTAATTGTTGAGCAGTAACAAAGCATCTGCAACAGTTAATCACGCATCAGAAACAAAACTTTTCATAACTGCCGCAATGATGCACAAATTTACTGCATTTACGAACGTACCCTTCCCTTCTTTTAACTCGTAGTTTCTGCTTGTCTGTCTGCCGAAGAAACTTTGGATCGATTTTTAATCCTTTTCCCGTGATCCAATCCAGTTGAAACTTTGCGGGCAGGCACAGTGAGCGTGGCAACCCCATGCAAAGTAAGTATTTAATAGGGAAAGCCTTGGGCTTCGTCTGAGTTCATGAGTAAAAGTACAAAGTAAGTATTTAATATCATATAACTGGAGACTGTAATAGAAAAACGCTTGGGACTTTGTCTTGAGTTCATGAGTTATTAATGTGAGTAGTCGCTCAAATAATGGGTGGGATCGGCCCAATGGGTGTGGCATCGAAAAAATTTCGCATCGATTTTGAACCCTTTTCCCGTGATCCAATCGAGCTGAAACATTGCAGGCAGACTCGTGATCTAACAAATTTTCGTCATAAAAATTTAATTACAGTATAATTTCGGATTTTTGGAAATTTTAACGAATTTGAGATTTTGATATAGATATTTTTTTGAACATGTTTATCCAGTTTCGTTGTCGATATTTTGACTTTTCCGTACTCAAACTTTGAAGTCGAAAAAGTGTTCAGTGCAATTATTTTTTTTTCGAACAAAATAATGAATAGAATATTGTTAAACACTGTAAGTTCTTTAATGGACTAAATTCTTTAAATATGGACTAAAGAATAAAAACAATATTACGGGCTGAAGATGAGGAAGAAAATGACACGATTTTATTTGAATATAAAGATGTATAAGAAAATGTTTTTTAACACATTTTATTTGTAATGCCCTCCACGCTTGCTGTTTTCATTCTGTTTGTAACGCATCAAACAATGCATTTCCGATCCCATAATGTATATATTCTTTATCCTTCTAACAACTCGAGTCGCTATAGGGATTTCCGTCCGTCCGTCTGTCCGTCTGACTGTTGAAATCACGTTCATTCACAAACTAAACAATTTACTTAGGTCAATTTGTGATAATATTATTTGTCATTATTTCGTTCATGTTGGTATTGAAAATGGAGTAAATCGAGCATTATTGTGCCAAGATATGTCCAAAAATATGAAGACACCTCTAAAACTGTTACAAATTCAGTGTGTTTGTTGTAATTAGTTAGTATTAAGTTTATCAAATTGTTTACTTTTTAAAATATTTTGCTTACATTTGTTAGAAATAGTGCAATAAGTCCAATGCCACGCATAGTCACGCAGAGTCACCCAATGATGTAAATGTTATTTCCCCTCATCCGATCGATCTGAAACTTGGTCCATACACTTGCTGTGAAAAAAAGATTAACTTTGACTTAGTCACGAAATTCACGCATGGTTACGCACAGTCACAGAGAGATTTAAAACGGATTTACCCTCATCAAATCAATATGAAACTTGGTCGATATACTTGCTGCAAAGATAGATTAACTTTGGCATAGTCACGCACAGTCACGGAGAGATTAAAATCTCACTTCCCCTCATCCGATCGATCTGAAACTTGGCCGATAGACTTGCTGTGAAAAAAGATTAACTTTGACATAGTCACGCACAGTCACGCATAGTGACGCACAGTCACGGAGAAATTAAAACCTTACTTCCCCTTATTCGATCGATCTGAAACTTTGTCCATAGACTTGTTATGGCCACAGATTAATTTTAAGATAGTCACGCATAGTCACAGACAGTCACGGAGAGATTCAAAACTCATATGCATAAGAAAAGAAAGAGTTTTAATAAGAACTTTGTTTGTTTCCTTAAACTTTTAAAGGATTACATTTTTCACAAAATAGTTTTTAAGCATTTGTACTCGTCCGACGATCCCGCTAACAGCATCAAATGAAATGCATTATTTAAAGGCGGGTAAGGTTTTAAAAGTTAAAAAAAGTCGCATTTTCATGAATAATGTTGGATTATTTATTTTATATACACGTTATGGCATAACATTTGAAGAATCTTTGAAAAAAATGTTCAAATAAAAATCTGTAATTAATAGGCTAGGCGATTTCTTGTGACCGATGTTTTGTTCTACCGTTTCATCCCGATTTTGACCAAACTTATATTATTTGAAAGGTATTTCTTTTTAGCCGTTTTGCAGATTTGCAGATTTTTAAATGTCTGCCTTTATTTTGAGTAAATTGCATTTAAAGTTGCTATTGACACATACATAAAATTATACAATGCTTTATTAAATTTGTTAGTGTGGTTGTAATAAAATTGAGTTTGTTTTTTTTTTGTGTTAATTTGCAAATTGGCTATAATTGATTAGCATACCTTTAGGGTCTTTATTTAATGAAAAAGTAAAATTTCCTAGAATTTGCACTCGAACTTCGAGGGCTGGAGTTTGCTGGTTTTATTAAATAAGCCGTGACAGCGAATCTCCGTAGGCGTCGTTGTTTTGCGGTGAACATCATAACTCGTTACGGGATCATGTGAAATAAAAAAAATCGAAATTCGTTTAAAAGGTGTTTCCTGAGGTAGTGACGAAGAGTTTTTCAATTTTTTTTTTGCAGCTTGAAGTGAAAAACACGATTTTTTGCTATAAAATTTCGGGAATTTACTACTAAAAAATGTGGAAGAGAATGGAAAATAAAGAAAAACTCTGTAAAATTTCAAAAGAATCGGTCACGTAGATTTTGAGTTATGATGTTCACGGACTTCGAACATTTATTTGCGAGAAAATCGATTTAAAGTTTTTTGAAAAAATTGATTTATATACGATATACCGTATGAGGCCGGTCGCTGGAAACGCTGTTTCTACTTAAGTTTTGCTCCGATTTACTTGAGATTTTGACACAACACTCTGACGTGTTGTACATTCAAAAAGAGAAATGCAAAAAAAAACGTTTTAAAACCTTACTCCCCCCTTAATAGAACAAATTGATAATAACAAAATAATGTTAAATTTTTTTCTCCGATATTCATTAAAATTCCCAATAAATTCTTTCGAAAATAAATATTTGCAGGCCGTAAAAAAATTGCATTCTTCTAGCTTTATTAGTTAAGTGTTAATAAAAAAATTAGAGTGGTGCAATTTCAAAATTACCAGTAAACTCTACCAAAAAAAAAATATATATATATTGAGGACTTTATAAACAACTCGAGGCGTTATAGCGATATACATCTCTCTATCTGTCTGTTGAAATGGCGCACATTCACAAAATAAACCAATTATTTACATGGCTAAACTAAGGATAAATTGTTTGTTATTATTTAGAGCAGGTTGATATTTAAAATTGGGTAAGTTGGGTAAATTGGGTAATTTGGGGATTATTGTACCAAGTTATGGCCTAAAGTATAGCCTCAACTTAATGTATTTGTTGTAATAGCTTAGTATTAAGTTTGTTTACTTGTTCAAAGATTTTGTTTAAATTTCTTATAAATAAATAGTGCATTAGCTCCAGATATTGATTTAAACTAGCAGATTCCAGCCCTCGAAATTCGAGTGCAAATTCTAGGAAATTTCATTTTTTCATTAAATAAAAACCCTAAAAGTATGCTAATCAATTATAGCCAATTTGCAAATTAACACAAAAAATACTCATTTTATTACAAACACATTAACAAATTCAATAAAGACACACATAGCATTGTATAATTTTATGTATGTGTTAGTAGCAACTTTGAATGAAATTTACTCAAAACAAAGGAAAAAATTTAAAAATCTGTAAATCTGCAAAACGGCTGAAAAGAAATACCTTTCAAATAATATACGTTTGGTCAAAATCGGGATAAAACGGTAGAACAAAACATCGGTCACAAGAAATCGCCTAGCCTATTAATATTATAGATGTGAAACCTTGGTGGAGGGCATCATAGATTAACATAGCTTTACTTGTTTATAACTGTTTTAAGTTATTCACTTCCCGATATTCACTTAAATCTTAAAAAAAAAAAACAAAAATATTGCACGGATTTTTCTCAAATTTGGTTTGTGTATGGGGACCTAGTCCCCATATAAATAGAGCATCCAATATGAACTTTTTCATATCCAAAGGCAACAAAATTAATAACAATGTCACTCAAATTTGGTTTATGCTTATTTTATATGACCAATTAGTTGAACCTAAGACCAATACTCTATAGGCTATCGCATAGTCGCTCTAGACCAACTATAATTCTTTTACTTGTTCTTTTTGTCCAATTCAACAACCATAATTTTTAAAAGTAAATAAATTTTTAATTCGTTAAGTATTTTAGATTATAATTGAGATCAAAGATATCTCAATTTTGTTTATTTAGGTTTGATGAGTCATTATGGGAGTTACAATTACAGTTTTCAAGTTCATTTAATTGTGGTTACAATATCATTGACTTAAAGGTTAAATTTACTTTGAAAACAATTTGCTAGCGTACAATAATTTAAATTAAATATTGTAACGAAGATTAATTTAACTATTCACGCAAAACATTTCTTATCTAGACTATAAATTATTATCTGAGCTAACTTAAACGAACAATGAAATATTGTTTAACGCTTTTGAAATAAATACTCTTATGAACAGGAAATTATCTTCAGACCATCATACCAAAGACTAAAGAAGTGGAATAGGTATCACACCCTCCCCCCTCCCCCGCTCTCCGTTACAACATCAAACACAACAAGTGTACGCTCGTTTTTGCTGGTTTTTTTTCTTATTCCGTAAATAAATATTTACCTACTTAAAACATTCATACAGTCTCTCTCTCTACTTTGCTTATCAAACATCATCTTTTAATATTCTTAAATAAAAAAAAAAAAGTAAACAAGTATAAATGTAATTTAAAAAAATTTATAGAAAACAAGCAATCTTTTTTTATACAAAAAAAAAATGAATGAAAAGGAAAAAATCATGTTATGAAAAAGAAAAGAAATGAAACGAGAAAATATTTTATAGTACACATTTATAAATTTACATCTTGTAATTGACTTTTAAAATTAAGTCACTGTAATGATAACTTCTAAAGAGCCATGGCAAAGAAATGAAAGGAAAATAAAATAAATAAATCTGAAAAATAAAAATTATGAGAAGACCCCAAGGTATGCTCCGGCTAGAAGAGAAGCTACACAAACAGATTACCGCTGCTGCCAGCTACTCTATTAAAATATAAACAAAAAAAAAACATTCAAGTACTTCATTAAGGTCTTTTAATGGTTCTTCAAACAAACAAATAAAATCCAAGAATGTTGGAGTAACAATTTTTCGTTCTTTCTCACTTTTTTTTTTTTTTGATATGCAAGTATAAAACTGATGAGGGGGAGGTTAAGCGTGATAAATCTTGATACGAGTACTTTAAGTGGGTTTTTTGTTTTTGTATCATCTTCTTCTTTATATATATTATTTTTAGAAATTTAATTCCTTGAATGTTTTTATTAAGGATTATCAGCAAACAAACAAATGAAAAAATTTACATTAAAAATCAATATTTGTTTTAGTGAAATTTAGTACAGTGGCTGATAGTGTTTGATCACCAAATAGTATTCATGTTTATTTGACAAAATCTGAAGTAAAAATTACGATTTAAAAGAAATTCGGTTATAAATAAACAATTTTTAGATATAAACAATTCAGAATAAATATTTCTTTTTTGGCATTAATAAATTTTTAGGACAAAAATAAATAAAAATCAAATTAAAGTGTTAAATTTGGCTATGCCGAATCTTTGATACCCTCCACCTGGGATTAGGTTACATTATTATCTGGACGTATTGCACTGTTTCTAACAAATTTAAACAAAATGTTTAAAAAAGTAAACAATTTGATAAACTTAATTATTACAACAAACACACTGAATTAACTTATCTTAAGCCTTATTAGATTTCCGCTGATTTTATAGGAAAAATATTGGAATCTGACAAATATTAAATAACAGCCTTTAAACGTATTTAATAGCAAATATATTTCAAATGCTTAAAGTTTCTAATTTGAGAGTTCTTCTACAATACAAATATAATTTTAATTCATCAAATCATAATAAACTAGCAGAGCCCAGCCCTCGAAATTCGAGTGCAATTTTAGGAAATTTTATTTTATCATTCAATTTATTTCTTTCAATGTTTTTTAATCTATTTAATTCATTAAGTTTACTTCATTATAAGTATTTGTTGAACACACAGAAATAAAGGCCACCTAAAGGTATTCAAATTTTTGGCAATTCACAATTCAACACAGGGTATGTGTTATGCAATTATTGTAATGAAATCTGTGCGTTAACTTTCATGCTGCATAATGTAAAGTTGATTGTGCACGCATAACTTTCCTCAAACTCAATGAAACAGTTAATAGCTCAGAAAAAAGATCTTGATCCGCTGAGTGTTCTTAGATTTGTGTCAACAGTCTACGTTAATTAGAACTCTAGTTATAGAGGTTTGAGTGAAGGAAAATATTGAAAAAATTGAATGTAAAGTTGATTGTTCACGCATAACTTTCCTCAAACTCAACGAATTTAAGCAGTTAATATCTCAAAAGAAAGAACTTGATCCACTGAGTGTTCTGAGAGTGAAACGATCAAGATCCATTCATTAGAAGAGGAGCTATGAGAATTCGAATTGCTTGAGTGAATGTGTCCCATAAGAAATGTACAGGGAAGAATCGCGTTTGAGTATAACTTGAGTAAGGTGGGAGTTGAGTAAATTTCAATGATTGATGACATATCTGTGTCTAAATTCCTTTCCTTAAAAAAAAAATTAAGAAAATCGACCGGATAGAATGGCCAGACGGACTGACTTTAGTTTTCATAATTCTTTTTTATATAAGATTGTATACAAAAAATTTTAAATTAGGATATGTTTTCAAATTAAAAAAAGTTGTATTATGGAAGTTTTTCTATAAGTTCAAATTTATAGTTCTTAAAACAAAAACTGCTTACAGCCGAAGTGTTTCACAAAAAAAAAATTAAAATCTGATCACTTTTTATTTTTTTTTTTTAAATATATAGTGTTATTTAATTTTCTTTAATAACTGGATACTCCTTTAAGAAAACTTATTTATTTTATTCCTATTATTTTACTTTCAAATTGGCAATATTTTATTTTTATTACAAAATAACGTTAAACAAGTAAGAAAATTATAGTCGGTTTAGACCGACTATACGATACCCTATACCATGCGTTTAGAAATCCTATCTCTTATGCCCAACTAACTGGACATAGAAAATAAGCAAAAACCAAATTTGAGTGGGTTTTTTATTAATTTTTTTGGCTGCAGATATGAAAAAGTTCATATCGGATGCTATATCTATATGGGGACTAGGTCCAAAAATGGACCGATCCTGATCATGTTTGGAAAAGTCTCTTGTATTTTGCAAAAATATATACAAACCAAATCTGAGAAGAATCAGTGCAATATTTTTGTTTTTTAATAGATTTAAGTGAAGATCGGGAAGCAGCCCTATATGGGGCCAAAGGGTTCATTTTTGGATTACTCATTAATGGACGTAATGAGCGCATACAAAACCCAATTTGAGTAAGATCTGTGTGACAATTTGGATCTTACGGCAATTTATGTCGATTTCATAGGGGTAATTTGTATGGGGGCTAGGTCTGAACATGGACCGATTCTCACCAATTTCAATAGCGTTCATCCCATGGCCGATAAAAGCTTATATACCAAATTTCATCAAAATATGTTCTTATTTGCGACCTGCAGTTTGATTACAAGGTTTACATGGACACACAGACGGACGGACATTGTTAAATCAACTCAAAAAGTGATTCTGATTCGATCGGTATAATTAAAGATGGGTCTAGGTCAAATATTTCTGGTTGTTACAAACAGCAGCACAAAGTCATTATACCCAAACCACATAGTGGTATAGGGTATAAAAAATTGCGGCAATACCAGCCTTAACTAATATGACAAATGGAATATAACGGTACAAGAAAACTTATTAAGCAAATGTTGCAAACACAGAGACTACAACACAATTTACTGCAAAATTTAGAATTACAACAATAACAAAAACAGCATAGAAAAAATCATAATCTTCAGTATTTTTTTTTTACATTTTCATTGAAATTTCGGGACCTATTGAACTGATTTTGTTGATTTTAACTACTAACCTGCTTAGGACGTCAGTAAATCATTTTCACTAAAAATGAGCAACCCAGCTGACCTATTGAGAGCGTGATCGTGATTTACACAGCCGGACAGACGGACATTGCTATGTCAACTACGCTTGTTATAAGGATCACGAATATATAAATATTTTGCGGAGTCCAGATTTTTTTTCTTATAATAACAAAGGGCTTGACAATCTTATATGGGAAAATCTAAGCTATTCATATTACACTTTAGGGATAATATTCGTCTAAAACAAAAGACCAAATTCTTTTAAGGTCCTTAAAGTTTTAAAAGATTACATTTTTCAAAAACATTTTTTTAAGCATTTCATAATAATAGAACAAATTGATAACAAAACAAGTAAAAAATTATACTCGGTCTAGACCGACTATACAATACCCTATACCTATCTCTTCGGTGCAACTAATTCCATATAGAAAATAAACATAAACCAAATGTACTCATATTATTATTAATTTTTTTTTTGGCTGCAGATATGAAAAAATTCATATTGGATGCTATATTTATATGGGAACTAGATCGAACAATGGACCAGTCCTGACCATATTTGGTAAAGTCACTTATATTCTGAAAAAATGTATACAAACCAAATTTGAGAAAAATCTGTGCAATATTTTTGTTTTTGAGAGATTTAATTGAAGATCGGGAAGCAGCTCTATATGGGGACTACGAGTATGAACTGCCCTATAGGGATTATTTTTGGACTACTGATTAATGGATATAATAAAAACAAAATAAACCTCATATTGGTATAGGGTATAAAAAATGGTGTTAAAATTTCATCCTTCGATATTATTTAAAATTCCCAATTCTTTTGAAAAAAAATATATGCTGACCGTATCAAAATTGCATTCCTCTAGCTTTATTAGTTAAACCGATTATTTATATGGGTAAACTTATGATAATATAAACGATATTATTTTAGTTATTATTTTGAGCAGTTTGATATTTAAAATAGGGTAATTTGGGGATTATTGTACCCAGTTATGGCCTAAAGTATAGTGGCAACTCAGAATATTTGTTGTAATAATTTAGTATTAAGTTTTTTTTACTGTTTCAAAGATTTTGTTTAAATTTATTATAATTAGTGCATTAAGTGCAGATATTAATGTAAACTAGCAGATTCCATCCCTCGAGTGCAAATTCTAGATTTTATTTTTTCATTTAATAAATTATTGATCCTAAAGGTATGCTAATCAATTTTTGATAATTCACTATTCAACACTTTTTTGGTTTATGTCCAAAATAATTTTTCAATTCAACACAATTATTATTGTGAACAAATTCATTTTTTTTTTGCAAGCACATTAACAAATTAAATAAACACACACATAGCATTTTATAATTTTATGTATGTGTTAGTAGCAACTATAAATGGGTATAACTCCAAAAAAATATAAAAATTTCAAAATCTTTATGTCTGGTGGACAGCTAAAATGAAATACCTTTCAAATAAGATACGTTTGGTCAAAATCGGGAGAAAACTGTGTAACAAATCATCGGTCACATTCATTCGTCCCTTCATAAAGAATCTATTGATATATGATTTGTTGTTCCACTCATCGTGGTTGGTACCGAATTTGTATTTAAGTTAATGAAAAGGGCCAAAATTCCGGAATCCAATTTTATGGATACTATTCCCAGAGCTATAGCACGACTCCAGGCAAAATGCGCCGCATGTATCATATATCATTTTATTCGTCTCTTCATAAAGAATCTACTGATATATGATTTGTTGTTCAACCCATCGCCTGACCTATTAATATTATAGATGTAAATGTAAAACACAGGTGGAGGGTATCAAAGATTCGGCATAGCCGAAGTTAGCAGTTTAATTTGTTTATCACCGCTTTCAGTTGTCTAATTTTACTTTTTAAAAAATTTTATTAAAGAAATTTAAAAAACGCTCATAATCCTTAAGCTTTTGTGGAGGACATATAAGGCATTGCAAATACCGAATATTGCATTTTGAAGTCTGCTTTTTTCAGTTTCAGTTGATTACGAGGAAAATTTAATTTGTAATACTAATATAACTTTTATCAAATTTTTTTTCGTTATCTTCAGGTATCATTGGCCAGCATATTAAACCACAATATACAAGTCTTCAATTCTAGTTAATTTTAAGGTCAAAAGGTCAAATTTATATATTTTTTATAAAACACCTTACCACGTCCTTGACACCACATGTACATTTTCCTAAATTTCTTTCATACGAAACTCTAAGACAGTTGTTAAAAAAAAAAAAAAAGATTTACATACAAATATTTGTAAATTTAATTTGCACATGATGTTTTTTTTTTTATAAATAAATAAAATTCTTTACATCTTGTACATGTTTCAATTATTCTCGTGTAATTTTCTACTTGGAATTCAGTAGGTACCCGTACTCTGTCGTACAATGTTCTATATAAACCGAAAACCAGCTGTGATTTAATTGTCCTCCATAGAAAACAACTTCACTTGTTTTAATAACACTTGAGAGAAAACAACAACAACAACAAGTAAAAAAATTATAGTCGGTCTAGACCGACTATACGATACCCTATACCATGCGTTTAGAAACCCTATCTCTTAGGCCCAACTAACTGGACATTGAAAATAAGCAAAAACCAAATTTGAGTGGGATTTTTATTAATTTTTTTGGCTGCAGATATGAAAAAGTTCATATCGGATGCTATATCTATAAAGGGACTAGGTCCAAAAATGGACCGATCCTGATCATGTTTGGTAAAGTCTCTTGTATTTTGCAAAAATATGTACAAACAAAATTTGAGAAGAATCAATGCAATATTTTTGTTTTTTAATAGATTTAAGTGAAGATCGGGAAGCAGCTCTATATGGGGTCAAAGGGATCATTTTTGGACTACTCATTAGTGGATGTAATGAACGCATACAAACCCAATTTGAATAAGATCTATATGACAATTTGGATCTTATGGCAATTTATGTCGATTTCATATGGGTAATTTGTATGGGGGCTAGGTCTGAACATGGACCGATTCTCACCAATTTCAATAGCGTTCATCCCATGGCCGATAAAAGCTTATATATCAAATTTCGTCAAAATATATTCATATTTGCGACCTGCAGTTTGATTACAAGCTTTACATGGACACACAGACGGACGGACGGACGGACGGACGGACGGACGGACGGACGGACGGACATTGTTAAATCAACTCAGAAAGTGATTCTGATTCGATCGGTATAATTAAAGATGGGTCTAGGTCAAATATTTTTGGTTGTTACAAACAGCAGCACAAAGTCATTATACCCAAACCACATAGTGGTATAGGGTATAAAAAGTGTTTTAAATAATTGTCTTGTCGTTTAAAGAGTTCTCGGTATCGCTAGCTCTGTCTAAGACTATGACTAGCTCACTCTTTACTCCTACATACTCATATTTGATGAGGAGGATTCATATGAACACCCCCATACATACAAACATCCATATGTAAAATGCTAACCTGCCGTATGAGCGAGCATGAATGGTGTAGTAGTGCTACTAAAAAAAAATTATGCTTTACAAACAAATACTTAAAAAAAAAAAAGAAAAAAAATACCAAAGATTATTTGACACAGATTTTTGTCTGTCATTTATTACATGACATTCTATGGCATTCCATAAAATGTAAGGCAGCAATTAAACCAGGAAATACTTTTACTTTTCTTCAACGTCTTCTTCACCTCTTTCCTACTCGTATATAATTTAGACTGCTAGTAAAATTTAATTTTTTGTCTGTGTGTGAAATTTTCGTTTGTCGTTCAATTTCCCTAGCAGAAAATCTGTTTCTGAAAATTATTTTTGTTGTGCGCTTTCAATGATTTTGCACAGATTTATTAAATGTTCAAATTTTATGTTAGAATTAATTCACAGAATTCTTACAGTTATTATTTCAATAATTAAAATCATTGTTTCCTGCTGTTGCTTTCCAGGGAAATTCTGGCAATTCGAATGATTATACCAATGGTTGTAGTTGATAATAATGTTGTTGTGTCGTAGGCATCTCTTACAGAGTTAATTAACGTTATGGTAAAAGAAGTGTTAAAATTTATCCAAAATTGTTTTCATAATATTTTTGAAATTTCATCAGAAATGAGTTTTCTTTGTTTTTTGTTTTGTTTAAATATCTTAAGGGAAATTAAGAACAAATTCCCTTTAGGGAATTTAAAAGTTATTTGAAAACAAGTGGGAGTTTTTATGTTTTTTAAATTTATGATGATACAATTGGCAACTTGGGATATTCTTGCGATAAAATATACTTAAGTAAGCTAAATTATTTTGTTTTTTCTAATAAGTTATTATTCTTTTTATTTTAAATTTTGTTAAAGGTTTATACCCTTTAAAAAATTTTGTGCAGGTAAAGTACGTAAAAAAAAATCATTAGAAAAAGTATTCCTACATATGAAACATTTATACAAATAAACTAAATTTTCATTAAATATGGCTTAAGTTAGTAACTTGTAAAATATGCTTTAAAGTATCCTCTTTACTTATTTTAACCCACTCATCTCAAAAATAAAGCTTTTTAATATTTTCTTTGAGGTTATTCTATGCTGACAGATTCTGCAATCCAGTAAATGCCACAAAAGCTCTATAGGATAAGTTGTGGTAATTTGAGTGTTGATTTCAATTGATTTTTAGTATTTTTAAGCAACCAAAGCTTGGATCATTATCGTATTAGAACAAAAAATATTTTATACAAGCCAGTTGCTGTGGGATTTCTTTTTAAAACTACGATTTCTTTTAATAAACACGAGTTTACAAACCCCGTTGTCTGCCATATAACCCTCAACCCGGGTTTAACCGCTGACAAAATATTTTCTATATTTAATGGAATTCCACTTCTTTGCCAAACAAACGTTTTCCCTTTTATGCCGAAAATACAAAACTGGCTTCATCTTAAAATAAAACACGTTCCCAAAATTCTGGTGCCTTGTTTACGTATTCATTTGCATAGCCCGTACATTTTTTTTTATACCCTATACCCTTTACCCTATACCAGGGTATAAAGAGTTGGTGCTGATGTTTGGAACTACCAAAAATATTTGACCTAGACCCACTTCTTATTATAACTATCTACTTAGAATCATTTTCTGAGTCGATTTTGCGATATCCGATACAGGTCGCAACGAAATTTCGTATGTAAAATTTTATGTGCCACGGAACGAACACTATTGAAATTGGTCAAAATGAAAAATGACACCTATGAGGTCGACTCAAATAGATCTCGGTCAAATTTGGTTTAAGTGTGTTTACTAGATCTATCAATAATCAGTAGTTCAAAAACACCCTGTAGGATAATTAGTAGTCATAGCCAAATTTGGTTTGTTTATATATATACAAAAAAAATGGGCTTTACCGGGATCGCTCTATTTTTCGACGTAGTCCCGATAGAAATTTAATAGCCGATATGCACTTTTTATATAGGCAGACAAAAAAAATTAATAATTATTCCACTCTGATTTGCTTTTATGCTTATTGTCTATATGGAATTATTTGGACCTATGACCAATTCCTCCTCTAAGCATGCATAGTCAGTATAGAATATTTTAAGTGAATGGTAAATGAAACACAGTTTTCAAAATTTTACAAAAGTAAACAAATCTGTATTTTGCTCAAAGACCACCTGAATATTGCCGAAATACATGGCTTAATCAGTTGCATTAAGAATCAACTAAATTTCAATATATCTGTGGTTACAAGCGATAACCGCCTAAGTCGACTTAAGAATGATCTGAGTTATGTATGCTATCATATTCTACTAAAAACGTTTTATATTTACGTGAAATCCCCATTTTTCTAACACTTTTATTTAAAAAGTTATTAATGAAAACATACTGACCTAAGTCGTAATAAAACCCCATTACATTTATATAAACAGTTATTTTTCTCGAAAGAATGATTTTCGCCGATTTGAGTTATGTATGCTATCATATTCTGCTAAAAATCTTTATATTTACGTTAAATCCCCATTTCTCTAACACTGTTATTAAAAAAGTTATTAATACAAATATTCTGACCTAAGTCGTAATGAAGCCCCATTACATTTATATAAAAAGTTATCTTTCTCGAAAGCATGATTTTCGAGTTAGGCGGTTATTGCTTGTGACCACAGATATTTTAGTTCACCGCATTCCTTTGTTACTTCTATGTTCTCCTTACACTCAAACGGTAAGATTCAGGTGTTGAATTTCTAAGTATCAGATACAGATTCTAGTTGTGTATGTATTTTTCATAATTAATTTGCCAATGGCAATTCCCTTCTCTCTGTCACTCTCTCTCTCCCGCTCTCTTATTGCTAATTATGAAGACTCTTTACAAAATGATGATGCTCTGTTGGTTACCAATTGTCGTTCGTTGTGTGATCATCACTTGCAGCAGCAACAGCAGAGACATCAATAACTTTATCACAATTTGAAAAACGTTCTAGTGTCCGCCATTCAATTTCGTTTGTTAAAAATGATGATCTAATGAAAAGTTCACCACGAATATCACTGGGATCACATGTCCATATTCTATGAGTGATTCAGAATAGTCGTTTAAAAGACCTTTAGATTATAATAATCTATAATATTAATAGGTAAGGAGATTTCTTGTGACCGATTATTTGTTAAACAGTTTTCTCCTGATTTTGACCAAACGTATCTTATTTGAAAGGTATTTCTTTTTAGCTGTCCACCAAACTTATAGATTTTTAAATTTTTTTGGAGTTATGCTCATTTAAAGTTGCTACTAACACATATGTACATAAAATTATACAAAACTATGTATGTGTTTATTAATAAATTTTATTTATTTTTTAATATATTTGCAAAAAAATTAGTTTTTTTTTTCTTCATTCACAATAATAATTGTGTTGAATTGAAAAATTATTTTGGACATAAACCAAAAAAGTGCTGAATTTTGAATTGTCTAAAATTGCTAATCAATACCTTTAGGAAAATAATCTGTTTATATGAGGGACTATAACAACATGTATTAATTTTTACCATGTATTTTTGGTAAATATCTGTTAAAATGATGTCAAACTTCCATGGAGTGATGTTTTCATACATTTGCATGGAAAGTGACGAGCTTTTTCGAGTTGTAGTTCGTCCACCCCGCAATTGTTGTCGGAATCGTTTGAAATTTAAAAGAAATACTCGCCTTACATTTTCAACTCTAAAAAAATATAACTTTTGGCTAAGTCATTATGAAAAATTTTTAGAAAAATTATCTCAAACGTGAAATTAGAGCAAATTTTCACATTTTTGTATGGGAATAGGCTGATCTTTCTCGAGTAGTAGTTCGTCCGAGCCACAATTTTGGCCAGATTACTTTGAAATTTGGTGTACGTAATGCACTCATATTTCCAACTTTAAAAAGCATAAATTTGTACCATGTGTGCCTAAAATATTTTTTGTAAATCGATGTCAAACTTGCACGAAGTGAATATTTTCATATATTTGTATGGAAAGTAGTCGAGCTTTTTCGAGTAGTAGTTCACCAATAGCGCAATTATTGTCGGAATACTTTGAAATTTTAAGAAGATTATCTCGATATATATGCAACTACAAATAGTAGAAAATTTTAGACCTTGATGGAAACTTTTTTTAAATATTACATCAAACTTAATTTAAGATCAAATTTTTACACATTTGTATAGAAAGGGGCTGATCTTTTTCGACTAGCAGAGCACAATTTTGATCGGAATGACTTATTTTTTATATCAGTCATCTGTGAATACGTTCAATTACGGGCAGTGGAAAAAAAATACATATATACAAATATATGTATATTTTTTTTTTAATTTTTTTTTTGGTTTCTGTTTTTTGTTCAATTTTTGGCGGAATGCTTTGAAATTTGAAGGAAGTGTTCTCTTTATATACACAGCTCTAACGAATGTAATTCTTTGTTACGTCATTGTGGAAAATTTTCTGGAAAATATCAATAAACTTCAAATAAGAACTTATTTTCACACACTTGTATTGAAAGTGGCCAATATCAGTCGAGTAGTGCTATACCGACGCCACAATTTTGGTCGGAATGGTTTAAAATTTTTTATGAGTAATCTATGAATATAGTCAATTACAGACAGTGAAAAAATTAAAAAAAAATTTCTCTTATTTTTTACATTTTTTGCAAAACTTCCGATCTTTTTCAAGTAGTTGTTCCCACACATTTTTGTCGAAATGTTTTGAAATTTTGAAAACATATTCTCTACATATATTCAGATTAAAACACTAAGAGGCTTTTCCAAGTGTGCTTGAAAATGTTTTTTTGTAAATAGGCCTCAAACTTATGCATGAAACACATAGACGACTGCAGCTACTCGAACATAGGACTACAAATGCTGCTTGCTGCAATGTAGTCGTGTAGTCAGCTACTTTTTTTTGTGAAAACGCCAGCAACATATAACAACAATATAAACAGCTGTTTTTATACAAATACATTTTCATTTCGGTAGTGCTAATTATATTTTTTTTTCCTTTTTTAAAATAGAAAAAATGCATGATTGTATATAAACTTGACTTAAATATACAATTACTTATTTATAATGCATTATTATAACGTTAAAATAAATTAATAAATTTATTTAACTGCTTTTGATTATTAATCGAATTATAGCATTTCATTATGGGATGTTTTTTTTAACAAAATAAAATATGAAAATGTTTATATTTCGGCTTAAGGTCATTTAACAAGATACGTATTTAAATTTCTTTATTATCTTCCGATATTTCGGTTAAATTCTTTAACCATCTTCTGGGAGTTTAAATTAAGATATCTTTGTTTAAAATTTAAAGCTAAGCTTCATTTCGGCTTTTTAAGCCCAAATATAAACATTTTCAAACTTCAATATAAGTCAACAATACAAACACCCTACAAAATAAAATATTTCATAGCACTAATTTCTTTTACATATTTTGTTATATTGTCAACACTATTTTTGTTTTGCAGCCAAAAAACATAGAAATTATCCAAAGTTGACTACAGCAACAAAAGTTGTCGTGTAGCCGTGTAGCTGTGTTGGTGTCAAAATAATCGTTTTCATATAAACGTGTGTATTTTATTTTTGACAGGCTGTAGTCGTGTAGCCGCTGTGGTCTATGTGTTTCATGCATTATACGGAGATCATATTTTCATACATTTGAGCGGAAACTAGAAGATCTTTTTCGAGTAGTAGTTAGCCCACTCCATAGATTTTATCAGAATGTTTTTATTTTTAATTTGGCTCAAATTTGTATATTTCATTTAAGGAATTTGTTTAAAAAAATATTTAGCAATCATATTTAATTATTTTGTTCTGGCATGTGCAAAAATTCTCTATCGGAAGGTTTCAAAACGCCTGCAGGTAAAAACAATAATAATTCTGATGGTATAGTACGTAACATACGTATACGTTCTTCTTCAATGAGTTGATCCCTAGCATTTTCGTTATTTAATATTTTCTCACATTCTACAATTCTTTCGGACATATCGGCAACACGTTGATTATGTCTCATTTCGATCATTTCCCTCAAAGCTTTGTTATGTTCTACGATTTTACGACGACGCTTCTCGTCTGACAATTGATCTAATTTGTCTCGTTCTGCTAAATATCGCATTTTTTCTTCGCGCATTTGACGTTCCTCCTCAATTAGTTTTTGCTCTTTCTGAATTTTAATCTCATTGCGATAATTTTCTAATTCCCAACGCAATTTCTGACGTTCTTTTTGTTGTTTTTCCAGTGTTTGACGATATCGTTCATCTTCTTTTGCCTTACGTTCCTCTATCAATAAAGACTGTAAAAGATTCTCACGTTTTTTCTTTTCATTATTAACATTAGCTAATTGTTGTCCAATTTTTTCACTTAGAGCTTCGTTTTCCAATTGAATTCGTTTTTTTTCAGCGGACCTACGAGCCTTACTCTCATCGCATTCTCGTTGGTAGGCTAAATAACGTTCAGTATCATCAACATTTTGTTCTTTCAGCAATTGCCTTTGTAACTCTTGATTGCGATAACATTCTTCCATTTCCCTTTTACATCTTTCCTTATAACGAGCAGCCACATCCCGTTCTGATTTCTCCTCGGCGTTTATACGTTTTACCACCTTGAGCATTTCATCTCGATTTTTAATTATATCTTCAAATTCCATACGACGTCTTTGTTGTCCTTCACTCATTTGTTTCTGTAGTACTCCTCGAAATTGCGCCTTCTTTTGTTTCTCCTCTTCCTCTTGTTGCAAAATGGCTTTTCGAGTTCGTTCACATTCTTCGGCCCATTTTTTATCTTCTTCGCGTTTACTTCGCAGTTCGTCTTCTTTTTGTTTTGCCAAATAACTTGTTTGTTCTCTCAATTGTTTCGACACCAGGGCGCATTGTAACTGCGATTGTAGTTGGCGCAATTCATAGCTATTGGTACGTAGTTGCTGACGCCGTTTCTGCTCCAACAGGTCTTGTTTTTTGCATTCCCTTAACTCCTTACATATGTTTGTGGATTCTTCTTGAATTTTTATACGTGGATTTTCAGCAGTGGCCAATATTTCTTGTTCTTTAAGCTCATTGACGCGCCTATCCTCGTCGAGTATTTCTTTTATGTAGTAAGAATCATATTTTTGATTTCTTCTACGAGCGTCTTTAATTGTAGTGCAAAAATTATTGGAAAACATAATTAATAACTATTTAATTCTACAAAAAAAAATCAGAAAAATACACAAATTTCCTTGACAACAAAAAATAAAATTTTTGGAAATACTTAATATTTCAGGAGGGTAATCTATCAGTATAACTGACTTCAAAATATATAAAATCATACCATGTATTTTGGAAAATTTTTTTTTTAAATGAAATCAAACATCTATGAAGTGGATATTTTCATACATTTGTATGGAAAGGCGTCGAGCTTTTGCGAGTAGTAGTCCGATTCAAGTGAAATATAAGGATGATATTCTTGGTACTTGTACGATTCCAAAAAGTATACATTTGTTATACTATGGTTTATGGTTTCAAACATGAAAAATGTTAATTTTTACTACTCGAGCTACTCGAACTTAACGAGTACTGGAGTACTAGAGTTTGACCGTAGGCTCTGCTTAGGAATCAGTAGAAACGTTAAGGCAAAGGAATGACTTCCAATCATATAGTAAAAATCATATATTCAAATGTAATCAACTATTCACCATTTTCTACTCCATGCGGCGATACCGCCAGCATTGATAGGAAATTAAGCAATTCATGTTTGTGGTCTAAACAAGATGTGGTCCCTGAAGCCGGTACTGGAACTGGCTCATTTAAATCTTACATTTTAATATCCACAGCCATTGTTACCATTTTGAATTCATCGGGGACAATAGTCTGTTATATCTATAATATTAATAGGGTAGGCGATTTCTTGTGACCGATGTTTTGTTCTACCGTTTTATCCCGTTTTTGACTAAACGTATATTATTTGAAAGGTATTTCTTTTTAGCCGTTTTGCAGATTTACAGATTTTTAAATTTTTTCCTTTATTTTGAGTAAATTGAATTTAAAGTTGCTACTAACACATACATAAAATTATACAATGCTGTGTGTGTGTGTTTATTAAATTTGTTAATGTGTTTGTAATAAAAATGAGTTTGTTTTTTGTGTTGATTTGTGAATTGGCTATAATTGATTAGCATACTTTTATGGTCTTTATTTAATGAAAAAATAAATTTCCTAGAATTTGCGCTCGAATTTCGAGGGCTGGAATCTGCTAGTATTATTTATTGTTCTTAAACAGCCCTTGTTGAAAATAAATAAAACAAGTTTAAAATTTCATTACTGGACATTAATATGTATAACTCTAGTACTTGTTGCCATCGGTTATAGTCAACAGTGTACGAATGTTGATATCCAACTTTTGGTACACTCCCCCAACCCCCCTCTAAGACTACACTTATGCTATTGTCAATGATCACTTATTCACACATATATTTTTTCGAAATTATTTTTCTTTAAATTTAAGTGGCTTTAACACTTGTAATCGTAATAACGGGGGAACAAGGAAAAAATAAGCGAGAAGAACTTAAACTCTCAAAAACAAAATTTAAAATCAGACAAAAATATTTTTTTATATATGGCGCCCACACCATCCGTTCCAAAAAAAAAAACATAAAATAGAAAAAAATTACGAATTATAAAAAAAAACCTCACAAAAACACCCGCTAAAACCATCCAGCCAGCAAACAAAAATTTCATTGACTAAAAAACCCATTGTCAGCCACTTGGGCAACTGTGCTCTGATGCTTGCAAAAAATTGAAGAAGTTAAAATACAAAAAAAAGCTGTTGATGTTGCAAGTGCTGGAGTGGCTGCTGATGTTGTATAGCCTTGCTGGATGGAATTGGATGTTGATGATGGCATAATGGTTCTTCTAACTTAAGCTAGAAGGTTTTCAAGTGTTTTTTTTTTAATTTGTTAAATATAAAAGTTTTTTTTGTGAACAAGATTTTTTTCTTTCAATGACAGCAGAAGTAGATTGTAGAACATAAAGATAAGAATAAACAAAAAAAAATGTATGTAAATTCAAATTTAAAAATATTTGTTTTTAAAGGATTTAAATTGATTTCAAACTAAATTAAACCAAACTTCGTATTCGAAATGTCAGCTGTTTTTAAG
This sequence comes from Cordilura impudica, assembly GCA_963682025.1. NCBI lineage: Eukaryota > Metazoa > Arthropoda > Insecta > Diptera > Scathophagidae > Cordilura > Cordilura impudica. The sequence goes on from OY821517.1 coordinate 16,683,868, forward strand.
TTCGAGTGTTTTTTTTTTTGCAAGTTAAAGCTCACTGCTCGCTTAACTGTCAAAGGGAGGGAGGAAGGGAGGGAGTAAGAAAGTGAGTTTTTTTTTCATTTAGTCCTTTATATGGTTTTATTGTTGTTGTTGTACATGTGTAATATACTTCCTGGTCTGTTTTTGTGTTATATATTTTTATTTTTTTTTTGCCATTGACTGAAAGTAATCCACCCTGTTTGGCATGTGCCAAAATACAACACAATTGGGTTTTTTTTTTCCTTTTTAGCTTTTTTCATTACACAATTAAATAACACAATTCTTTTCAGCTTGTTTTTGTTTTATTTATTAAAAATATAAAAAAAAAATCCTGTAATAAACAGGCTCTCATTTGGTAAAAGGTTTACATTTTTTTTTCTTTAATTAAATTACCTTTTAAAATATTTTTTTTTTTTATTTGGAATTTCTTTTTCAAATTGTAGAAAAAAAAAATAATTTTTTTCTGCAAAATTAATCACTTTTTATTCTTAATATTTATAATTTTTTAACACTTTATTTTCTTGTTGTTTATATTTTTGTATTTTAATTCCTTTTTATAACACTCACACGCGCAAAGTATTGTAAATTAAATTTTTATATAATTTTCCCGTTATACCGTAAACGTACTAAAAACAACACCCGCCTTTAGTGCAAGTCACCATGCAACTGATTCGTAAGAACCCGTACGTACATCAAATTGCGACACAACAACTAGTTTCAGTGTTGTTGCCGTTTTTTTTTTCATAAACACTATGGTGAGTTTTTTGGGGTCTCACTTGTTATTTGCTTCTTCTTCTTCTTTTGCTCGGCACTTGCTTTTCATTAATTTTCAACAACAATAAAAATATTCCATTATGCGTGTGATAAACACGTTATATTCCTTCAACGTACGCGTAAAGACTAAAATTTTGTTTGCTAAGCAATGTTCAGTTTTTCCAGCAATTTGCGTGTGTGTTTGTCGTAAGTGTTGCTATGGTTTGCTTAACACGAAAAGCGCTTTATGAGATTTTTGGTAAGTCCTCCTATGAGTGCTGAAATGATTTGACTACTCTCATGACGGCATGTTGCTTGCAAGATCTAACTATGATAATATTTTAGGGAGTTTGTAGTTTACCTCAAGAATTTTTTAGGCAGAACCCAATTCTGGATGTATGAGTGCGGATCAATAAGTCCCATGAGTCGATCAGAAAGTGAAATTGCCAGAGATTTTTGTTGCCATAGCCATATAATATGACTTTGAGATTTCGATTAAAAGATCAGTTGGGTTTAACTCACAATTGGCCATAAACCCGAGTGATAACTTCATAGGAGTACTATTATTTCCTGTCGTTCTTCGCTAAGACTTGCCTAGACTTATTGATGTCTATGTTTTCATAATTAATTTTTTTCTACGAAGTTTGTATTGTACAATTAAAACATTTTATTTTATTTATTTTGTATTTACTGCTTGCTGATATTAAATATTTTTTGTTTTTTCATTTGGTGCAAAAATTATAAAAATATAGCTGCCCATGAGAAAACTATGGACGACTGAACTTGAATTTAGAATATTATTTGGGAATTTGTTATTGTAGAGATTTTTGATTTTGACCATTTTTGATTTTGGCGATTTTTGGTTTTCGGTTTTGCTATTTTAGATTTTGGCGATTTTATAATGTGGCGATTCCGCCCATATTTTCTACGTCTGCTCACATTGGTAATTAATGTACTAGTCAAAAGTTTAAAGACTGTCGCTTTCATAGTTCTTCATATTTTTGTTTGTATGGGAGGTGCCACGCCCACTTTTCTTATCCCACCCATTTTTTATCTGACTACTAACAATAATATATGATGGACTCGTACGAAAGTTTCAAGGCTTACCCTTTTATAGTACTCCAGTTATATGATATTATATATTGTGCATATTTTATTCGACTAATTATATTAATGACTTATGGGCCAGCGCAAACTCCCAAAGCTCTCACTATTACAGTGCTTCAGATATATGACGTTTACTAATTACTTTGAATGGGAGGTGCCCTGCTCATTGTTCTGATCCTGCCCATTTTTTGTCGAACTACTCACATTAATAATAGATGACCCCATACAAATTTTCAAAGCTGTCTCTCGAGATATATGATATTCAATTATTACTTGATATGGGAGGTACCTTGCCCACTTATCCGATCCCGCCCATTTTCGACAGACAAACAGACATACATACTTTTGTTTTTATATATTTATATAGATTTGGCGTTGGTCAACCGCCATACGGTTGAGTTTTTACGCTGTTTCATAACGGTGATTAAAGCAGTCTCAACAATAGGTTTCTCAGGTCGCACGAGCGCCTAAGAAGGCCAAATGGGCTTGTCGGCGACAGTTTTTTGGAATTTAGGCAGCATAATCGACATTTCTCGGAATTAGAAGGGAAAAACAATAAACGGCAAATAGTATGCCAACTTATTGGACCGATTCATCGATTATTTGAGAAAAAACGACCACATTTCGCTAAGAGCATGAACGAAGACAATGCACGGGTGCATTGAAAAACTCATGAATTGGACTAAGAATTTTTACCTCATCTCCGGATTTAGTCCACCAGTGATCGTTTTCTCTTTCCAAACCTAAAGAAATAACTTGGCGGAAGAGATTCAGCTCTAGCGATGAAAACGTTGATCAAATAAATGTCTATCTAGAGAACCTTGAGAAATCCTATTATGTGGCAGGGATGTATCGCTGTAGAAGGAGACTATGTGCAGAAATATTTATTTTTTTTATAAAAAAAAATCAATTATTGATCCGCCCTCCAATACGACGAACTCAATCTGTCATACCTTTTAGATGGCAACAATCTCACGCTGTTTGACTTTTCGATCATTGGAAACAATTCGAATCACATTTTTTATGTTTTCTTCGGTAACGGCCACTTTTGGGCGACATTCTGCGCAATCGGTACTTGTACGGCCACATTTAAATCAGAATACCACTTTTTTTCTCATAAAATATGAAGGTCAAAATACTTATCAATCCATTCCTTGAATTGAACGGTATTTTTTCAAAATACAAAAGTCTTTGGAATTCATCTCTGCTCAAACTTCAAAAGCACCAGTATTTTATTTAACGGTAAATTATTTTCTAATAAACGAAATGCCGTGAAATTTTTACTGAAGAAAGAAAAAATGTTATTACTAGTCGCGCCATCTCTATGTGAGGCCACGACTGTTCGCTCCATGAAGAACTTGAGTTTGATCCACCTTGAATTATACTGGTCGTCGGAATGTGTTCCCAAAACGTAAAGATATTTTGATGAAATATTGTTTATCAACTACTCGTATATAAGATTTGTCTATTCTATCTTTTATCCAATTTGCAGAGCATTCTGAGGGACACCTCCAAGAGACCTTGCTTTTTATTTTTATTTTATTTTATTTTTTTTTTTTGATATTGATCATAATTTCAAGCATTTTTTTATCGGAATGGATTCTAAGAAAAAAATAATTAGTTGAAGAAATTCAAAGAATTTCTAGGAACTGTTCAAAAGAAGTTAAAAAATTTTATTTTTAAGAATTCTTCGTATTTTCGGGCAAAGAACCCATAACACTAACAAACTGAGAAACCCATTTTTAAGATCGTTTTGAATAAGTTAAATAAAATGTTAGTGCCTATAAAATATTGCGTATTTGGAAATATTCTTACAATTTAAGGCTGTTTGAAATCTGATAATTTTTTGTAGCTGAAAAAGTTCACTGGATTTGAGGAAATTTATTTTTTTACTGAAAAAAAAATTCTCTTAGATAACAATGCTTAGAGTGAGAAACCATAGAATTTATTCCAGCTGTCTAATCTATTTATTGACCAAAGTAAAGGGTGTTTTTTTTCTTCAATAGAACTTTAGCTGTAAAACGAACTGTCATACTGTCCGCAATTTCCTGACATTTATGATAATGCAATAACATCAACACGTCGAAGGAGTATGCGTACTGAAGAGAATATCGCCACTGTAAACGAAAGCGTGGAAGAAGATCCAAATTTATCGATTCGTCGTTGGTCGCAGGAATTGAAGTTCTGTCCATTCACTATGTGAATTCAGATTGTGCAGGAATTAAAGTCACGAGACCATCATATGCGTCGTTCTTTTACCTATTGGGCTCTAGAGCAGTTGGAAACTGACCCGAAAATTTATCGCAAAATAATGTTCAGCGATTAGGCTCATTTTGGCTTAACGGGTTTGTTTAGAAACAAATTCCTGCATAATGAAGGTCATTACCACACCATGATCAATGATTTTTTTTGAAAATATGAATGACAATGATCCGGGCGAGATGTGGTTTAAACGGCGACCTCCACCATCGACTTATTGAAATCAAAATTTGCAGATAACTTGATTGGCCTTCAAGGTCGTGCTATTTGACTCCTCTGGATTATTTTCTGTGGGGCCATGTGAAGTCACTGACGCATTGGAGGCCAACATTGTTCGTGTTATTCGTGACTTCTGCCAGCAATGCTCAAAAAAGTGCCCCAGTTTCAAATATTAATATCATATATTGGTCCTTCGAATAAAACATTTTTTTTAAATTAAAATTTAATTTTTATTATTTTTTAGAATTTCAACTTCTATCGGTCTTATAAAGCACCATATATAACAGTGAAATGTATGAAACGTTGTGCTACTTAATCTAAGTAGTCAAAGCAAACAAAAGCCGGGATCGTACCTATTTCCGTGGCACTTCCTATTCAAAGTGAATTATATGAAGTGCTACGATAATGAGAACCTTCAAAACTTTCTGTTAGTCAATAGAAAATAAATGTGAGTAGTAAAGTAATAAATAGGCGCGCTCAGACTAATGGTCATGTTACGGCCCATATTTAGTGAATATATAATATTATCTATGTGGAGTTTAAATATTACATCATTGTTGTTTTAATACAGTATCTTAAATTCACGTAAAAAAAAACTAATTAACAAATGTAAGTTAGGACGAAACAAAGTTCGACGGGATCCGCTAAATATTATAACCTATACCATTATGTTGTTAGGTTAGAAGGAGTTGGTGCTGATGTTTGCAACTCCCAGAAATATTTTACGCATACCCAGGTTTTATTATACCGATCGATTTGGAATCACTTTCTGAATCGATTTAACGATGTCCGTCCGTCCGCCGTCCGCTATATTTTACCGATTTTTATGATCTGATGATTATTGATTTTATAATTTGACGTCATTAACCCATTTGAACTGGGCACCACAAATGACCCCAATCCAGAATAGGACGATTAAGTCAAAAAATTCAAATATTTTGCAAGTACTTCTGAATTTTGGATCATTTTAACCCTAGGAACACATAACGGTAAGTTTTCGTATAATATAGCACAATTTTATTTCCCAACCCATATTAAGGGTTTGATCTAGTTTACTAGAACAATTCATTTTTTTAAATATGCCAAAATTCATAGTTTTGCCTCGATAAGGAATTGGTTGACGTTGTTCGATTTATTCCAAATTTTTAGCATGGTTATTAGATTTTAAGCGTCACATCTAAAAATTCAACACCACTTAGAAAATATTTGATTTTTCAAATAAATTGTGTTTTATTAGCTTGGGGTCATATGCGACCCCAAGTCCAAAAGGGTTAATGGGGTGATATTATTTTTTTCAGAAACCCTAGGCTATTAAGGTAAAATATAACATTTAAAAGTAGAAAATTGATAAATTTTTGATACAAAGTATTTAGAAAGAGTGCATTTACTGAATATTTCACAAAAAACTAATTTTTCTCGAAATCTGCAAAAAAAAAAAAAAGAATTATTTGTACAAAAAATTCTGGCAGAGAAATGTACTTAGAAATTCTACCAGTTAATCTCTAACATATATTTAACAAAACTTTAAAGTGTCAGATCCATTGTTTGAAATTTTGTTTAAAAAAATTTTGTAAAACTTAAAAAAGGAGTTTTTAAAATTTTTTGAAAAAAAATTTCCATCTTTGGTCTCTTTTGGCAATAGATGAACAACATATTAATAAAACAATATTTCATATCTGAGTACTTATAGGTATAGAGACCAAAACAAAATTATGGATTTAATCAATTTGTTAAAGTTGAAAAAATGTTCATAACATTTCATGACCTAGAGTTTTTTTTTGGTAAAAAAAAGTGATCTGGGGCCTTTGTTATTTCTTGGCGAGTTTTTATTCGATTTTGAAGTTATATAGCTTTCTGGAAATACAATTTAGTACTGATATCGACTCATATCACAGCTTGTCGAAAAAATTAAGCTATAGAACGAAATTTTCGTAAAATCTGAAAAAAGTCATATTTTCCCCATATAAACACACTTGAAATTTTCAGTCGCGTTGAGGCACTTCTAAATTTTTTTTTTGATTGACCCAAAACTTTTTTATTTCTCAGTTTTTTTGCTAGGGGGCAGGACTATAAATTCGAACACTTTTTTTACACTCCATATAATGAAGGGCCACCCTAATATATATATCGATAAAATTTGTGGTAGGTGTATGTGTAGTACACCCACTCCCGATCTTCACTTAAATCTATCAAAAAAACTTTAATATTGCGTAGATCTTTTTTAAATAGAGTTTATATATGTTTTTGAGAAAAGTGAAAGACTATATAGTCCTGATCAGTCCAGTTTTTGACCATATCAAAAGAACATCAGATATAAACTTTTTTGTATTTCCACGCAACAAATTAATAATAGTACCAGTTATAGGGTATCGTAAAGTCGGTCTAGACCAACTATAATTCTCTTACTTGTTTTATATAAATTTTTTAATTCAGCATACTGAGAAAAAATTTTTTTTTTTAATTTCCAATATTAATATGTAAGTAGCAGATTCCAGCGCTCGAAATTCGAGTGCAATCTAGGCAGCCTTATTTTTCAACTTAGCCAATTCAAAAACCAACACTTTTATGGTTTATTATCATTGTGAATGAAGATAATAAAGTCATTAACAAACACATTAACAAATTTAATAAAACACACAGCATATTTTTAATTTTATGTATGTGTTAGTAGCAACTTTAAATGCAATTTACTCAAAATAAAGGAAATTATTTAAAAATCTGTAAATCTGCAAAAAGGCTAAAAATAAATACCTTTCAAATAATATACGTTTGGTCAAAATCGGGAAACGGTAGAACAAAACAAAGGTCACAAGAAACTGCCTAGTCTATTAATATTATAGATTCCCAAAATTTATTTGGATATATAGGAGTATTTTTTGGTATTATAATGATTTAATTAAATTTATCAAAATAACATTTTATTGACATCTTTAGATGTTGTTAAATCACCTTGACAGAAGTTCTTTCTTTTGAAGCAATGAAAAATTCGTTCCTTCAGAATGACTTCACTTATTACTTTCGCTGGATAGCAACGCTTTTTTGTGTGCCATCAAAAAATCAACAAATTAGCATCACCTCTTTTCCTTCCTTAATGTGATTTAATTGAAAAAAATAAATGCAACGAGTTTTATATCACTCGTTTGTTAAGTTCTCTCTACATACGCTTTCTCTCTAACTCTTTCTGCCTTACTCTCTTTCTCACTTGTGCTCTTCCCATATTTACTCTCTTTTTCTTTTTTTCAACAGCTGTTCCCATTACAATTGTTGCTTTTCCTTGAATAACAAAAACGAGTAAAACTGTTCCCACAACTTTTACCATTGTTTTCATACACATTTGTGTTGTGTTTGTTTGTTTATGTTTGCATATTGTTCTTTTGCTTTAGCTTAGTTTTGTTAACAATACATGTGTTCGTTCCTTTAGCTGTTTAACTGCTTGTAAATATTGTACAATTTTGTGAGCATACAAGAAGAGTAATTTCTAAATGGCAACCAATTTGATTTTTGCGCTCTGATATGTTTGTAAAAAGCATCCGTTCCCATATCCGGTTTCCGCTTTTCATGCTACAACTTTATTATACAAAAACATTTAGCAACGGTAGGATGTTTCTTATAAATCATAAATGAAAATGAAAACTATGAATGGCGGTTTGTTATGTACGTTCTTCCGAACTACATATAATGGAAATTACGTTAAATCGCAATTATTCATAAAATTGCGTTTTAATTTTATGTCATGACATCATTTGTTTGTGTTGCCGGGTATAACCTTTAGAAAAATCTCCCCCTTTATTTTGACATATGTATCATCTACTGCTGTCTAAAGAAGGCGTTTCTTGAATTTATTTTTTAGCAAATTGTAAATATAAACGTTTCTACCTTTTTTTTATATTTATTTGAGTCTGTCTTGTTTTCACAAATCAAATCAGATTTCTATCAATCATTTTAACTTCCTTTAAGCCAGCTAATCAGCATGTTTTTGCTACATCTTTTTGTACATCTGACTCATGGGGGTAGCAAGTTAAAAAAAAAACATCATTTGTCATTTCCTCGTTAATCGTTAATTTTCAAAATGTATTTGTTTGTTGTTGTTTTTTTTGCGTTTAAGTGGTTTTTGAATATTCTTATTTAAAGGAATTTACTTTAAGTGGGAGCATGAAGTCATTAATATATGAGGAGGAAAAATTTAAAGTTTATAAATTTGTTAAGGGTAGATGTAATAAATAATATTTAACAGTGATTAGCAAGTTATGAATTTTTTTAGAAGAGTCCAGGCTTGTCACTATAAATTTTTTAGAATTAACAAAATTCGAATGGCGATTTCATAAAAAATGCTCTTTTTAAACTCTTTCTTTTAACTCAATTCCCCCTTGTCCAATTGATTTGAAACTTGGCCCATAGTCTTGCTGTGACTTTAGATTAATTTTGTTGTAGTCATGCACAGTCACGCGTGGTCACGCACAGTCACGGAGTGATCTAACTGTCATTTCCCCTCATCCGATCGATCAGAAACTTGGTCCATACACTTGCTGTGAAAAAAGATTAACTTTGACTTAGTCACGCACAGTCACGCATGGTCATGCACATTCACGGGGTGATCAAAATGTAATTTACCCTCATCCGAATGACCTGAAACTTTGTCGAAATACTTGGTATAAAGAAAGATCAACTTCGACATAGTCACGCATAGTCACGCGCAGTCACGGAGCGATGTAAAACCCATTTCCCCTTATCCGATCGATAGACTTGCTGTGAAAAAAGATTAACTTTGACATAGTCACTCACAGTCACACATAGTCACGCATAGTCTTGCATAGTCACGCACAGTCACGGAGAGATTAAAACCCCACTTCCCCTCATCCGATGGATCTGAAACTTTATCCATAGACTTGTTGTGGCCAAAGATTAGTTTTAAGATAGTCACACACAGTCACGGAGATATTCAAAACTCGTATGCATAAGGACAGAAAGAGGTTTATTAAAAACTTTGTTTTTATGAGTTAGATTATTATCGTAGTCTACGAAAGTAAGGATTTGATTTAAGCTCCAATTTTATAAAAACTGTACTATTTCGAATTTTAGTCGCTACATAAAAATTACTCTTTTTTAGGTCCTTCCAATATAACAAATTTGTTAAATCTGTTAAATGTGCTGTCGTACGAACGGTAAATTCTTCATTTATTTGTATTCGTTTTTATATTGTTGACAAAACAATGGAAACCTTTACTATACAATAATTGAAAATTTTCCTTCTATTTTTGGTTTCAATATTTTGTTGGGTATCCAATATATTTTAGTACTGCATCACAACGCCGAGGCAGTGAAATTATTGATGAAATTTTTGAAATTTTTTACCACTCTGAATAACTGCTTCTACGAGAGTTGCCTTGGTGGTGTAATTTCGTGCCAGTATCTACAATATCGGTGACAACAAAGAGCAGCCTAAATTGCTCGTCGGGAAACAGTTGAGCACATACTTTTAGTTTCGGATTATTAATGACCTCTTTAAGTAGCCTTTTTAGACATTTTTAAACGCTTGCTATTAAATTATCCTGTATCGTTTCCAGGGGCCTTCCGTCTAATGGTTAGGTCGTCACCATGCCTGTTTCACGATATTTCTTGATAATTTTTTAAATTTTGGATTTATTCATAGAATGTTTCTCAATTTTCTTTTGCTTAAGAGCAGCAGTAAAATCATCTATTATTCTGGTTTTAATTCTTCACAAAACTTTATTCGCGCCATTGAAAAATGCAACTGTGTTTACAAAATAGTTGAAAGAAAACTATAACTATTTAGAAACTATAACTATTTAAATAACGGTTAAGATTTGTTACTATTTATATTGTTTTAATCAACTGGTACAGAAGTTAAAAAGTTTCCATTGTTTTTTTTCGTTTATCTATTTTTTGAAATTGAATTTTTCGCAACAATTTTTGTTGTTTCGATAGAGAACACACCAAAGATTTATTACGCAACAAACACAATTTTAGGACTTAACGCGAAATTATTAAAACAAAAATTGGCAAATTCAGAATTTTGTAAAAGTTTGCAATGTATTGCCACCCGCTGTATCATACTTCCTGACAGTCGCTTTATGTTTACTTATAAAATTATCCGAACACTGTGCTAGTATGGACAGTGGACGATATTATTCTTTATAATTAAAGTTAGTGAAAATATAGACCGTGACTAGACCATTTTTTTCGATCCATAGTGTATCCATGGTTTTGTTACGCGTAGTTTTAGAAGATTCTGAAAAAAATGAGAGCAGCCAAGTCAAATTTCCTATAAGCTTAGAACAGGGATTTTACATAACTTTATCTGTCAGTATATTACGAGTGATCCGTTATTGGTTTAATAGCCATTTTCACTTTTTCATTCCCATATCTTATAAAAATTTAGCGATGGACTTCATGGTAAATTCAAAAATTATGGTACACGTTTTCATGCTCTCATTATCAAAAAACCCCTGAATATTCACTCGCTATCTTGAAAGCATTTCGACGAGTGGAATTTGAAAGGCTATCTTGCCAAATCGACTTACTCCACTTTCAGTTTTATATTTTAATATCAAAGAGTTTGTATTCAAAATGTTTATATTCAAAACAAGCTTCTCAAGCGCTTTGATATTAAAATTTTAATAAATTTGAAAGCGGAGTTAATCGATTTGGCAAGTAAGGCATGCTTTTATGTTTCATGCATTCACGAAACTTTATTGGCATTTGTTTATTTTATCTTTAGAGGTGAAGATATCGAACCACGTATTAAAACAGTTGGATTAAAAAAATTGTGCCATGGAAACGACCAACATTAATCGGGCGGTTCAATCGGCCGATAAATGTTATTTTATTACAAAATAAAATACTAAGAATAATTTTACTCTACCATGGACAAGGATTTGTGAATAAAAGGAAACGAAGCCTGACGTTTTTCCGTCTTCTCTCAATCATAAACCAAAATCTTGAATTTCTTCGATGGAATTCACTTTACTCGATGTCCAGTGCAGCACTTCCTTATCGGGGTACTCTTAATTTAGGCTACTGCTGAAGTAATGGACCATACAACATCCCACACTCACAAAGCTGTGGAGAATCGAGAACACAGCAAATACTGCCACGGGAAACTAAAAGATCGTCGATATGCATCTTTACCAGACAGCATTTAAGCACACTCAAGCAAATTCTGTTCCAAGGCTACAAAATTTTTAATGTAACGGAGCCACTCAATAAAAAGAAGTTTCGGTTAATCGGCAAGCATCAGAACTGGTTACAAGAATTCGAAGAGATCATCATCCAGCATACGTAATCGTCAAATTTTAAATCCTAAAGCGAGCTTTTAACAGAGCAATTGCTTATTTTTGTATGATAGGCGACGGGACGAATAGACTTTTAGAAATGTTAATTGAAGTTTTCTTTCTCAAATGTTTCACACACCCTGTATTTCGGGATGGCCTGAAAAGCTAATACGGCAGAATAAGCGTTATGTTTGGAATGGCGAAATCGCCAACCGCCCCGGTAGGTGAGTAGGTAGCGTGCTCGCCTATCATGCGAGGGGTCGTGGGTTCGATTCCCACCAGAGGCTTTGGTCTGTCGCTGCAAAAAAAAAAGAAAAGTGAACACACTACTCCCTTTTTCCTCCTTAACCTATTTTCCTGAGATCAACACAATGCACTGCATCTGAGAGCATGAGAGAGTAAATGATTCGTGTAAGACTCGGCAATGCGTATTATATATGTTTGTTGATCCTAATCCCTACCACAACCAAGAACACGTTAGACTATCTTGAAGTCGTCTATAAAATATATTTCTACTGCGTTATGCCTAGCATTACTTGACAAATTTTGAATGTCACTCGTAAAGGGTGGGTAATATTTTATCTGGAGATCTGGCTGGCCAGACAATGTCGCTTATTTGGCATCATACGTCCAGGGAATTTTTGTTGCAGAAACTTCATTGCTTGATTTGCAGTTTGGCGTGGTGCACCATCTTGTTGAAACCAGTAATCGTCCAGATACTTTTCACGCATTTATATATATATATATATATATATATATAAGTTCCCTTCGTTCCTAAAAGGAGCACATGGCCATAACGTATCCACATTCAATTCCGTCCAACGCTTTATTCTCGTTCCAGCTGTTGTTGACTCTGGCAGCTTCTATTTCAATTTGGCAGCGCCATGTGTGTGATGCTCTACCCCTTCTTCGGCTACCTTGGGGATTCCACATAATACCATTTTTAGCCGTATCATTAAGTGGTCTTCGCAAGCCATGCCCAATCTAGCGCCATTTTCTTCTAAGAATTTCTTTATTTATGGGGGTTTGTTTTGTTTCGCTTCACAGCCTTTCGCTTGATATCGTTTGAGGCCAGAATATTGTTATGATTCTTCGCTGACATTGGTTTATATACACCGAGTTTATATCTCGAGCGGCTGCGTTCCAAGATTCGAATCCATAGAGAAGTACTAATTTAATACAAGAGTTGAATATGTTCATTTTAGTTCGTCTTGATATATGAGAAGACCGCCATATGGGATTTAAGACGCCAAATGATCGCTTGCCAAGATTAATGCGATTCTGTATATAATCACTGGAACCACCCATCACAGTTAATATACTGCCTAAGTACCTGAATTTGGAGGTATCTTCTAATTCCTCACCATTTATGGAGAAAGTTCTGTTGTTTGAGGAGTTTATACGCATTATCTTCGTCCATGGCATTATCCGATTTTCCTGCTTCTTTCTGTACTGCATTGATCTTTGCCGCCATGTCGTTTTAGTTATGTAAGAGTAGACAGATGTCATCAGCATAATAGAGGTCCTCTAGCCTTCTATGAAAACCCCATGAAATTCCTCTTTCCTCACCCCACAGCTTGCATTAACTTAGAGGGTTTGAACTAAAGATATTATCTTGGTAGATCTGCCTTTACAAGCAAGGGCATTCCAACTAACCGATTGTGTGTTTCGAAAACCTTCTAGAAGTCTATGAGGGCTAGGTCCTGAGGGGATCTCCATTCAACAGACTGTTATATTATAATCCGTAGACTGTTCACGCCGTCTATGCATGCTCGTTGCGAAGATCGAGATCGAAGGCAGTTGAGAGCCTTTTGTTTATAATCTTAGATATTACTTTCTTTACTGTGTTGATGAGTATGATACCACGCCAGTTTCTATATTGAGATAAATCTCATTTTTTTGGATTGTTAATGATGAGCCCTTCTTTCAGTTCGTAGCATAATTGATTAGTCCTCCAGAACTCCGCAATAATTTTGCTTTTGAAGCAGGCGCTTATTTGTGGTATTGTTTTTAAAAGCTCAAGGGAGATGTTGTCTATGCCTGAGGACTTGTGGTTCTTTAGTGATGCTATGGAGTCCATAATTTTGGGTATATTCGGGCATTCTATGTATACATCGTTCCTTATATTATGATGAGCGCAGTTACAATGATAGCTCTGCATATTTTCTATATTTGATAACATAGTACACTAATGTTGCACCCATAATTCCATCTGGCCTTTTTGTTCTCCGTGGCTGGATTTAAGAGGTTTACCAACGTTCTTCTGTGTAAGATTTCAGATTATACCATATAGATACTTAGTTTCGTTAGTCGCATTGCACGCATTTTTGGACAGACATAATGAGCTAACATCCATTTGTATTGTTTCCCATCGACAGTTGTCTTCTCTGAAGGAAAAAGGCCCAATGATCGTTTTGGCGAGCCCAGTCACTTTTGGGTCGGTGACGACAAAAAACAATCACTCTTATCGGTTCATCCATTAAATTGGTACGTCTTGGGCACGTTGAGAGAACGACTACTTTCAATGTACAGCGTGACTATTTCGTCGCTTTATTTTGATGTAAAGCGATACATGTTAAATATATAGTTGATTTGGCGATTCAAAGATATGTGTTTTTAAGTATGACTAAAGTTACATCTACACTTTACTAACTTCCACACAATACAGTTTTATTTTGTAGCTTTATTAACTTCGAATTCTAAAATAATGACAATAAAATTAATCGAGTAGGCCAACAGAAATAAAGCCAAATCATTATTAAGATGAAATAAACCTAAAATATTGAAATCCTCTAATTGCGGCCATAAAACATCCATATCCACCATTAAAACTGAAGTCGGTAACTGGAAATAAAAAAGACATTTTTAAAATAATTTAGTACAAATTTTGTGCACAAACAAAGAAACGAAACTAACATTTCAAATATAAAATACCTGCAAGAAGTACGATTCTTCACGTAGTAAAAATAAATCTTTAACCTTACGCTGGCTACGGTCGCACAAATAGCACACCAATATTAAGGAATACAATTCTAAAGATATGCTCAGTATATAGATGATGAAAGTGCTATAGAGACGACGATTGGTGACATAGAAATCCAGCAGTGCATATATATTACAGAGTATGGTAACAAAGTTCAGTAGTATAACGAGAAAAATACCGAATTGTAAGGTATTAACGCACAGAGCGATGAGATGTTGTAACGAATTCTGCAGAGAGATTAACTGAGACATTTTCAAATCATTACATATGTTAGCAGAGAGTTTCAGTTGCCGCTCCAGTTGCAAAGAGCAGACCAGCAATAGAAGTATCAATGCAAATACGTTGAGGGAAAATAAAGAACTCAATTGCTGAATATGGTGGGTGAACAGATAAGCCACTACACTTCTTTTGGATAACCGCGAAGCAGCGGCTATAAGAAACGGTAAACTCATTACGAAATTGTATAAAGTTGACCCAACTTTCACTAACAAAGCCACAAGTATTTTAAAGTCCACTAGATGTGACTCAAATTTATTAAATTTCAATATCAGCTCATTAAATAAATTCAATATTGTTACAACATTCTCACGATACCAGATGAGAGAGGCCATTATTAACAACGAGAACAGCATATCGATGGACAAAGTAAAGTTAGCTATGGCGGTAAAGAGATTATCTTTATCTGATCTGGTATTATTGTAAAGATCGGATGAGAACATCACCAGAACTGGTGTGGCCAGTGTAAAGCATAAACATAAAAATATTGCTATACCCGTTATAAAGGGATGTGTACGAAATTTCCATTTCACAACTCTTGCCACAGTAAAATCATGCGATGTTAATGATGACGATGACTTTATGGAATTTCTAAAGTATATAAACGGTGCCATCAGTATGGTTTGATTTAGAGCAATCATTACCCGTATGATGGCGAAAAATATTTTATTCCACCAATGACGCTTATTTGACATTTGACGTGACCTGTGATAGTTACACAAACTTCTAGACAATATGTTAAAGTTGTTGAGCAATAGGAGAATCCTTAATTCGTTAAGTGTATCGCTGGTATTCTGGAAAGTAAAAGAATTTGTAGCAAGTTTTACAATTCAGTAGCTTGAAAGAATTTAATACTTAATTATGAAAATTAAATTCGTGGAAGTTAAATTCAAAGTAAATTGAACGGGTAATTACTAAAAATGATGTTTGGGTTTTAAACATTTTTCAATCAATTAATTTTTAATGCAGTGGCAAATATACACTTGCCAGAAAAAGTATCCGTACACCTAAAATTATAACTGTCACATCAACTTTATACAAAAAAGTTTATCTTCTAATAAAATAAAATCGATGCAACAGACCTGTAAAACACTGCATAATGCATGAGAAAAAAATAAAATTAAAATATAAAATATCCTAGAATTTGCACTCGAATTTCGAGTGCTGGGCTTTGCTAGTGTAATTCAATCTGTCTATGTGAAGGTCTATTTCTGTGTTTGTTAGATTCCTGTTATTAGGGATTCGAGTATCTTGATTAAGTTTTTTCGTAATTTGTTTTGAAATTTTTTCCAGTCTGTTATTTTATAATTGTAATAAAATTAAGTTTATCCTTTAAAAATAAGAAGTTTTCTTGTTCAATGCTCATAGTGGTATTCATTCGTACCGCAACATTGTCGCTGTTAAAGTCCAATGTTTTAAGTGAATTTACGGTGTTATTATCAGTATTTATATGTATTCTACAGTCTGGTAAATAAATGTATAGATAGGAACCTGTTCGTGGAACCTGTTGTTGCATAAAACGTGTTTCATGATTTAATGATAGATTTCCTTTTTTGGAACTAAAACCCTCAGCCAATGTAAAATAACTGTTATCATTCTGTAAATCAATCGATTCCATTTTTTGAGATTATCGGTTTTTGTTTTTGCGATTTTTGTTATTCACGATTTTCGGTTTTGGCGATTTTTGATTTTGGGGTATATTTTTGATGCGATTTTTGTTATTTACGATTTTCGATTTTGGTAATTTTTGATTTAGACGATTTTTGATTTTGGATTTTTTGTTTTTCGCGATTTTGGGTCTTGACGATTTTTGATTTTGGAGATTTTTGTTCTCTTGCGATTTTCGGATTTTGGATTTTGCCGCTTTTTGTTTTTTGCGATTTTTGATTTTGGCGATTTTTGTTTTTGGGGATTAGTGCTTTTTTTTGCTATTTTCTATTTGGCGATTTTTGTTTTTTGCGATTTTTGTTTTTTGCGATTTTTGATTTTGGCGATTTTCGGTTCAGCGATTTTTAATTTGAAGATTTTTGTTATTCGACATTTTTGGCTTTGACGATTTTTGACTTTGCCGTTTTTTGTTTTTTTTGCGATTTTTGATTTGGCGATTTTTGGTTTTGGGGATTTTTGTTTTTTTTATTTTTAATTTTACCGATTTTTGTTTTTTGCGATTTTGGTTTTGGCGATTTTCGGTTTCAGCGATTGTTTGTTGTTTTTTTTTTTTTGATTTTTGGCGATTTTTGTTATTCGCGATTTTCGGTTTTGGCGATTACTCACATTGGTAATTAATCTACTTGTCAAAAGTTTCAAGACTGTCATTTTCAAATTACTTCATATTTTTTGTATGGTAAGTGCCACGCCCCTTGGTCCGATCCCGCCCATTTTTTTGCCAACTACTCCCATTAATAAATTATGAAGTCACACAGTCACACACGGTATTCCAGATACATGACATTAAATATTTACTTTGTATGGGTCTGCCATGCCCATTAGGTTGATCCCGCCCATTTTTTGTCCGACTACTCACATTATGTACAGTATTCCCGCCCATTTTTTCGCAACTCTTCAAATTAGTTTAATATTTACATGTTTATAGTTACACACTTGCTGTCATAGTACTCCAGATATTATATGTTAATATAAATTGAAAAATAAAAAAATATAACCTATTTTTCCTTCCGGATAGGCAGTTACCTACTGTAAAATTTTCAAGATGATCGTTCCAGTGGTGTAGTCTCCTATAAACCACAAACAAAAATACAAAACCCTATATTTTTTATATATAAGATTTTACTTGCAGCTAAATACATTCGAATTCTGCATGTTTCTATGGCTTTGAAAAAATTTGTGACACTGTTTGTGTATTGATTAAATTTTTTATACCCTATACCACTATGTGGTTTGGGTATAATGACTTTGTGCTGCTGTTTGTAAGTACCAAAAATATTTAACCTAGACCCATCTTTTATTACACCGATCGACTCAGAATTACTTTCTGAGTTGATTTAGCGATGTCCGTCCGTCTCTCTGTCCGTCCGTCTGTGTGTCCATGTGTCCAGGTCGCAAATATATATATATATATATTAATGAAATTCAGCATATAAACTTTTTTCGGCCATAGGATGAAATTGGTGAAATTCGATCCATGTTCAGACCTAGTCCCCATACAAATGATCCCTATGAAATCGACTTAAATTGCCATAAGATCCAAATTATCATATAGATCTCGGTCAAATTGGGTTTGTGTGTGTTTATTACATCCATTTATCAGTTGTCCAAAAATAAACCCCATATGGCAATTCTTTGCCATAGCCCCCATATATAGGTGCTTCCCGATTTTCACTTAAAATTGTTAGGTCTTCTGGACTCTTATTATAAAATTGTTAAAAAACCTTGTAAATATGTTAAGATCGATTGGAATATGTTTCTTCATATTTCAAAATGCAAGTGCGGTATTGACATGAATTCCGAATATAGTTGTCCCGAAGATAACAAAATCCCTCCAAACAAAATACACTTTTTTTTGTCAGTGTGGCCCAAGGCTTTTAACTTATACTTCTTCATACGCACCATATTCTAGTGAAGAGAATGAATTTGATAATGAAAATAATGTTTGGCCAACCGAGCAGCAACTGAATGTATTAGACATATCCCTGCAAAATTATGCTTTGGCATTAGATCGCACTGGTACGTCAGATCGCTATGGATCTTTACTTGCAACAACACTTATAAAAGATTTGAAAAATTCAATCGCGAATAAAGATTATGGAGACATTAGTGAGAGAATGCTGAAACACCTAGACGATCTTATTATTGATAAGAATAAAATCCGGAGAGAGCGAGCTTAGTTTAGAGAAGGAGCCAAAGCCTCATCTACCAGTGATTTTCTATTAAAATGTATGTCTTATGATGGAAAAAAAGATATGACTTCAAAAAAAACAAGAATATGATAAATAAACACGTATTCATAGAGTTACTGAAGAACATATAACAATTGTTAAAGAGCCTGAATTGACATTCGTCGGATACACATCTCCAGCTCAGGTACAGGGTTAGAAATTCAGAAGGCCATTGTAAACTTTTTGAATTCAGAAGGTTATTCATTGAACTATTTAGTTGCAATCAATTGCGATGGAACAGCTGTAAATACAGGTTACAAAACTGGAGTAAACGCATGCATGGAAAGATATCTACAACGACCATTACAGTGGAATGTCTGTATATTTCATTTCAACGAGTTACCACTTAAAAGTTTGATGACCCATTTAATTGGAAAGCAAACTGTAACCTATGTAACCTATATCCTGTAAGTTTGCCCGCTATCACAATATTAAAACTAATGTTAATTTTTTTAGGTCTTTAATGGTTTTGAACCAATTTCTATGGGTATTATGCCTTATCGTATGATTCTAGCCATTAATAATGGTTTATGCGAAGATGGTCTAGCTAGTCAGAAACCCGGTCCTGTAAGTACAGCACGATGGTTGACAACAGCCTTCAGACACTTTGCGAACGAAACTAAGTGACATTCGTCGTTAAAGTTTATGGACCTATCTGGTTTCTTATAAAGAGCCAACCCTAGTCCATACACGGAACTCGTCATATCTTTAATTACTTGCTTTGGATTAAAAAACTACCTTTATGTATACAAGAAATAATTCGCCCGACCATTGAACACAATAGTTATTATATACGTCCCGAAAATATACTTCTGGCAATGATAACGGATCCTGATCAAGCAGTACGATTTCAGGGTTATGAAATAATAAGAACTGCTCGGGAAGACCCACCTGCAAAGATTCGAAAGTTCCACGTTCCAAAAAATAAAACAAATTTTGATTACAACGCATACACGGATGTTATAAAGTGGGATAATCTACAAATAACTGAGCCACCATGTCTCCAATTGGTGCAATTGGTGCAATACCAAAACTCATCTCATGAAATAATTGAAATACCAGGTAATTATATCCAAAATTTTACGTATCAATAATAACTAATAACGTATAATTTATGTTTTTGAATTTCCGTGCCATGGGCTTAATATTTGCTAAAATAAGAAGTCGAGAACAGTATAGCAATCTCAATTCTCTCCAAAATTTGTCTTAAAAAAGTTGCACGTCTATATTTTATTTTTAACAGTTTCATCAAATTAATGTGGCTTTCTTTTCATAAAATGAGTTGGCATATCTAAAAAAACACAATATGAGTTGACATCTGTGGTTTTCTGGAATAACCGTGTATGTCCATTTTTGTCAGTTTTGAGTTTACGATGCCAAATATATTAATTATTAATGCTCTTTACATGTGTTAAATTAAAAAAAAAAAAATATTGACCATTTCTGAGTTTTTTCTTTAAATAACGACGTAACTTAAATGTTTATTAAACTAATTTGCAGCACCATCGACGTATGTCAACCTACGTTTGATCGCTGACAAATTATTTTCTCAGAAAACGACACATAGCGACATACGTTGTTATTAATGAAAAAAAATGAAAAATAATTTTGGATTATTTTTCAGTTTATAACCACTTATAAAAACTTGTGTGTTTATTTCTGTTATTTTTTCTCACTATTATTCTTGATACGTTGTTATATTCTCATCCTAAGTCCCGTTAGCTTTTTGGTTGACGAACAAAAAAATTCATTTTTCAAGCAACAACAACTTATGTCTACATGGGTGGTTGCATTGGTAGTTTTTTTTTTCAAAGAAAACGACGTTTGTCGACATAAGTTGTTTTATCTGCACACACTTTAAGTGTAAATTACATATTGTTTTTCTCGTCCTTCTGTAGGATCTATTCCTCTGAAAATTTTTGACTCAAAATTTTATATAAAGTATTTATTGCTCTATCTACAGGACTGTTAAATAAAAAGCTCTAAAATCTTTATATCGAGCCCATAATTTCAAATATAACGTTTTTTGGCTCTCCTGAACATTTTGATTTTATGACATACGCGGTTATTCTAGAAAACCACAGATTTAACACTCTTACTTATATAATAATCACCCGTTGAAATTAAAATTCAAATGAATTCATACCTTAGTGCTCTGATTAGCAATGTTTTCCAAAGATTTGTCATCAATATGTATTTTGTTCTTTTTTTAATATTATTTTGAAATCGCGTGCTTTTATTCGATTTTAGTTTTTATAATGCGTCCTTTTGTTCTTTGTGTTAACGTTGTAGTTTTTTTTTTTAATTTTTGCTTTTATAACAAACGGATTTCTGGTTCTCTTCCATATAGGAGATAGATAGTCGAAGTAAGTGTGTGTGTGTGTTTGTTTGTTTGTTTTTATCCTTATATCCTGCCACTCACACTGTGGTTAAGTTGCAGTTGTGCTTGGAACTGATATTTGCGACACTATTTGTCTGCTATTTGACCATTTTATTGTAGTCCATGCGATTTGTCGTCCGTTTTATGTGTGATTAATAATTGAAAGTATTTAAA
Organism: Cordilura impudica; assembly: GCA_963682025.1. Classification (NCBI taxonomy): domain Eukaryota; kingdom Metazoa; phylum Arthropoda; class Insecta; order Diptera; family Scathophagidae; genus Cordilura; species Cordilura impudica. The sequence goes on from OY821517.1 coordinate 16,705,225, forward strand.
TGGACACTTGGTTCATATTGAGTCATTATTTATGAGCTTTGGGAGTAATTTTTTCTATTGTCTTTTATTTTAATTTTTTCTTTTTTTTTTATTTATGTTTGGCAGACATGCTTTTTTGTAGTTGTATTTGTGGGCTTTTTTCTTTTTTATGCCGCATATGTTTTTGTTTATCTCGCTTTAAAAAAAAAAACAAATGTCGTCTGCAATTGTGTAAAAAGGATTAGTGAAGTTTTAGTGTTTGAGCGGTTTTGCGACATGTTGCTACAAGTTGTAATTTTAAAACAGATTGAAGGTTTATTTTTTTATTTCAAATGATATATTTTTGGTTTGATTCATGTTTGGCTTATGAATTGTCTTTAATTTTATTTTGTTGATTGTTTGTTTTTTTTTTATGAAATTGAATTATTTAGTAGCAAAGTGTAATGGTTCATGCTAATCCTTTAGCCACTATGGAAATCTGATAACGGTATTTAGAAGCAAGACTTTATAATTTTATAAAAGAAGGATGAGTGACACGAATTTGGAGTATTTTACATCAATCACATACATATGATGATGAGTGAAATTCTATTTACCGATGTGATTTGTTCAGGAGCTGAAAAAAATTTTCGTTAACCCTTTCGACTCCGTTGTTGCTGGTGGGCAATTTCATCTGTTTGTGATCTTTTAGCACCAGCTATGATTTATATTTTTGCTTAGTACTCACAGGTTAACCCAACCAATTTGAAACGTAAAATTTAATTGTTTGCTTCACTTTCATGTTATGTTTTTTATTTATTTTAATAAAGCACACTATTGCAATTTTAAACAAAAAAAAATGTTATTGCTCTAAAGATATTATAAAAAATGTACTAAAAATTAATGCCATTGGGTTAAAATTTTTGTAACCAACGAACGGATTTTCCCGACCACCTTTGAATCTTATGAAACTTGGTTGTCTTTTTACACCTTACTTAGCTAAGATAAACGTAAAATTATGGACTTCCAGCTTCTGTTGTTCCTGAGATATGGCGCATCAAAAAATTAAAAAATCATTAAAAACAATTATAATTTACATATATATCAAAAATTTTTAACTTACAGGGTCAAAATTTGTCTTATTTTAAAGGTATTGAGAATAGCTTTTAAACTGCATTTAGTTCACTTTTTTTTTCTGAAAGGTCAAAGGTCACTGTTTGGGATGCTATATCTCAAAAAATTAAAATTTAAAAATTCTGGAAAATTCTATATTAATCCTGATAGTATTCTCTGCATTTTGTGCCAAAAATTTTGAGTGAGCTCTTATTAATTCCTGAGATATTGATAAAAAATGTGAAACTGCTTGAAAATATTGTATATATTTTTTTTTTTTTTTTTTTGGATGAAATTAAATACATATCGTTAGCTTAGTACGAAAATATGCTAAGTCCATTTTTTTTTAATTTTTCAGGAGGGACAAAAAACATTATAACGTTTTTAGTTCTTTATATTTTTTAAATCTGTAAACGCAGTTTTCTTCTCTTCTGTTTCCTCTTTGAATATCAATAAAGGAAGAATTTAAAAATAGAACGGTTGCAGACTAATGGTCCTTTTGCGGACTTATCATATTTTCTCTTTTTATTTTTATTTAAATGTTGACTTAGCATATTTTCTTTTACTGATTTTTTTTATTTTTTATCCGAAATAAAAGTTTAGACCGACTATACGATACCCTACGTTTAGGGCCCTATCTCTCAGGCTCAACTAACTGGATATAGAAAATAAGCATAAATCAAATTTGATTGGATTTTTATTAATTTTTTTGGCTGCAGATATGAAAAAGTTCATATCGGATGATATATCTATATGGGGACTAGGTCCAAAAATGGACCGATCCTGTCCATGTTTGGTAAAGTCTCTTGTATTTTGTCTCTTTATATACAAACAAAATTTGAGAAGAATCAGTGCAATATTTTTGTTTTTTGATAGATTTAGGTGAAGATCGCAGCAGATCGGAAGCAGCTCCATATGCGGCCTATGACTAAGATTTATCCCATAGGGATCATCTTGGGACTACTGATTAATGGATGTTATAAACACATACAAACCCAATTTGACTAAATTTATATGATAATTTGGATCTTATGGCAATTTATGTTGATTTCATAGGGGTCATTTGTATGGGGGCTAGGTCTGAACATGAACCGATTTTCACCAATTTCAACAGCGTTCATCCTATGGCCTAAAAAAGCTTATATACCAAATTGAATCAAAATATATTCATATGCGACCTGCAGTTTGATTACAAGCTTTACATGGACACACAGACGGACGGACGGACGGACATCGTTAAGTCGAATCAGATAGTGATTCTGATTCGATCGGTATAATAAAAGATGGGTCTAGGTCAAATATTTTTGGTAGTTACAAACAGCAGCACAAAGTCATAATACCCAAACCACATAGTGGTATAGGGTATAAAAATTTATGGTGGTCTTTGGGTAAAGTTGTATTTAGAATTTGCAAATCTTCGTATTTTCGAGTTTAGTTTAAGTTTAAGTTTTTTGTGGTAAAATTTTCCATTCATCAGGAAATCGAAGTTTAAAATAAATTTCACTATCTGTAGTGTACTTAATTCCACGAATATCCGTAACTTTGGCATCGCCTTTACCACGTCCAGGTCGAATTCTTTTACAAAATTTAACATTATTAAAACTTTTGCAAAACGTATAATCCAAATAAGTGACATATAAGGTTCAGGTTTTTTTCGAGCTGATTTACATATTCCAATATATTCAGCAGGAACATCAATATTTCTATTTTTCATAGCTCGTTCTATGGTGGAGTGTACGCTGTCTGCCTTCATTTGCGTATGGCCAATTTCAAGTAGTTTTTGTTCAATATTAATATAGTGTTTGACTGCAAGGCATTACTCATCACATAGTTGCGATTTTGATAAGTACAACCATCGCTTTAAAAAATGATTTTTGGTATATTGTCGTTTTCACAGAGAACTTTCTTTTCAATAAAGTAAACCCAAATACTTGCCAACTCTTCAGCACCTAAGCCACCTTCTACTTCATTCCATGAACAACAGTAAGCTTGTTGAGTTTTAAGGTTGTATAAAACAACGTTGTGAACCTTTAGCTTTGTGCGTTAGTATAGGCTGCTAACTTGGGATTTTGGCGCCATTAATACAGCTTGAAGATCTACAGCGAAAACATGTGTTTCTTCATGTCGATCTTTGTTCTTTTCATTTCTGGCCTCAATTTTCCTTTTTTGGTGAAGATCATATATTTCTTGCGAGAAGTTTTCAACTGAAAACCGTGTACATATATCGCATTGGTCTTTTTTAGGTAAAAACAAGGCCAGATTTTTGGCTACACTTGTCATGAACATAAAAGTCGTAAAGCTTCTTTTTTTTTAGGAGCAGTTTTGGTTTTTGAAACTAAACGCTTTTTAACCCAACCAGTCACTGTTTGGAACCAATGTTGTTCAAAGTATTTAAAAATAAAATTTTGCGCGCTTGCATTTTTGTGTTTTTAACACAGAGATAGTACTGCAAGGTTCGACATCTTCTGGATCAGGTGCTCACTTTTCTATTCCTAAATCTTGAAGTTGCTACAGTCTGAATCAATGTATTTACATAAACCTTTTTTCACTCCATGTCATTTGCCAAAATTCTGAAAATATATTTTTTTTATCGTCATCAGTAATCTGTGCACATTTCATTATTTTATTCTTTTTATAACTGAATCTTTCTTTTAATGTCCGTGGTTCTTTTTTTATTTTTGTTATTCCAACTGTTATCGACTTTTTGTCTTCCGAAATAACTTTTTTCATTTTCTCTACGCTTTTTATTTCTTTCATCAAACCAAGTAGGATCTTTATCACGAACTCTCTTTTTGCGTCCTTTTGATGTAGAGGGTAACTCAAACGAATCATCAGAATCACTATAAAAACCATAGGGAACAAGTCCTACAACTCCGTCATCTGATTCAATCCCATACTTATCACAATTGCTGATATAATCAGCAGAATTCATGACAATCTCTTAAGAAAATTAATATTTTAACGATGTTTTCCAAAAAACCATATAAAATAGTTACCTTTCGTGTCTAATGTTAAATTAATGAGCTAATTTTTCGCCTAATTGTAAGCACTCCTTAACAAAATATCAAAATTGCAATCAATTCGATTAAGCAAACTGAATGGAAAAAACAATTCCCTTTATTCAGCTGTACTTAGCACGTTTTCTAGTTTGTTTTTGCTGTTTTGTGGACATAGAAGATTTTCATACCAATGCATAACAACAAGTGATAATGACATAACGGTAACTTTTTTTGTTGTTATTGATGTATTTTGAGTTGTACTATCATACTGCGTTAAAAAATCAATTTCAATAAAAAGTGGACTTAGCAGGTTTTCGTACTAAGATAACGATATTTAACAGTAAGAAATATTTATTTTACATATCTGAATGTATTTTTAACTACAAGCATATGCGATTAATTTATTATAAATATTTCCAATTAAAAATTCTCGGTCTTTGGAGTACAGTTTTACTTTAAGTTTTAATTTTCCTTCAGGAACAAGATAATAGAATTTTTGTGTTCCTGGTATATTCTGAAGCCAATAAACCATTTTTTAAGAAACTCTTCTTCTACTTTATAATCTTCCTCTGTTAAAAATACAAAATTACAATTTAATTTTTAATTTTTAATTTTTTATTTTTAATTTTTAATTTTTTATTTTTAATTTTTAATTTTTAATTTTTAATTTTTAATTTTTCAATTTTTAATTTTTAATCTTTAATTTTTAATTTTTAATTTTTAATTTTTAATTTTTAATTTTTAATTTTTAATTTTTAATTTTTAATTTTTATTTTTAATTTTTAATTTTTAATTTTTAATTTTTAATTTTTAATTTTTAATTTTTAATTTTTAATTTTTAATTTTTAATTTTTAATTTTTAATTTTTAATTTTTAATTTTTAATTTTTAATTTTTAATTTTTAATTTTTAATTTTTAATTTTTAATTTTTAATTTTTAATTTTTAATTTTTAATTTTTAATTTTTAATTTTTAATTTTTAATTTTTAATTTTTAATTTTTAATTTTTAATTTTTAATTTTTAATTTTTAATTTTTAATTTTTAATTTTTAATTTTTAATTTTTAATTTTTAATTTTTAATTTTTAATTTTTAATTTTTAATTTTTAATTTTTAATTTTTAATTTTTAATTTTTAATTTTTAATTTTTAATTTTTAATTTTTAATTTTTAATTTTTAATTTTTAATTTTTAATTTTTAATTTTTAATTTTTAATTTTTAATTTTTAATTTTTAATTTTTAATTTTTAATTTTTAATTTTTAATTTTTAATTTTTAATTTTTAATTTTTAATTTTTAATTTTTAATTTTTAATTTTTAATTTTTAATTTTTAATTTTTAATTTTTAATTTTTAATTTTTAATTTTTAATTTTTAATTTTTAATTTTTAATTTTTAATTTTTAATTTTTAATTTTTAATTTTTAATTTTTAATTTTTAATTTTTAATTTTTAATTTTTAATTTTTAATTTTTAATTTTTAATTTTTAATTTTTAATTTTTAATTTTTAATTTTTAATTTTTAATTTTTAATTTTTAATTTTTAATTTTTAATTTTTAATTTTTAATTTTTAATTTTTAATTTTTAATTTTTAATTTTTAATTTTTAATTTTTAATTTTTAATTTTTAATTTTTAATTTTTAATTTTTAATTTTTAATTTTTAATTTTTAATTTTTAATTTTTAATTTTTAATTTTTAATTTTTAATTTTTAATTTTTAATTTTTAATTTTTAATTTTTAATTTTTAATTTTTAATTTTTAATTTTTAATTTTTAATTTTTAATTTTTAATTTTTAATTTTTAATTTTTAATTTTTAATTTTTAATTTTTAATTTTTAATTTTTAATTTTTAATTTTTAATTTTTAATTTTTAATTTTTAATTTTTAATTTTTAATTTTTAATTTTTAATTTTTAATTTTTAATTTTTAATTTTTAATTTTTAATTTTTAATTTTTAATTTTTAATTTTTAATTTTTAATTTTTAATTTTTAATTTTTAATTTTTAATTTTTAATTTTTAATTTTTAATTTTTAATTTTTAATTTTTAATTTTTAATTTTTAATTTTTAATTTTTAATTTTTAATTTTTAATTTTTAATTTTTAATTTTTAATTTTTAATTTTTAATTTTTAATTTTTAATTTTTAATTTTTAATTTTTAATTTTTAATTTTTAATTTTTAATTTTTAATTTTTAATTTTTAATTTTTAATTTTTAATTTTTAATTTTTAATTTTTAATTTTTAATTTTTAATTTTTAATTTTTAATTTTTAATTTTTAATTTTTAATTTTTAATTTTTAATTTTTAATTTTTAATTTTTAATTTTTAATTTTTAATTTTTAATTTTTAATTTTTAATTTTTAATTTTTAATTTTTAATTTTTAATTTTTAATTTTTAATTTTTAATTTTTAATTTTTAATTTTTAATTTTTAATTTTTAATTTTTAATTTTTAATTTTTAATTTTTAATTTTTAATTTTTAATTTTTAATTTTTAATTTTTAATTTTTAATTTTTAATTTTTAATTTTTAATTTTTAATTTTTAATTTTTAATTTTTAATTTTTAATTTTTAATTTTTAATTTTTAATTTTTAATTTTTAATTTTTAATTTTTAATTTTTAATTTTTAATTTTTAATTTTTAATTTTTAATTTTTAATTTTTAATTTTTAATTTTTAATTTTTAATTTTTAATTTTTAATTTTTAATTTTTAATTTTTAATTTTTAATTTTTAATTTTTAATTTTTAATTTTTAATTTTTAATTTTTAATTTTTAATTTTTAATTTTTAATTTTTAATTTTTAATTTTTAATTTTTAATTTTTAATTTTTAATTTTTAATTTTTAATTTTTAATTTTTAATTTTTAATTTTTAATTTTTAATTTTTAATTTTTAATTTTTAATTTTTAATTTTTAATTTTTAATTTTTAATTTTTAATTTTTAATTTTTAATTTTTAATTTTTAATTTTTAATTTTTAATTTTTAATTTTTAATTTTTAATTTTTAATTTTTAATTTTTAATTTTTAATTTTTAATTTTTAATTTTTAATTTTTAATTTTTAATTTTTAATTTTTAATTTTTAATTTTTAATTTTTAATTTTTAATTTTTAATTTTTAATTTTTAATTTTTAATTTTTAATTTTTAATTTTTAATTTTTAATTTTTAATTTTTAATTTTTAATTTTTAATTTTTAATTTTTAATTTTTAATTTTTAATTTTTAATTTTTAATTTTTAATTTTTAATTTTTAATTTTTAATTTTTAATTTTTAATTTTTAATTTTTAATTTTTAATTTTTAATTTTTAATTTTTAATTTTTAATTTTTAATTTTTAATTTTTAATTTTTAATTTTTAATTTTTAATTTTTAATTTTTAATTTTTAATTTTTAATTTTTAATTTTTAATTTTTAATTTTTAATTTTTAATTTTTAATTTTTAATTTTTAATTTTTAATTTTTAATTTTTAATTTTTAATTTTTAATTTTTAATTTTTAATTTTTAATTTTTAATTTTTAATTTTTAATTTTTAATTTTTAATTTTTAATTTTTAATTTTTAATTTTTAATTTTTAATTTTTAATTTTTAATTTTTAATTTTTAATTTTTAATTTTTAATTTTTAATTTTTAATTTTTAATTTTTAATTTTTAATTTTTAATTTTTAATTTTTAATTTTTAATTTTTAATTTTTAATTTTTAATTTTTAATTTTTAATTTTTAATTTTTAATTTTTAATTTTTAATTTTTAATTTTTAATTTTTAATTTTTAATTTTTAATTTTTAATTTTTAATTTTTAATTTTTAATTTTTAATTTTTAATTTTTAATTTTTAATTTTTAATTTTTAATTTTTAATTTTTAATTTTTAATTTTTAATTTTTAATTTTTAATTTTTAATTTTTAATTTTTAATTTTTAATTTTTAATTTTTAATTTTTAATTTTTAATTTTTAATTTTTAATTTTTAATTTTTAATTTTTAATTTTTAATTTTTAATTTTTAATTTTTAATTTTTAATTTTTAATTTTTAATTTTTAATTTTTAATTTTTAATTTTTAATTTTTAATTTTTAATTTTTAATTTTTAATTTTTAATTTTTAATTTTTAATTTTTAATTTTTAATTTTTAATTTTTAATTTTTAATTTTTAATTTTTAATTTTTAATTTTTAATTTTTAATTTTTAATTTTTAATTTTTAATTTTTAATTTTTAATTTTTAATTTTTAATTTTTAATTTTTAATTTTTAATTTTTAATTTTTAATTTTTAATTTTTAATTTTTAATTTTTAATTTTTAATTTTTAATTTTTAATTTTTAATTTTTAATTTTTAATTTTTAATTTTTAATTTTTAATTTTTAATTTTTAATTTTTAATTTTTAATTTTTAATTTTTAATTTTTAATTTTTAATTTTTAATTTTTAATTTTTAATTTTTAATTTTTAATTTTTAATTTTTAATTTTTAATTTTTAATTTTTAATTTTTAATTTTTAATTTTTAATTTTTAATTTTTAATTTTTAATTTTTAATTTTTAATTTTTAATTTTTAATTTTTAATTTTTAATTTTTAATTTTTAATTTTTAATTTTTAATTTTTAATTTTTAATTTTTAATTTTTAATTTTTAATTTTTAATTTTTAATTTTTAATTTTTAATTTTTAATTTTTAATTTTTAATTTTTAATTTTTAATTTTTAATTTTTAATTTTTAATTTTTAATTTTTAATTTTTAATTTTTAATTTTTAATTTTTAATTTTTAATTTTTAATTTTTAATTTTTAATTTTTAATTTTTAATTTTAATTTTTAATTTTTAATTTTTAATTTTTAATTTTTAATTTTTAATTTTTAATTTTTAATTTTTAATTTTTAATTTTTAATTTTTAATTTTTAATTTTTAATTTTTAATTTTTAATTTTTAATTTTTAATTTTTAATTTTTAATTTTTAATTTTTAATTTTAATTTTTAATTTTTAATTTTTAATTTTTAATTTTTAATTTTTAATTTTTAATTTTTAATTTTTAATTTTTAATTTTTAATTTTTAATTTTTAATTTTTAATTTTTAATTTTTAATTTTTAATTTTAAATTTTAATTTTAATTTTTAATTTTTAATTTTTAATTTTTAATTTTTAATTTTTAATTTTTTAATTTTTAATTTTTAATTTTTAATTTTTAATTTTTAATTTTTAATTTTTAATTTTTTAATTTTTAATTTTTAATTTTTAATTTTTAATTTTTAATTTTTAATTTTTAATTTTTAATTTTTAATTTTTAATTTTTAATTTTTAATTTTTAATTTTAGTTTTTATTTTATTTTTTATTTTTAATTTTTAATTATTAATTTTTTATTTGTCAGTTCATACAATTGAAGCGGGATAATAATTTGGTCCTGTATTGACCGCTGCAAACTGGCTCGGCGAGCTTCTCTCTCTTTACAGTTCCACCAAGACCATCGCTAGGGCCTTTTCAATGGGTTATGGCAAAAAAAATGCCATTCAGCTGGAAACCCAAAATCATCTTCATGATGACATAAATTAGCAAAAAATTTTTATTCTTAAATTGTGCGGCTGAGCCATGTGAAAAATTAAAAATTTTTCGTGTTGTTGAACAAAACTTATTTTGTAGAAACATTATAATATGGCGATGGAACAAGTGGACTGCAACAGTGTTGTGGGTAAGACTATTAGATATAACTATGTAATTGGTATGCTCTAACTGGCCATTGTACTTGTAATGTATAGAAGTTGAATGTAAAGTAGCTTGGCTGTTGTTCCAGTGAAAACCTTGTGAAGAGTCCTGAACAAAAAAAGATGCATTTTCCGAAAAATCACATACTGCAATGTACTCATCTTCCCCTACCGATGATTTTTTTGCATTCAAAAATGCTGCTTGTTCCTTTGCGATAAACGAGTGAGGACAGTCCTGGACAGTCCCTACATTTAGCTAAATAGCATTTGGGGGTCGAAGGATTGCACGTGATTTTCTCAAAGCAATCTTTATACGTTTCAATTTGGAAATCTTCTAAGCCTTCTGTTTATTTTTTTTAAGTTCAAGGAGTGTATCATTAGTTTTAGAGTTACACTGGCATTGACCAACACAACATTTTTCGGACGAAGCTCACCAAATTTAGAAATACCAATTTTTATTCCTTCATGTTTTTTTTTAAACAATGCATACATTTCACGTAGATTTCCAAGCAGCAATCTCTTAGTTTTTCTAAATAAAATAAGAAGACCCACAATAACCCAAAGCTAATAAAAAACAATTTATTCAAAACAATATGAAATATCAAATTAATTCTATTTATTTTGGTGTATTTAAGGATGATTTAGTGTGCGATTCAAATTGTTTGCTGTAATCACTTACGACTTGCAATAAGTATTGCTTTTCTTTAATTTTATATTATTATATTAATTCTATATGTCATACTCTTTTATTAGCTTTGTGTCCTTTGTGGGTCTTCTTATTTTATTTAGAAAAATTTAGATAATTTTTATACATAAAATAATTTTATAACAAAATTGATTAATAGTTGTTTTAAGTTATATTCGCGAGCAATAAGCAGATAATTGCACTAAAGATATATCACAATGGATTATTTTGATCCCAGGAGCACTGAAGGGTTAAATAAATAAAAAATAACTGAACTATTTTTCTTAAATTCTAAATAGTGGTTTCGTCGAGTCTAATAGAAAAACACGTTTTCGGTAATTTTTATTAAAAAATATCTTAAAATCCAAAGCTGGCCTTGGCATATAATGTGTTAGCGTCCTCGGATTTATCCCATATTTTAGGAACTGAAGTTCTATACATTTGGCTATTATATTTTAAGCTTCGCATCTAAAAATTCAACAGCACTTGCAAAATATTTGAATTTTTTGAATAAATTGTCTTTTATTAGCTTGGGGTCATATGTGACCCCAATTCCAAAAGGGTTAATGGGGTCATATTATATTTTTCCGAAACCCTAGGCTATAAATATAGAATATAACATTCAAAACTAGAAAAGTGATGAATATTTGATACAAAATATTTAGAAAGAGTACATTTACAGAATATTTTACAAAAATCCCATTTTACTCGAAATCCGCAAAAATAGAATCCTTGTCAAAAAAAATTCTGGCATAGAGATTTACTTAAAAATTCACACAGTTAATCTGTAACATGTATTTAACAAAACCATAAAGGTTTAGATCCAGTTTTTTAAATTTTGTTTAAGAAAATTTTTTAAAACTTGAAAAAGGAGTTTTCAAAATTTTATCAAAAAAATTTACCATTTTCGGTCTCAAAGCGGAATAGGTTAACAACGTGGTAATAAAACAATACCTCATATCTGAGTACTTATAAGTATAGAGACCAAAAGGAAATTATGGCTTTAATCAATTTCTCAAAGTTGAAAAAAATGCCATCAAATTTCATGAGCAAGTTTTTTTAGCACAAAAGTGGACACACCGACGGACGGACGGACAGACGGACGGGCATCGCTAAATCGACTCAGAAAGTGATTCTGAGTCGATCGGTATAATAAAAGATGGGTCTAGGTCAAGTATTTTTGGTAGTTACAAACAGCAGCACAAAGTCATTATACCCAAACCACATAGTGGTATAGGGTATAAACATTAAATAACTATTGAATAGTTTTCAGACCTAGTCCCCATACAAATGACCACTATGAAATCAACATAAATTGCCATAACATCCAAACTATCACATAAATCTTAGTCAAATTGGGTTTGTATGTGTTTATTGTATCAATTAATCAGTAGTCTAAAAAAAATTCCTTTAGGACAATTCTTAGTCATAGGCCCCATATAGAGCTGCTTCCCGATCTTCACTTAAATCTATCAAAAAACAAAAATGTTGCACAGATTTTTCTCAAATTTGGTTTTTATATATTTTTTCAAAATATAAGTGGCTTTACCAAGTATGGTCAGGATCGGTCCATTTTTCGACCTTTTTCATATCTGCAGCCAAAATAATTAAAAATAAATAACGTCAAATTTGGTTTATGCTTATTTTCTATATCCAACTAGTGGGATCGAAGCGATAGGTTCTCTAAACCATGGTATAGGGTATCGTATAGTCGGTCTAGACGGACTATAATTTTCTTACTTGTTTTATTTAAATTTGAATTTTTGTTAATATTTTACTTTATAACCAGTAAAAGCTCATTAAAATAAAATTACTTCAGGTAAAATGGGAAAGCTTCCACATTACCGAAATATAGTATATAGCAAAAGTAAACATTAAACAAAAATTAAAAAAGGATATAATTAAATTTTACATAAAATTTTACGCTAATTAAACAATAACATCTCGCCCAAAAATGTATCACGAAATGCAAACAAGTTTTAAGTTTTAAGCCTTAGAAAATATAAAATATAAGAACGTATTAAATGTTTTTTAAAATTTTTGTTAAAAACAAAATATTTGATATTAAAAATAGTTATAATAAAAAAAAATTATAAAAAAAAATAGTATACAATTTTTTTTAATAATTTCACATTTTTATCAATATCTCAGGACAAATAAGAGCTCACTCTAATTTTTGACACAAATTGCAGAGGAGATCAGGAGATCAGGATCAAAATATATTTTTTTTGAGTTTTAAAAATTTCAGTTTTTGAGATATAGCTTCCCAAACTTTAAATCGTGTGATAGTGACCTTTGACCTTTCCAAAAAAAAGTCGCTGAACTCAGTTTTAAAGCTATTTTCAATACCTCTTAAATGAGGCCTTCTACGTTTAAAACTTTTGAAGATATAAGCAATAATGGCAGACCACTTATGTGTGTTTTTAGTGAATTTTCTACTTTCCGAAGCGCCCTATTTCGGGAACCAAATATGGCAAATTAGCTTAGTACTGTAGAACATTCATGCTATTTTTTATACAATTCAAAGAGGGTAAGGTCGAAAATGGCTTTTTTTTTCGTTGATTTTAAATGGAATTACCCTAATGCTTATTTTCTATACCCAATTAGTTGGACCTAAGATCATTACTATAAGTCATGATATAGGGTCTAGACCGCCTATAAGTTTCTTACCTGATTTTCATTGAAGTTAATGAAAAACACAAAATATTGTAAAAAATAAAAAAATATATTATTTAAAATTATATTTCACATAAAAATCCAATTAAGAAGAATTCAAAATTGATTCGGAGGCAGTTAGTTGACATAAACGTCAGCACGTTTTCCCCAGACAAAACCATGATCAAATTTGTTGACGTTGTATTTACTGACAGCATTTGGTTCTTCAGTTGATCTGACATTACTTGGGGACCAATTTATTTTTTTTTTTTAAGTTTTGTTTATTGTTGCAATGTTTTGTTTTTTTTTTTTATTAAGTTTGCTGATTTTTTGCAAAACAGATTAGCCGATAATTTAAATTTTTATGGAAAATATGACTTATTTTCGAGCACGGTTTAGCACCAAATGCTGCGTTACAAATGGACCAACAAATGATATAACCATTACACTATATTACATGGTAAAATTAATTCTAATAAATAAATAGTAATTTTTATTATTATTTTGTATTAATTATTAGTAGCAGATTCCAGCGTTCGATAATCGAGTGCAATTTCTAGAAACTTTATTTTTCAACTTAGCCAACTCACAAACCAACACTTTTTTGATTTATTATTATCATTGTGAATGCAGAAAACAAACTCATTAAAAAACACATTAACAAAATTAATAAACACACACATAGAATATGTATAATTTTATATATGTGTTAGTAGCAATTTTCAATGCAATTTACTCAAAATAAAGGACAAAACTTAAAAATCTGTAAATCTGCAAAACAGCTAAAAAGAAATACCTTTCAAATAATGTATGTATAGTCAAAATCGGGATAAAACGGTAAAACAAAACATCGGTCACAAGAAATCGCCTAGCTTATTAATGTAATAGATTAATGATTATTTAATTATTAAAAGCAGATTAAAATTTTTTGTGCTGTTTTAAAAAAAAAAAAAAAAAAATTTAAAATGTTATACATATGTTTTGTTAAAACGAGTGACCGTTTTTCCTTTTCATTACAAAACTACTCAAATTTGATTAATGCTTATTTTTGGTGGACATTTTTTATCACTTAATATATTTTTCAAAATCTTTTTAAAATAAATCTGTATTTCTGTATAGAATAAATTTATCGTTTATAGCTTTGCTGTGAACCACTGAAAAATCCGTAAATACCTAAACTTTTTATATTAAGGAAATGTTACTTATACTAACAAACAAGAACTAACTCACAGAAAATTGTTTCCCATTTGGAGGGAACAGACTAAAAATATAAAATTAAAAAATCTGTTTTTCAAAAATAAGTTTGATTTTTTTAATATTATTATATTGTTATTAAATTTAGTTTTTTTATATAAAAAAAATTTTTAATTAAAAAAAGCTAAAAAAAATTGCGTTCATATAAATTTTATTATAGTTATACAATTATTTTGTATTTTTGTCTGCTTTCACTTAAATTCATATATTTTTGGTATATTTGTAGCAGAAGCCAAAAAGCGAAAAAAAGGCTGCGTTAATTTTTTTTTTTTTTTTTTTTAATTTTGTGGAACAAAGAAATATGTCAACCACCTTCTACTGTATGTTCGCTTCGACATAAACTAAAAAATATATTAGACTTGCCAACATTAATTATTGATTTATGAAGAAAATTAAAACTCACCAATGTTGTTTTTATGGTTGGCATCGCAATCTGCCAACGCCAAACAGCTATTAGCAAATTTGATAACCATGGCGCTGCCTTACATGAGGACAGTAGTAGCGGTGCGTTGTGCTAGTGAAGAAAACAGTTTGCGGTGTTTATCCACTAGGAGCTGGATTTAACAAATTCATCAACATTATTTATTAAAATTTGAAACTGACAGTCAGCAGATGAAAGTTTGTTTTAACAAAAATCACTCTACTATGTCTTCTTCGAGTCCTTTTGATGATTAAAAACTCATGCGCGATTAAAAAAAGACTTGAAAATTATTCGCGCTTATATATATATTCTTTATATATATGTTTTGTTTACACACATTCCATTATTGTACTTGTTCAGTACTACAAGACGCCAACACATTAGAAAAAAAAAGGAACACACACAACAACAAAAAAAAAAACGATATATGCTCAATATGAATGGTGTCGAAACAATCTTTGCATAATACGTGAAGACACCAATAAGTGTGTTACTTTTCAACGAATTTGGTGATTTGTGTTTTCTCGTAAATGCTATTGCATGCTATTTGACATAATGGCAAATGCAATAACAAAATGTACATCAATCGCGAATTGACCATGCAGGCGCTTGAAATATGATTGTTGGATAATATTTCGTACTCGAGGCTGTACGTATTTCGTACGTAATGTTCGACCAATTGAGATGACCACGCCTAAATGGTTATGAAAGTCAACAAAATGGTATTGGATGATCGTCGCCTGAAGGAACGTGAGCTAGCTGAAATGACATTCGTTTCAAAAAGCACCATACATCGCATATTGACCAAAGAAAGCTGCCCGCAAGATGGGGGCTGCGTTTACTCATAATAGAAGATTACAGCTCCGTGAAGATGTTTCAGTGTGTTTGGCGTTGTTTTGCGTTAATTTCTAACCGAGTCCGAATTCAAATTTGACTCCTATGCTAAATGTATATGGACATTAGGGTGGCCCTTCATACGTATAATTGTGCTATATTTTACCGCTTTTTATGATCTGATGATTATGATGATTTTATAAATTGACGTCATTAACCCATTTGGACTTGGCGCCAAAAATGACCCCAAGCTAGTATATTACGATTACGTCCAAAAATTCAAATATTATGCCAATACTGCTGGATTTTGGATTATTTTAACCCTTGGAGCACATAAGGGTAAGTTTTCGTAAAATATAGCATAATTTTATTTCCCAACCCATAGTAAGGGTTTCATTCAGTTTACTAGAACAATTAATTTTTTAAAATTTTTTAAATATACCAAAATTCAAAGTTTGGCTTCACCAAGGAATGGGTTAACGTTGTTCAATTTATTCCAAAATTTTAGCATGGAAGATTAGCACATTTGGTTAAAATATGCGTCACATCTAAAAATTCAACAGCGCTTACAAAATATTTGAATTTTTTGAATAAATTGTCTTTTATTCGCTTGGGGTTATATGTGACCCAAGTACAAAAGAGATAATGGGGTCATATAATTTTTTTCCGAAATCCTAGGCTATTAAAATAAAATATAACATTTAAAAGTAGAAAACTGATAAATTTTTGATACAAAGTATTTAGAAAGAGTACATTTACTGAATATTTCACAAAAAATTCACTTTTCTTGAAATCCGCAAAAAAAAATTCTGCCAGAGGAATTTACTTCAAAATTCACACAGTTAATCTCTTACATATATCTAACAAAACTTTAAAGTGCCAGATCCATTTTTTTAAATGTTGTTTAAGAAAATTTTTTACAACTTTAAAAAGGAGTTTGCAAAATATTATCAAAAAAATTTTCCATCATGTCTGAGTGCTCATAGGTATAGAACAAAAGTGGTCTGGGGCATTTGCTATATCTTAGTGACTTTTTATTCGATTTTGAAGTTATATAGCTTTTTAAAGAGATAATTTAGTACTGAAATCGATTCATATAACAACTTGTCTATAAAATTAAACTAAATTTTTTTTTTTATTGACCCAAAACTTTGTATTTGTCAATTTGTTTTGCTATTCGTATATTTCTAGGGGGGTGAGAACGAGATTTTTAACAGTTTTTTTTATTAGGGGCCACCCTAATCTACATATTTTTAAAAACGATTGTAATTATGCTGTCGGTAATTGATACCAGTGAGCCAATATAACATTAAGTTTTTGAAATATATCATTTATTACTCCCTTTATTTCAACTCGTAGTGTCTGTTTGTCTGCCGAAAAAACTTTGTATCGATTTTAAACCCTTTTCCCGTGATCCCGTATAACTCTATATTTTTTGTAATTTAATCACATGATGGTAAACTTAATTTACAAATAAAGGGAGTATAATAATTGAAACATGGTTTTTATGGGTTAATTTTTTTTTTTATTAATTCTTTTAATAATGAACAAAATACTCTAAGATCGGAAACTTCAAATAAAATAACAAAATTTCAAATGGCAAACCAAAAAAAAAAAACTCCGCATTTTTCTTTACAAATAAGATAGCCTCAATAATATCTAGCTTCATTATTGCTATCAAAACGGATCTGATGATTCTGAGTGCAGAACATATTAATTTTGCGGACACTTGTTACGGTGCTAATGCCGCGGTGATCAGAGCAACACCCTGGATAATAAAGATAATAAAAAAGATTACCTTGGAATTGCATCTTTTTTTATACCCTCCACTCCAGTGTGCAGAGGGTATATATAAGTTTGTCATTC
Organism: Cordilura impudica; assembly: GCA_963682025.1. Classification (NCBI taxonomy): domain Eukaryota; kingdom Metazoa; phylum Arthropoda; class Insecta; order Diptera; family Scathophagidae; genus Cordilura; species Cordilura impudica. The sequence continues at coordinate 16,722,693 of OY821517.1, forward strand.
CGTTTGTAATAATTAGAAAAAAAATTTTGGACCCCATAAAATATATACATATATTTGTGATCCTTATAACAACCGGAGTTGATATAGCGATGTCCGTCTGTCCGTCTGTGGAAATCACGATGACGGCATCAATCGGGCAGCTAGGGTGCTCGTTGACTAAAAAATGATTCTTTAACATCCTGAGAAATTTGCTTTTTAAAAAGTTTCCAAATTGGTCGATTAGGGCCCGAGATTTGAATGAAGAACTAAAAAAAGTCTTGAAAAAATATAATTTTCTATGTTGTTCTTGTCACGATCACGCACTCAATAGGATAGCTAAGGTGATCGATCATTTTCAGTGAGAATGATTCAACAAATTCATGGGAAGATTTCTATTTCAGAAATCATTAAAATCGGTGGAAGAGGTCCAGGGAAATCTCTGAAAAATTAAAAAAAAAAAATGAAAAATATGATGTTTCTATATTGTTCTTGTTGTTATTCTAAATGTTGTATTGTTGTCATAGCTGGACTTGATGTTTTTGTGGTCTTTGTGGTAATAATATAATAAAAACTAACCCTTTGTACATTTTTTTATCAACTCTGGTAGAAAAATTTAAAAGTTTCCATTGTTTTGGCATCACTAAAAAAATTTATTAGATCATTTCTGTCATTGCCACGAGCCCGCCTGCAGATCGATTGGGTCACGGGAAAGGGGTTAAAATCGGTCCAAAATTTTTTCGACAAGCAGACACTACGTGTTAATATAAAGGGAGTAAAAATTCACCAACATCTAAAGCAAATAATGCTAAAATACCTAGTTGTCAATAAAAAAAAACAATGTAAATTTAGCAAAAAAAAATTTTAAGTATTAATTTATTTAAAGGGAAAAACTCAAAAATAACGTTTGATGTTGTATTTTTTGTGTGTAATATTTCCATAAACATACATACACATATTAAATAATACAAATAATATATGTACATATATTCCATCAGCCGTATTCATAAAAATTAATGTGTACTTCAAGTAGACTTTATCAACATATTTTGTATGAAAAACATACAATAAAGTCTACTTGATGTACACTTTAATTTTTATGAATACGGCTGTATATATGTACACCTAAGTCTGTTTTTACACGGTCTTTTTTTACACGGTTTTGATATAACACGGTTTGAAAATTGAATATTTTTAATTTTTTTACACGATTTTATTCCATTTAGCACGATTTGAAATTTTATGTACTTAAATTTTTTTTGTCAAATTTAATTTTTGCGAAGTATGTTCATATCACAAAAAAGTATTTATGAAAGAAAAAAGTCTGAAACCATCGATAGTATCGATAGTGCTATCGATAGTTTGCGAACACTAGCTTAAAGATTTAAGTGAATTCCCTTTTAGCGCGTACAAGCAATTTTTACTGGTCAAAGCAAATGTGAACAGCACTAATTTAGGAGAATTCCCTTTATGTGCATACAATAAAATTTACTGGTCAGAGCAATTGAAACGTGTTAATATTTTGTGAACTGTCAATGCAATAAGACGTGTTTTGTTAAGAAATTTTTTGCAGGCAAATTTGATTTTCCATTAAATTTAATTTTAACGCATTAAGATAAAAGGTAAGCCAAAAAATATTTTGTATTTATTCAGTTATTTATGTTTTTTAATTTTGTAAAATATTTTATGTATCCCTAAAAGGAAATGTCAGATATAAAACTAAAACGGAAGGCAATTTCTTTGGAATCCAAGATTGAAATTTTAGATCGCCTTCGAAATGGAGAAGGCTCAACTGCTCTTGGTTAAACGTTCGGTTTAAATGAAGCCACAATAAGAACTATAAAGAAAAATGAAATTGCTATTAGGCAGTCGGTGATTTCTGGAACGAACCTATCTGTTAAGTCTTCATCATACACTAGAGATGCTGTTAAAGAAAAAATGGAAAAAGCACTCATAATATGGCTGGAGGAAAATGCCCAAAAAAGAATTCCCGTAGACGGAAACAATATCAAACAGCAAGCATTAAGGTTCTATAAAATGATAAAAGACGAACAACCGTCTACATCCACACAAACAACTGCTGAGAAGAGCTACGTATTTTCTGCAAGCACTGGTTGGATGAGGGGATTTCTCCATAGGCATGCGCTTCATAACATAAAAATCAAGGGCGAGATTGCTTCTGGAGATCAGAAAGCCGCTGAAGAATACCAACTAAAACTTAAAAAAATAATAGCGGATGGTGGATACAGTCCAGATCAGGTTTTTAACGCTGACGAAACCGGTCTTTTTTGGAAAAAAATGCCGAGAAGAACATATGTGTCCAAATCGCAAAAAAGTGCTGGGGGTTTTAAAGTTGAAAAAGATCGAGTCACATTTTTATTGTGCAGTAACGCTTCTGGAGATCGGATGTTAAAGCCCCTGCTTATCAATCGTGCATTAAAGCCTCGAGCAATGAAAGGTGTCGATTTTGATACATTGCCGGTTAATTGGATGGCCAATAAAAAAGCATGGGTGACGACTACAGTTTTCACAGAATGGTTCATTAAATATTTTGTGCCAGAAACTAGAAAATATTTGAATGAAAAGGGCTTAGAATTTAAAGTTCTTCTGTTGGCAGACAATGCACCCGGGCATCCTCAGTTGGAACACCAAAATGTAGAAGTTTTGTTCCTGCCACCAAATACCACATCCCTAATCCAACCACTGGACCAAGGAATTATCGCAACATTCAAAACTTATTATATCAAACGAACATTCCAGTACATTTTGGACACTTTGGATAGGGATAAAACTCTAACAGTAATTGATGCCTGGAAAAAGTTTTCTATTAAAGATTGCGTTACACATGCTGCTTTAGCATTGTCAGATTTACGACCATCAACCTTAAACGGATGTTGGAGAGCAATTTGGCCAGAATGTGTAAAAAGTAAAAATCCTTTGGAGAAAAATACAAACGAATATCCCAATATAATTGCTTTAGCACACGCAGTTGGTGGGGAGGGTTTTGATGACTTGGTATCTGATGACATTGATGAACTGATGATTGATAAAGTTCTTAGCGAAGACGAAATATTACATTTTGCCTCACAGAATGCTGATGTTATAGAAAGCAGTGATAGTGAAGAACCTGTAAAATTAACTGAAAATTTAATTCAAGAAGGGCTTCAACTTGCAAATAAATTAGGACACCATTTCGTCAAAAATGATCCCAATGTCGAAAGAGCTGCACAATTCCAACGTGAGCTGAATTCTTGTATGGCTCGTTACAAGGAATTATACAAAGAGGTAGCAAGAATTGGCGAACAACGGCTCATAACAGAGTTCATTTTTCAAAATGTAGATGCCGAACGAGCAAGAGAAAGTCCAGTTCAAAATTATTCCAGCGATGATAGTGAATGTATACGCGTTCGAAGCAAGCGAATGCGAATAACTGATGACGACAGCAATTAAATTTATGTTGCTGTATTTATGATTATCACTTCTTTTATTTTATTTTTTACCTTAAAAATTGAATAACCTATTCTTTTCGTTCACAACATAGTTGTTTAGTTCCTGAACTTGCCATACATTTAATTTATATTATGTACTTTTAAGATTAGAGTGCATATCTTTTTTATCATTAATTACTATGCTTGTGAAAATAAGCATTATATATTTGATTTAATAAAATAAACATGAATTCTTGTTCTTAAAAATTCTTGTTTTTCACTAATTTTAATAGGTTTTAGAGATTAGGAACAAATCACCCATTTTTGTATACGATCAATGTCTTTTTTTACACGGTTTTTTTTTTACACGGCTTCTTCTGGAACCAATCTACCGTGTAAAAACAGACTTAGGTGTATATCCATAAAAACTGCATGTTAGAAATAAATCGGTATATTATTTTATTTACATAAATTTCTGCAATATTTTGTTGTGGGGAAAATACATTTCTTTTGCATTAACAGAGTGTCACTTCATTTTGCTCAGCGTGACTATGCCACAGTAGATGGCGCCACAATTTTTGTTCTAATTAGCTTTGCAATAGTTATTTCTATTTTAACATGAATGTCAATATTTTCAACTGGATATCATACAGCACAATGTTAAGAGTATACACGGACTGGTCTTTTATATCATACGTTTTTTCATTATTCTTTTACAAATATGAACATAAGTTTGGCATATTAACTTTTTGTTGTCTTTACAAAATAGAGTTACCGAGTTCATCAATGAGTTTTTTGCTTTCAAAACAGTTCTACATAGTTATATAGAATTATTATTCTGCTTCACCTACAAAATATCTGATTGCAATTACATCTAATTTTTAAAAAATTTTTATAATTACTAAAGCATTATTATTCACATAAATACAAAATTGCACTTTTTAAATTTTCTATTCAAATTTTAGAAAATATCAATTCTAAAAACTGGAATTAAAATTTCCAATTATAAATTAGAAAATATTAACTGAATTTCAAAAAATCATATCAAAACGTCGGAAATAATAATTTTAAATTTAGAAGACATTAATTGCATCTTTAATATATAAATTTTATTCGTTAAATACAAAGTGAAATTCCAAAAAAAACACCAAATATGTTTACATTTAAAAAATGTTTACATTTAAAAAAAAATATTGGCATTGGCATAATAGCTTTTCAGTAACTTCTTTTAACGACATTCGAATCGTTAAAAAAAAGAAAATTGCAAAATTATCAGTAAAATTTTTAAACGATATTCGCTATTGTTAAAGTCAGCTGTTGTTGTTATCTACACGACAACCATTTTTGGGTTGAAATGTCGTCATACATAAATAAAAATCATAAAATATTGAAAATATTTTGCTTCTATTAAAAAACTTTTTTATATAAATAAAAAAAATTAAATAGCATATTCAATTCATTATTTCATTTTCAAATAAATAAAAAGAAATATTAGTAAAAAAAAATAGAGATATTAAACATAAACATAAAATCATCCTGTCAAACAGGAAGTAATTTGTTTTTTTTCTATTCTTCTTTGTGTTTTTCGCTTATTGTGACAGAGATGCCACTCGTTTACAATTTAAATAAATAGAAAAATAGAGATGTCGACTGTCGTTAAGATGTATGTACTTAGTGAATCACTTAATCCTTAGTGCAAACAACAATAGCTGTCGATATATTTTGCGATTGTCGGATCGTTGAAACTTACAGAATCGCACTACAGAAAACATTAATTTAAATTCAATGAATTTTAGAAAACGTCAAATGATATTTAAGAATTGCGAACATAAAAACTGTTACATAAATAAACGCAATTTGATGAGAATGTTATTTTTTATATATAAATTCTCACAATTTTTTTTGGATGAAAATTTGAAGTTTTTCAGAAAATAAAGATAACAAATTATTTTATTTAAAATGTTTGGAACATTTGGTTTTTTGCGTTTGGCATCCCTAATTTGAATATTTATTATTATAAATTTATTCTCTATGTTTTTCAAATATGGCAATATTTTAATAAAAAAATTGAGAGAGTTTTTTTTTGGATATTATTTTGTTACTCCATCCGACCTATATGGCCGCAATGAAGAAATATTTGGCCAGTTAAAAGAAACTATACCGCCATCTCCAATTAGCACGATTTAATGCATATAGCCACCCTACACAACCATTACCTTTGCAATGGAGGTTAGGGCGAGCTATTTAATTAGCAAAAACTAAATTAAACGAGAAGTTATGTCATATAACCGGAAACGCATGCATATAGGTATATAACCTAAATGCATGCCGATCAGCAACCACGATGACCAAAAAGCAAACACCGAAATAAATCCGAAATAATAGAAAAGACGAAAACCAACCCAAAGAATTTTCTGAAATAATTTTTTGGTGTTAACTTTAAGAAATTGTTTACTTTTTCCAATATTTTGTTTACATTTATTATGAATACTCAAACCGAGGTGGAGGGTATCAAAGATTCGGCACAGCCGAATTTTACACTCTTACTTGTTTTTGCTAAATTTGCAGCTAAGAGTGTTGGAGCTTCTGTGTCTCTGCTAATTTCTAGCATTTTTTCAAAAAATTTTATATTCCTCTTACCACCGCGTTTACTTTTCTACTGATACGCATATATGCGGGTCGATGATTAACTTAAATTATATGACTACCGGTGGAACTGTCTTCAAATGATTCTAAAGTCCTTATTCCCTTCCTACCGGTTCTCATCATGCCCTCCGGATTCCCATCATTATATTCAGAAGATGATGAAAACATTTTTTTTTATCAGAAATATTTTTACTTTAAATTTGAGGCTGGTGATTCTTCAAGTTTTAAAGTATTTTTAAACTTTTTCTTTTAACTCAATCTCTCTTGTCTGTCTGTCGTGGGGAAACCCCATTCCCCCTTCACCATTGGATCTGAAACTTGGCCCATAGTCTTGTTGTGACTACAGATTACTTTTGGGGTACTCACGCACAGTCACGGACTGATCTAAATGTCATTTACCCTAATCCGATCGATCTGAAACTTGGTACATACACTTGCTGTTAAAAACATTAACTTTTGACATAGTCACCCATAGTCACGCAGAGTCACGGAGAGATTAAAACCCCACTTTCCCTCATTCGATGGATCTGAAACTTTGTCCATAGACTTGTTATGGCCAAATATTAATCTTAAGATAGTCACACACAGTCACGCACAGTCACGCACAGTCATAGAGATATTCAATACTCATATGCATAAGGAAAGAAAGAGTTTTAATAAAAACTTTGTTTTTATGGGTAAGATTATTAATTTAATAATAAACAATTTACGCTTATAAAGAAAAAATCACCTACTAAAACTATAAATACTAATGTTAAAAACAGTATTTTATTGGGTGAATTTGATATCGAAAATGTGATTTTGATTTTCAAAAAGGTGAATTTGATTTGCCAAAAGTTGAATTTAATTTGAAAAAGGGTGGATTTGAAGAGCAAAACGGTGATTTTGGAGTGCAAACCCTGTATAAGTATTTTTTTTTTTTTATTTATATTTTTTTAAGTATAATATTATATTAAATATTTCTACTTCAAATGAAACTTAAACTCCACTTTGACTTTCAGTTTTCAATGTAATTTATTTTTTTTTAAATAAGAAATTAACTAAAACACCAGACCTATAAGATATAATTTGAACTTTAATATTGCTTATAAGACAAATAAATCAATTTTAATTTCATGCTGAATATTGTAAAAACTAGTTGATTGTGTGGCGCCTAGGCGCCCGTTTAAAAATTATGAATAAAACAAACAGTTTAAATTTAAATACACGAAAAATTTATAATAAATTAAATTGTACATATGAAAAAAGATTGTGTTTGTAGAAATTGTATACATAAGTATCAAAACAGATAAGAAATATTTGGCAAAAAAGTTTTTCAATTTAGAATCTCTTAAAAAACTATATTTCGTGTGAAATATTGTTGGTCTTGTAATAGTTTTCCTTGTTGTGGGTTCGATTGAATACGTATCTTAACTTGGCTTGCAACTTTTGATCGTGACAACGCCACATACAGTCAGTCTCTCAGTCAGTCAGTGAGTCTGGGATCAGCGTAAATATATTTAAGATATTACCCGGCCTTCACACGTTAAATTTTTATACCCTATACCACTATGTGGTTTGGGTATAATGACTTTGTGCTGCTGTTTGTAACAACCAGAAATATTTGACCTACACCCATCTTTAATTATACCGATCGAATCAGAATCACTATCTGATTCGATTTAACGATGTCCGTCCGTCCGTCCGTCCGTCCGCCTGTATGTCCATGTAAAGCTTGTAATCAAACTGCAGGTCGCAAATATGAATATATTTTGACGAAATTTGGTACTTGATCTTTTATCGGCCATGGGATGAACGCTATTGAAATTGGTGAGAATCCGTCCATGTTGAGACCTAGCCCCCATACAAATGAAATCAACATATCAACATATATTGCCATAAGATCCAAATTATCATACAAATCTTAGTCAAATTGGGTTTGTATGTATATATTACATCCATTAATCAGTAGTCCAAAAATGATCCCTATTGGACAACTCTTAGTCATAGGCCCCATATAAAGCTGCTTCCCGATCTTCATTTAAATCTTTACCAAACATGGTCAGGATCGGTCCATTTTTGGGCCTAGTCCCCATATAGATATATCATCCGATATGAACTTTTTCATATCTGCAGCCGAAAAAATTAATAAAAATCCCACTCAAATTTGGTTTATGCTTATTTTCTATATCCAGTTGGATGGGTCTAGACCGACTATAATATTCTTACTTGTTGGCTTTCAGGTTGTAATGCACTCATACTCTTTTACTCTTTTTTACTAAACAATCATACGTTTCAATTCTCTTTTTCAATTTTTCAATGGGACAGTTGCTTAACAATTTTTTGACTATTGTATGTGTGATCAACTTGACTTGAACGTGGGAAGGCCAGGTAAAGTGAGGAGATTGGAGATTCCCAAAATTATTAAAATTTAATATAATGCAGTGCGCTTATAACGAACCCTGGTTGTAATAAATTTTTGTTTATAGCGAAGAATTTCTTTGGTCCCAAGAGTTTTAACCACATTTTTCATACAAATTGCTTCTCTTATAGCGAACAGTGGTTATATCAAACTTTTGACTTTAACAAACAATTTTTTTTTTCCATTTCAGAAATTTCCTATATTATATATATTTTTAAAAAATTAATTTTAATTTAATTTTATTTTATTTTAATTTAATTTTAATACAAAACAAAAACCTCGATTTTCAAATGAAGTTTTGTAAAAGGTCCTTTTATGTATATTTTCGCAAAAGTTTACCAGTAGCCAACCTTTGCTTTGTACTTTCTGCTTCTATACATAAGGAGTTTTTAATATTATATGATTTTAAAAAATATTTTATTTTGATAGAAACTCGGTGATTTTAGTCTTATTAAGGCGAACTATTAATATTTATCTTTTTAATAATTTAATTTATGTTTTATAACTTTTTAAAAAGCATCAAAATAAATAAACTTATTCAACTAAAAAAAGTTTTTAAACCTTTCGGACAAAGCAAAAAAATACTACGGTTATAACGAACTTAGTCTATATCGAACTAATTTGGCCGGTCCTGCAGAGTTCGTTATAACCGAACTCCATTTTACTGTAAAAAAAAATGGAATAGCATATAAAAAAAACGTTTTAGAGCAAGGTTCCTAAAAGTTTCTTAAAGGTTGGGGTTGGGGGGGGGGGGGGAGGGGTAAGGTTTTAAAAGTTAAAAAAAGTCGTATTTTCATAATTATTTTTTTGAAGATATGAAAAATTTTGGATTATTTATTTCATATGTACGTTATAGCATAACATTTGAGCAATCTTTGAAAAAATTATCAATTAAAAATTTTAATAAATAAGTCCGTGACAGGGAATCTCCGGAGGCTTTGTTGTTTTGCGGTGAACATCATAACTCGTTACCGGATCATGTGAAATAAAAAATCGAAATGCGTTTCAAAGGTGAAATGTTTCCTGAGGTAGTGACGAAGAGTTTTTTATAATTTTTTTTTTTTTTTTTTGGAGCGAAAAAGTGCAATTTTGAAGTGAAAAACGATTTTTGCCATTTGGGAATTTGTTGTTAAAAAATGGGGAAGAAAATGGAATTAAAAAAACTCTTCGTGGTTACCTGATGATTTATGTGTAGATATAGTGTTTAAAATTTCAAAAGAATCGGTAAAGTAGATTTTGAGTTATGATGTTCACGGACTTCGAACATTTATTTGCGAGAAAATTGGTTTAAAGTTTTCTAAAAACTGATTTATATACCATATACCGTATGAGGCCGGTCGCTGGAAACGCTGTATCTTCTTAAGTTTTGCTCTGATTTCCTTAAAATTTTGACACAACACTCTCGACATGTTGTGCATTCAGGAAGAGAAATGCAAAAAAAGGTTTTAAAACCTACCACCCCTTAAGGAAGTGCAAACACCAATACACCTACACAAAAGAGCAAAAATATTTCATATTTCATCATACATGTAAACTGAAAAAAGAGAACTACATTTTTTGCAAAGTTATCTATAAATCTAAAAAATAAAAAATAAGGGCGTATTAGTTTTACTTAAAAAAAAACTTATTATTCCAAATCGCCTTTTTTTTTCGTTTATTGATTACTAATGAAATATAATACACTATAATAAACAATAGTTAAAAAAATATATTTTTGGTATATACAATGCCCCTTGATAGAGTACTCTAGTATTATAAATATGGTAAAAATGATTTTGACAAATAAATATTGGTATTTCTTATTACATATGAAGCATATATCATTATAATAAATTTTTTTTTTTTATTGCAATGAAAAGTTTAAAAAAACATTGCTTTTGTAAGAAGGGTTAAAATGGGTCAAGAGTTAAAAACGGAAAATTTATTTTTTATTCCGATAACCACCAAAACTTTTTGGTTTTTGATTCTTTAAAGGAATTTAAATCTCTTCTTGATATGTTTAATATTCAAATTTGATAAGTTGCAGTCCACTGCTTTTATATTTGCCCGTCTATAATTATGGTAAAAGATGGGTATGCCATGTTCATTTTGTATTAAATGTTTTTTGTCAAGGAAAATAAAGGCTTCAGGCGGAACAAATCCATTCTGTAAACTGCTAATAATATATCCTTCATGTATGTAATAAGGAGCCATTATACGATTATTATCAATACATTGGGTACATCTTAATATATTATTTCTAATAAGCGTAATTATAAAATTATCTTTTCTGATAATGTTAGCCTGGTTGTACAATTTTTTATTAGATACATATTTAATATAATTGCTTTCTGGATATCTGTAAAGCGATGTACATGTTCTTAAACATTTCCTTTCAAAAAATCTAATTTTTTCCATGTTTGATGGTGATATGTTAAACCATATTGGACAACCATATGTTATTATTGGTCTTATTAAGGACTGATACATTAATATTTTAATTTTTGAACTCACATATTTAGAGTAAAACAGTGATCTATATATAAAGAAGGCATTTCTTGCTTTTGTAATTATTTCCTTAACGTGTTGATTAAAATACAAAAACTTGTCTAAATAGACACCTAAGTATTTAACTATTCCCTATTAGGAATGTTACAACTGAACGTGTTGGACTTGATTTGAAATTCTTTCCAGTTTTTTCTAATGTTATGGTTGCATTTATCAACTGGTGGTCTGAAGAGTATTGTTTCACATTTTTGTGCGTGAATTCTCATATTCCAATTAGTTGCGTAACTTTATTGTATTGTTTTTGGAGATTTTCATTAATACTTTGGACTTTATCATCAGCGTGGTATATAATAATATCATCTGCAAATGAGATTATATTATCTATATCAGATAAAAGATCCATTATGTATAAATTGAATAGAATGGGAGAGTTTACAGTTCCCTGTTGTAGTCCATTAGAAATCAAAAATTTGTTTTTGCTTGTTTTATTTTGGTAATAAATTATAAAATCTTTGTTGCTTATCATATTGTAGATCAATATAATTTGATTTAGAGGAAAATTGTATTGAAATAGTTTATATATCAGACCAGGTATCCATACACTGTCGAATGCTTTTTCCATGTCAATAAGGCCAGCACCCGTGCAATGTTTCTTATTCCAATTCCAATTTATAAATGAAGTAAGCTCATGAATAGCGTTAACCGTAGAGTGCTTGTATTTAAAGCCGAATTGTTTTTCGCTTTTTATATTTTTATTTACACAAAATTTGTTAATGTTGTTGTTAATGCATATTTCAAAAACTTTGCTAATATTTGGTAATAGGCTTATTGGACGAAAATTTTTTGGGTTATTGGGTTCCTTATCTTTTTTTGGCAGTAGCACTACTTTTGCAGTTTTCCATTTTACTGGAAAATATGAATTGTTAAGCATATTATTAAATAATTTGCAATAGTCGTTGATCATTATTTGTGGGAATTTTTTTAGTAATATATTTTGTATATTATCAATTCCAGAGGATAGTTTGTTCCTTAAACTAGAAAAAATATATGATAATTTGTTGTTTGTTATAAGAACATCATTAGTTTGTGTTTCGTCTAAATTATCTGATAGTCTTGTTTCATTAAAGTTAGTAAATGTGGCTTTATTGTTTTCGAATACCGATTTTATATCTAACAACTAAGAAAATTATAGTCGGTCTAGACCGACTATACGATACCCTATACCATGCGTTTAGAAACCCTATCTCTTAGGCCAAACTAACTGGACATTGAAAATAAGCAAAAACCAAATTTGAGTGGGATTTTTATTAATTTTTTTGGCTGCAGATATGAAAAAGTTCATATCGGATGCTATATCTATAAAGGGACTAGGTCCAAAAATGGACCGATCCTGATGATGTTTGGTAAAGTCTCTTGTATTTTGCAAAAATATGTACAAACAAAATTTGAGAAGAATCAGTGCAATATTTTTGTTTTTTAATAGATTTAAGTGAAGATCGGGAAGCAGCTCTATATGGGGTCAAAGGGATCATTTTTGGCCTACTCATTAGTGGATGTAATGAACGCATACAAACCCAATTTGAGTAAGATCTATATGACAATTTGGATCTTATGGCAATTTATGTCGATTTCATATGGGTAATTTGTATGGGGGCTAGGTCTGAACATGGACCGATTCTCACCAATTTCAATAGCTTTCAACCCATGGCCGATAAAAGCTTATATTTCATCAAAATATATTCATATTTGCGACCTGCAGTTTGATTACAAGCTTTACATCGACACACAGACGGACGGACGGACGGACGGACATTGTTAAATCAACTCAGAAAGTGATTCTGATTCGATCGGTATAATTAAAGATATTTTTGGTTGTTACAAACAGCAGCACAAAGTCATTATACCCAAACCACATAGTGGTATAGGGTATAAAAACCTATTAAAAATCTCACTAACTTGGGTATGTACAATGTTTTCTGGATTAATCTCTTTTTGAGCATGAACTGACTCCAAAAACTCACCTATAGTATCTAACATATGAACTTGATCTTCTACTATATAATTATTGGAAACATCCTCTTTTAAGGCTTTGAGGGTTTATTCCAGCGTTGCTTAACAAGAATTCAGAGTTTTCTGGAATTTTTATTTCCTGAAGATTTAAGGGTGTGAACTTTTTAAAATTTTTTTTAATTTGACCGAACATAGTTTTGGAATCCTTAGGATCAATATTAAGTTTTTCACGAATTTGACCATTAATAATTATTGTAAAGTTTTCTGTTATAAGCTTTTTAATCATTTTCAATTTACATTTTGCTATATTTAGAGTGGTTTCAGGTAGGGTATGTTCTAACCTATTGTGTTTCTTGATTCTATTTAGAATTTTACTTTTTTCTTTATGCAACATTCTAATAGTTGAGTTAGTTATTTGGTTAAAAGTACCCTTTGTATTTTTGTATTTTGGAACTACTTCATCTATTGTTCTTGTAACTATATTATTCAGTCTTTCTAAATGATGGTCTATTTCAGCGTTTGTAAGATTCCGATTGTTAGGAATATGTTCGCCTTGCTCAATTTGTTGTGTAAGCTTATTTTGAAATTTTTTCCAGTTGGTAATTTTATAATTGTATTTAGAATTAAAGCTATCTTTGAAAAATGTGAAATTTTGCTCATTGTTCATGGAAGTGATTATTTGTACAGCATTATGGTCACTGTCGTAGTCTAAGGTTTTAAGACAATTTAAGGTGTTATTTTTGGTAACAAAGTGCAATCTACAATCGGCTATACAAATATCTAAAAAGGACCCTGTACGAGGGTATGATGGAGCATTTGAAGCATAAAACTTACATCGAAAACGTATTTCATTGTCTGTTAACCATTGTTTAAGAAGACATCCCTTTTGGTTGTTTGATGTGTTACCCCAATCTGTATGTTTAGAGTTAAGGTCTCCAGCTAAAATGTAATAATTGTTCTCATTTTCTAAGTTCATTGATTCAAAAAGTTTGTTAATTTCTCGTTTTAAGTGATTGTTATTATTACCAGACGGATAATATGCTGAAATAATGTACAATACTTTATTTGCAGCCATCGGAATTTTAATTATGCATGTTTCCAAAGTGTTAAATGAATTTACTACGCTATTTGTGTAACTGTAATATTTTAAGTTATTTTTGATTAATATTGCAGTGCCCCCAGATTGGGTTGCAGCTTTTCTATCTTTTCTTATCAAATTAAAATTTTCAAATTGAATTTTGTGTTTCGGGTTAAGTTTAGTCTCGCTTAGGAGTACAATATCAGGGTTATGTATGCCAATAAATTGGTGAAGGTCGTACCTTCTACTAATTAGTATTAACGAATTAACGTTTATTTGTATTATTTTAAGTTTTTTTGAAATTGTTTGGTTGTTTGATGCCAAGCATGGAAAAAATTGTATCTATTCTAGATACTTGTAAGGTTAGTTGTTTTTGAAAATTTATCATTTGATTACACGGTGTTACAAAAAAAAATCCCTGGGATATCATATTATTTTTCTGGTAGGTATTGTCGAGTAGAACAAGAATCTGTATTTGAAATTTTCCAGGCACGTCAGAATTTTGAGATACGGGTAAAAAACCGGGTTTTCGGACCTCTATGCACTTAATAACGGGTAACTCGGTTGGTTCTCCACCGATTTTAATTTTATAAACGGATTTGATAGAAGAGACTTATACCTTTAAAATGATATATATGATTATATGGTTTGATCCAAAAATATGTGTGTATTTGTGCACCAATGTCATTTTTTTACCACTTTTTTCGACATTTTTTAACTTTGGCGATATTTTTACGCACTTTTTTATAAAGGAACCGTAAAGCTTTATAATTTATGTTAGTAGCATATTTAGTTAGGAGTAAAATGCAATTTACGGTTTTAAAATCCGTTAAAAAATGACTAAGTTATTAAATATTGTATCAAACCAAAATTCTTGCAAAATACAAATTTCTTAATATGATATTCCTACGCATTATTTTATACAGAAATTTTACTAATAAAATTCAACTTTGTTTTAAAAAATCCGTTAGAAATTAAGAGAGTTATTAATTTTGTTTTTAAACCTAAATTTTTGCATAATCACTTACATATATCGGTTTTGTTACAGTTAAAACACTTGCGTATTTGACACTTTTGCGCATTTTAAAAGAGTAACCTTTTGTATTGGTTTGACAAAAATACCAATCACCTGTTTTATGGTAGAGCTGATGATGCCAAATCATAGGTGTCGAAAAGTGTAAAGTAACTGACGGCTTTTTTAATGTTCTACAGCAATATTCACAAATAAATTCAGGTTCATACCAGCGACTAAATTTATAAGAGCGATTGAAGAGTTTGTTATATATTTCCACCACTCCACCATTGTTTCTAAAATCACGTCTATGATCGATATCTACCAATAAACCACAAATATAACAAAATTTATTACGTCTGTCGCACATTTTCTTTTTTTAATAAAATTTATTTATCGGGATAAATTCAAATTTAATTTTAATTGCCCTTCACTATTATAATATTATCAAATGGCTAACTTTTTTATTTATTTAAGTAAAGAAAGGGGAAAAACAAAACATATTAAAAAAAACAATACTTTTACATGATTTAAGCTCTCATTGCTAATTGTTGTTGTAATTCTAATTTGAGTTTAATATAACAGTGATTTACAATTTATAGTCCTCAGAGTATATCAATCACATTTATTATAGTCAGTATATATAAAAAAATATACAGTGCAAATAAAATACCACTTATATTTAAAATTATTTTTTTATATTAAATAAGAAAACCCCTCCAAAATCTTTTTTAAGAAACATTTTCAGTTTTCGGAATGTAAAGTTTTGTACAAATAACAATCTGACTCCAAGCAAAAAAAGTTTGGCAAACTCTGTTGTCCCAATTTGCTCCACATTGCATTTACAAAATTTTACCTGCTAACTTCTAGCAAAACATCACTAGACAGAGAGCAAAAAAACTAGAAAAATAATGTGCAAGCAATTATGCAAAAATTTAGGTTTAAAAACAAAATTAATAACTCTCTTAATTTCTAACGGATTTTTTAAAACAAAGTTGAATTTTACTCAGTAAAATTTCTGTATAAAATAATGCGTAGGAATATCATATTAAGAAATTTGTATTTTGCAAGAATTTTGGTTTGATACAATATTTAATAACTTAGTCATTTTTTAACGGATATTAAAACCGTAAATTGCATTTTACTCCTAACTAAATATGCTACTAACATAAATTATAAAGCTTTACGGTTCCTTTATAAAAAAGTGCGTAAAAATATCGCCAAAGTTAAAAAATGTCGAAAAAAGTGGTAAAAAAAATGACATTGGTGCAGAAATACACACATATTTTTGGATCAAACCATATAATCATATATATCATTTTAAAGGTATAAGTCTATTCTATCCAAATCCGTTTATAAAATTAAAATCGGTGGAGAACCAACTGAGTTACCCGTTATTAAGTGCATAGAGGTCCGAAAACCCGGTTTTTTACCCGTATCTCAAAATTCTGACGTGCCTGGAAAATTTCAAATACAGATTCTTGTTCTACTCGACAATACCTACCAGAAAAATAATATGATATCCCAGGGATTTCGACTTCATTCTTTTTTGTAACACCGTGTTACTAATATTTATCATAAAATTTTTAATTTCTTGCAGGAAGGAGTTAGTATTTACATTATCAACATTATTTATATCTACAATATTACCCCTAACTACATTTGCATAGGAAGACTCGCGATTAGTGAATAAGTTAGTATTAAAGGTTTTTTTCTCCGATAATTTTTTTCTCTTAATATTAATTTTTTGTTTCAGCTGTTGATACTTTTCACAGCCCTTATAAGATGCAGGATGACCATATGAATTGCATAGCACACAGAATAGCTTATCTTTCTCTTCTGTTGGAACATTTTGAGTTGGACACTTTCCTCTTTCATGACTCGTGTTACATTTTACACATCTTTTTGGAAGGTAACAGTTTGCTGCACTGTGGAAAAATCCCTGGCAGTTGCGGCATTGGGGTATTTCGGGACGTCTTACCTTTTCCCACTTAATACATCGGTATAAAAGCGTTTTAATATTTTTCAATTCGTTTATATTGCTTTCTGGAGATATATGCTCCAGAAACATTGGTAAATTTATTCCCTTCGTAACAGATGATTTTGTTGAGAATTGGTTGACCTTTATGAATTTCAAGTTATCACTTTCGAATTTGAGTAATTCAAATAATATTTCGTCTGCGTCCATGTTTGCGTCTATACCTTTTAATAAATAGGTTTTGATTTTCATATCTTTAGGTGTGAATGTAAAGAATTTTGTTTTCGTTTTTTCTAAATAAGATTCATGAAATAAATAAGGTTCATGAATAAAGATTTTTTATTTCTAAATTCTTTTACTTTAAAATCATTTATTTTTAGCCCATTTTTAATGAATTGAATTAATTCTTTTGTATCTATATCGATTATATTAATGGGGCGTATTTTTTTATTCGCGCATTTTTCAAGATTAACCACTGTGTTGTTAGTTATTACTTTAGATGCATTGTTGTTTGTAGCAGTATTAGCTGAATAAGAACTTTCGCGGTTTACTTTATTGTTTTTAACTTTTACATGCGTTTCGAATATAGCTAGTTGTTCTTTATCACACTCTACGTCTTCTTCACAGTCTAAGACTGAGTAGTAATTGTTTTTAAAATGTTTTGTTGTACTCATAGCATCACTATCCATATTTTGTTGTTTTCATTTTTTTGCATTACTAACATTAATGTTTTCGTAACTAGTAATTACATTGTCTTTATTATTATTAGTATTTATATTTTTTTTATAATATGAGTTTTGAGCATTTCGCTCACTCATTTCAGTTTCTTAGTTTGTTTTTTGATTTGATTTGCTTAATCGACAATAACAGAAAGTCAATTATATGCCAAAAATTGTTTTTTTTTTTTGTATAACACCAAGAAAAAGCTCTAATCTCCGTAACACGTCTAATGCACATCACGGTCGCGATCGAACTCCTATTCCAAATCGCCTTTAATTCTTCCATGATAATTTCAAGAAATTATTCAAATTAAAATTTTAAATATACCTATTTACGTAATTTATGTTTGTCTAAATTTTTTGAAAGCAAATTATGCAAAAATTAGTATTATGAGTGAAAAAAAATTATTTTCCCACCTCTCTTCTGAAATTACAATGTAATTTAATTATGCAAAGTTAGAATAATTTAAATTTGAAACTTAATATTGCACTATTTTTTCAAGTGCTTTTCAATACAGAGCTTTAAACGAAATCATACGTTGGACAACAACAAAATCCACATTGAAGATCTCTTTTTTCTCAAATATTTACCAAAAAAAGCATACTCTTTGGTAAGTGCTGGCCATCAGGGTGACCGTCAGGAATTTTCAAAAGGTATCACAAAAAGGGGATTTTAAAATAAAAAGTGGCAACAATTTTTAAAAATTTTGCGAAAAAGTGGCAAAAAAGTATCATATTTTTATTTCAAGAAAACAAAAAAAAAATTGGTTCAAACTTAACAAAAAAATTCATAAGGTACATTGTATTTTTAATTATACAAGTATAATTTATATAATATAATTGTACATACATATAATAATTTGTATGTATAATTTATATAATATAATTGTACATACATCACATGTATTATTTTAATATTACTATAGTCTAAATTCTTTAATATACTTTTTAATGAGATCTGTATTTGGCTTCTAGTTTTCTAAATCTACGTCTAACAAATTAAGAGCTGCAAGCATTGAATGACATGTTTGAACTTTTAACCTGTTGGTTAATTTGTTTTTCATTAAATTCAATTTTGAGAAAACACGCTCAGCGCAAGCGCTGCTATGTGGTAAAGTTAAAACATAAACGGCGAATTGAAATAAATTCGGGTAGATGTATTCGTTTAAATAATTTTTTAAATTACCTACTTTATACCAGAATTCTTCAACTTTAGTAATATCGAACAATTTTGTATATGATTTGTTATTTGACTTACTTTCTAATAACTTAAGTTCGTATATAAAATCTTCTGGAAATTATAAACTCCTTAAATTCAGTCACAATATCACCATAGTTAGTATCATCACTTGACTTTATATAAAGAGGGTCTAAAACCTTCACATAATTTAGTTTTTTATTATTTAAATCAAATCTATAAAGTATTTCATCACAAATAGATTGATAAAAGGTTAGTATATAGCCTTTGATTGCTTTAATTTCTATTTCTGTTAAATTTACAGAACAAATTAACATTTCAGATTCATGACCTATATACATATTAATGAGATCTTTAATGTGAATATTGTTCTTGTAATCAATATCACAAATATTAGTACAATTTATATAATCCTCTTTTAAAAAATTACAAAAAATTTGGGTTAGTATTTCTTTTACGAGTGAGGTAAAATATATAATTTGAGATGACTCGCTTTGAAAAGTTTTATTAAGTGTATTCATTATTTTAAGAATATAAGATACAAAGCTTAAATATACTTTATTAATAACATTCAATTCCTGCTGAATTTTTCCAATTTTTTCCAATTTTTTTGGCACATGTTTCCTCAAACTGTTCTCTTATAAAATAATGTTGCAATGCAATCCACTGCTCCAGAATGCGATTAGCCACAGATTCGAAAGATAGCCATCTGGTATCACTTAATCTTAAAATCTTGTGCCCGGGGATGTCAAAAATTGCCTGCAGTTCTTTAAAATCGGATTGTCTTTTAAAACTTTTAAAATAGTTAAAAATATTTCTTAGCAGTTGTTCAACTTCAGAGGGAATATGTTTTAACGATATGCTATTAATAAGGTCAATTGAATGGCAAAACATCCAATGTGAAAAATGTGTGGAACTTTTCTTTTTAATAAAGTAGTAACACCACTTTTTCTTCCCACCATGCTAGAGGCATTACACAAGGGAACAAAATTGAACTTTTTTTGTGTTGATTTGAAATTTATAGCAAATTTTTACTAATTTGAGGTCGCTGATTTGAAATCTGCACTTGGTTTTTTTCTATCAGCTCGACTTTTCGAGATATACCGTTATGTTCAAAATTAAGGCACTTCCGCTACATATATTGGAATAACTTGAAAACGGTTCACCATATTAAATTAAAAAAAAAATCCGAAACTCGCAAACAATATTCTCTTAAAGCTTACTTTGTTTTTAAATTTTCCAAGTAGTTTTAGAGATATCGTTCAAGTTTTGAAAAAAAAATTAAAATTTTTTTAAAAAAAAACATTTTTTTTGTTCTTTAAAAATTCCTAAAAAATAAAACAGTTAGTTAAATATATTTCGAATAAAATGAGCTTTATTTCATTGCAATCGGTGCACAACTTTTGATTTTGTTCACGATTTACTGAATTGATATAAATCGCGATTTCCATACAAAAATAACATTTTCTAATGTGTAAGTGTTTGTATGTAATAAGTTAGTTTTTTATGATTCTAAGAATTAAAAAAATTAAGTAATAAAAAAAGATTATTTCATTTTTATGGTCAGCTATACTTTTTAATTTAACACAAAAAGAGAATTTTAAAGAAAAATAAAAAATTTTAATACACAAATATTACAATGTAATTACAACTCATCGAAAAATTTTCTTTTATAAGATTTTCTTAAATAACCTTGTTTAGAGGGATTTGTTTTAATGCTCCAGCAATAGTCCGCCATCATATGCTTATCCCAGTGACCCTGGTACCGCTCCTCTATAGTGCGGATATCTTGATGGAAACGTTCACCTTGTTCTTCACTGAAGTCTCCAAGATTTTCAGGGAAACAATCCAAATGACTGTGTAGGTAGTGCACCTTAATGCTCATATTACAACCAAGCTGCTTGAAATGTGACAACATGTTATCCACGTGGTCCGAATAGTGCTCACCCTTTTTGTTTCCCAGGAAATTGCGCACTATCCAAACAAATTCATTCCAAGCATTTCTTTCAATATCTGTCATGGAATTACTAAAATTTTCATCATTGATTAATTTTTTGATTTGAGGGCCATCAAAAATGCCAGCTTTCAGTTTCTCCGAACTCAAATTGTTGAACTTTTTACTGATATATCTAAAACAATCACCGTCCTTGTTGAGAGCTTTGACAAATTGTTTCATAAGTCCTAGCTTGATATGGAGAGGTGGCAGTATTATGCGATCCCTGGGCACAAGTTGTTGATTAACTATATTGTGGTTTCCTGGAACCATAGCTTCCCTCGAAGGCCAGTCTTTCTTACTCCAGTGTTCAGATCTGGCTCTGCTATCCCATAAACAAATGAAACACGGATATTTTGTGTAGCCACCTTGTTGGCCTAGAAGAAAATTCACCATTTTTAGATCCACACAAATTAGCCAGCGGTGTTCGTTGTACTTTATTTTATTTATAACTGAGGCAATTGTAGAATATTCTTCTTTAGCTTTAGTTGAATGTGCAATGGGCAACGAACCCAATTTATTACCGTTATGCAGAAGTACACATTTTAGGCTGCGTTTAGAAGAATCTATAAATAGTCGCCAGTCATTTGGATCATACTCCTCTAATCCCATCGCTGTTACTAAACCAGGAACATCTGAACAATAAACAAATTCATCGTCTTCGGAAAAGAATGGAAGTAAGTTTTTTTCTCTGTTACGGTAGTATGAAATTGTTGTTCCTTGGGTTAACAGATTTTTTTGCTTTAATCGAGAAGCAAGAATTTCAGATGCTTTTTTAGAAAGTCCAAGGTCTCTCACTAAATCACTAAGCTCCTCCTGATTAAATTGCTCGCGTTCAGAAGAAATATCTAAATGCAAGTCATCTGATCCAAATTCAGAAATTGGTGAAGGAACATTTTGTCGTAAGTCGTGGAAATTGTGTGTAGATGTAGATGGTTGTGGTTCTGAATCATCACTAGAGTACAGGACTGGTTGGGTAATAGACAACACGTTAGGATAAATCCATTTAGACCGGTTTGTTTTATTAATGCCTGTTATGTTGACAGCGCAAAAATAACAATCATCATAATGATTCGAAGGTTCCCGCCAGATCATTGGTGTTTTATACTTGAAGTGGGTCCGTTGCTTGTTTGCCCATAACCTTAAATACTCTACACAGTTTTTACATACAGTATTAGGAATCCAGTACTTGTCACGGGTTTACATGATAAATCCGAAGTAGTCAAAATAAATTTTTTTAATAAAATCTGACACACTTTTTCTATTTTTTATAAACGTGTATTCGCCACATATGTTACAAAAATAGTTGGGATTGATTTTACAGGTGTTTCTTGACGTAGCCATTGCACAATTTTGAAGTATATATCAAAGTAACACAATTTTCAATAAATAACACACGGGAACAAAATTGAACTTTTTTGTGTTGACTGATTAAATGTTCAATGTAAAATGATTTATATTTTTTGTCGTTATACTTTTCGCTTTCGTAAACACTTGTTGAATGAGAAAAATTGGTTGAATGAACCCATATAAATACTTAGTAGTTTATTACTGAAGTACCAAAAAAAATTATATCCACAATTTTATTGACAGTCACTTATGAATGAACACATGTGTTCAGGGGAATTCCTTTAAAAAATCATCCGTTACCAACGGTAAACCACACATCAATAAAAACAAGTGGACTTTTCTTTTTTCTCTTTAATTGACTGTGAACTGACTAGGTGTCATAAAGGGACAATAAAATTTATAGGCGTTATGAGTTTGCTACCGCAACCATAAAAATGAAATAATCTTTTTTTATTACTTAATTTTTTTAATTCTTAGAATCATAAAAAACTAACTTATTACATACAAACACTTACACATTAGAAAATGTTATTTTTGTATGGAAATCGCGATTTATATCAATTCAGTAAATCGTGAACAAAATCAAAAGTTGTGCACCGATTGCAATGAAATAAAGCTCATTTTATTCGAAATATATTTAACTAACTGTTTGTAGACCAAAACTGTGATTTTTGTCCCATTTTTATTTTTTAGGAATTTTTAAAGAACAAAAAAAATGTTTTTTTTTTTAAAAATTTTAATTTTTTTTTCAAAACTTGAACGATATCTCTAAAACTACTTGGAAAATTTAAAAACAAAGTAAGCACGGCTTTAAGAGAATATTGTTTGCGAGTTTCGGATTTTTTTTTAAATTTAATATGGGCATTTCCATCGGAAGGTCCACCGACCCCATAAAATAAAACGTTATTGAAAACAATGTGTTGTATCATATTTTAATAGAATAACAACCAAATTTAACTAATGTAAACGAATTTTACATATATTTACAATCGAGCTAGCGCAATTTTGGAAATGGAAAGATGAAGGTAGTGATGAATTGATTGAAGAGAGAAGGCGGTATGAACGCATACGTAAGAGACAAAGCCGGGAAAAGCTAAAAGAAATGCGACATGCACAACAAAACCTCAGCGAGCCGTATAAATGTAAGCAAACGTTGGCAAAAGCTGCAAAAAAAGTAGAGGATGCGTTGCCAAAAGACTTGCAGAAAAAAATAAAGGTACTTGAAGTTTTGAATAGAAAATATAAGCTACCTTTACCAACGGAACGCAACAAAAAAAATTCCAGCAATACACTGCCAGAAAATGTAGTTACTGCTATCAAAGAGTTTTATATGACCGATAACGTTAGTGTGCAAGCAGCGGGAAAGAAGGACACAGTTTTGTTTGAAGGAGAACTAATTGCTAAACGCTTTATGATAATGACAGTGGGTGAAGCATATGAGTTGTATAAAGAGGATTATCCAAACGAACCAGTTGGCAAATCAGTGTTTTTTAGTATGCGGCCACGCCATGTGAAATTAGTATCTAAAATGCCACACAATATGTGTGTCTGCATGTACCACGCTAATTTTGGCTATTTCTTGGAAAGCTGCGCGAAAATTATACCTTCATTTCCAAAGAACTGCGAGAGCTTTCTTAAATCAGTTTGCTGCAATATTCACAATGAAAATTGCATGACAAGCAATTGCAAGAAGTGCTTAACGGATTTGAAATATCAATTTATTCCTTTGGCATATTTTGCAAATATGGATGATGAAGTCAACTGGAAACAATGGCGGAAAATAGATAATCGCATAGCTCTTACCAATACCGTTGCAACTTTTTCTGAACTAGTACTCGATGTGGAAAGAAAATTACCGTTATTTAAAACTCATTTTTTTGTGAAAAGAGCTCAGCAACAGTATTTTGAGGAAACCAAAAACAACTTACAGCCTACTGAATTAGCCATTCAAATAGATTTTGCAGAGAACTATAGGCTAACAAACCAAAATGAGGTCCAAAGTGCTCATTTTAGCTATAGCCAGGTATCTATTTTCACTTGTGTAGCTTGGTTGGCAGGAGCTACAAAGTCTTTTGCTCTTATAAGTGATAAGTTAACGCATAACAAGCATGACGTTTTTATATTTTTGTTAAATCTATTACGTGAAATGAACAAATCGAATGGATGTTTTTCAAAAATATTTATTTTTTCTGATGGCAGCTCTGCTCAATTTAAAAATAAATTTATACTACGAAGCCTAGTTGACTTTAGAAAACAATTGGGCTGTACCTCAGTGGAATGGAATTTTTTTGCAAGCTCACATGGAAAGGGGGCCGTCGATGGAGTCGGAGCAGTTCTCAAAAGGAAAGTTTGGCAGCTAACGAAATCGAAAAACCTTCTTATACCCGATGCATTGTCATTTTATAATTGTGCACAAAATAACGTAAATGCGGTTAAAATATATTTTATGTCATCTGATGAGGTTAACAAGCATTCCGTATTGTATAATTTAGACGAAAAATGGAAAGATGTAGAAAGCATTCCAGGTATATCCAAGTTGCACTACTTTTGTTGTAATGATCAAGAAGTAACAGCAGCTAGAACTGCATATTCCGAAAAAGAAACAGTTTGATTTTTATTTAAATTTACTTTTTTTTATTCATTATATTTGATACTGAACAATATCCATGTAAATATTTTTAATTTGTTTTTTTTTTTAAAATACCAAAATAAATACATTGAATTTTCCTATTGCTTTTAAAACATTTATACAAAGCCTTTTTTATATTAGCCAAAATAAACACAAAAACTATATAAATGTCATCATGGAAAACAATGTCCCGTGCGACATGTCCCGTGCGACCAAGCTTAATATTAAATTAAAAAAAAAGCGTTAATTATTTTTGGGTAAAACAAAAACAATTTGTAAGAAACATTAATGCACAACATTCATAAATTAAACTCTTTGAAATATTCCCTCAGGATTCGCTGATTTCGCAGTTTCAGTTGTTGGCCCCGAAAACCACTTCCGTTTTTTGTCCCGTGCGACACCCGTTGTTTTTTGCGTTTATTTTGAAAATTAAAAATTACCCAAAAACAACCTTAGCACGACTTATACGGCTTATTAAGAGTTATAAGTTAAGACCATTATCAAAATATAAATCCGTTTTATTAGGCCTTTTTTTTCACTTTAAATGCGTACGACTGTCCCGTGCGACACCATGGAAATGCCCATATGGTGAACCGTTTTCAAGTTATTCCAATATATGTAGCGGAAGTGCCTTAATTTTGAACATAACGGTATATCTCGAAAAGTCGAGCTGATAGAAAAAAACCAAGGGCAGATTTGGATTCAGCGTCCCAAATAACCTTAAAAACAATATTCAGTTCTTAATCAACAGAACCATTGTTCCCTTGTGTTATCAGTAGAAAACCCGATGAAACTTTTAAGAGAAATATTGTTTTCTTCCAATGTAGACAACAGAATATTGCATAGTCCTTTACCTGTCCCATTTGGTGGTTCTACAAGCCGAAAAAATGAGTCTTTTGTTTTTCCTTGATCCACATCGAACTGTCGTACAACCATAACTAAACATTTTTCATTCGAAATGTCTGTGGTCTCGTCGATGATTAAACTAAACATACATTGCTGCATTTTTTCGACCATGCAGCGAAAGCCCTCATTTCTTAGGAACTGCACAACAGTTTTAGATTTGGTCCGGCCACAAGTTACCTGCAATACATACACATAAGTAATTATATGTATATAACAAAATTATCTTATATACGTACCGATTTGACTATAGATGAATCTGGGTAAATTGAGGTATGCAATTTGGTTATGTTGTCCATCGATCTAAAGGACTGATTTTTTAAAATCATACGGATCACCAACTTAATTTCTGCAATTGCAACATTGTGTTTCAATTCTAAGTTTTGCTTCAAAACAAACTTGTCTATTTGCATATGCTCCGTATCTTTAGCTTTATTTAAATGGTCAATATGTTTTTTTGTTTCTGCATGGCGAGCGAGGTGGGTTTTTTGATTTATTAGGAGGTGTTTGCATACAATACAAATAGGGCGTTTAGTTTCTTCATCCAACTAAACCCACTTGAACTGTACTTCACATTCGTTGCAATAGCTTCGAGAAAACTTTTGCCTTTTGCATACATTTATTGCATTGGAAGTACAAGCCACTTCGTTGTCTGATGATTCAGATGAACTTGGTTGGTCAATTAAGTCTATATTTTTTTGTGCTTCAGATCAAGAATTCTGCGACACTGTTTAATTCTTACAATATACCTACATTTAATAATTAAAAGTAAATATAATGTCTACCTATATATACAAATGTTTATTTAATAATACTTACTTATCCATAACAAAAACAATGAACATAAATTGAGCATATGGTTTTATTTCTAAAGAACAACTCAGATCTGATCTTTGAACGGTAGCAACTAAAATTGTAAGCACAGATAAACCATATGGTAGAAATTATATCTGAAAACTCAGTGCTTTGACACAGTCGCGCTCACAACGCATATAAAAGGTTTATTAACATTACAAACAAGGATGGGTATTCATAACTTTTATCTGCAATATATGTGTTGTAGCTATAACAATGAGAAAATGTCGACGACCCGAAAAAGGTGGCAAATAAAGTGTAAATATAAAAAAGTATCATCAAGGTATCACAGTCGCAAAAAAGTGGCAAAATTGCCACTTTAGTGGCACAACGGTCACACTGCTGGCCATCAGAGAACCTGAGCGACAGACAAACGGAAAAGTTTAGTTCGATAAAAGAAGTATGTATGCATATCGGACGACGTTAAATGGGAAAAAATAAAAATGTTTAAAATTTCATTCATTACTTTTTTGTAGAATTTTTTTATTGACCAATAAAGGGAATTTAAAGAAGAATTTGTTTTTTTTTATGCATTTTTTGCGTTCAAATTATTCCATATGTAACACGAAATCTGCATATGTAGTGCTATTGTCGTTAGCAGTGCTGCCAATTTTGGCAACTTATTGTAATTTCGACGATTTTTCAATTTGTTAAAATGATGATTGAAGATTTAAAATTGTCAGTAGTATAAAAATTACGATTTCAAGGTTTAACAATTAATGGGTTGTTTAGTGTAAATGCAAATTACAAAATATGTATAGATTTAATTCTGGGTCATTTAAGATTTAAGTTTTAATAACGGCGATACTTTAAACCTATATTATATGTTTCAGCTATAGATACATGTCAATAAAATTATTTAGTTGATTGATGTGTTAAATTTTTTTCGTTTAAATTTCATCACTAATACATTTTTATATATAGAAATAACCAATGCTGTAATAATATTCGTAATATGAATGATATAAATAAATTTTATTGTTTCCTTTTGTAATATTTTTTCGAATTTTATAAGCGGTAAAATTTTCTTGGCAATTTCTTGTTTTAAAAATGACGATTTTGGCGATTTAGTTTCAAAAATTGTCGATTTTCAGAAGCTTTTATTAGCAGCACTGGTCGGTAACAAAGAAGAGAGAAAATGGTGTGTGGGTTTGTATCAAATGAGAAAGATTAAATTTTGTTTGTGTATTTCGCATAGCTTTGTTTGGAGTGCTATGTGTGTGTATTATTTCAGCGTTACAGAATCAGTCAGTCAGTCAGTGAGTCAGGAATCAGCGTAAATATATTTATGATTCAATTAAATTAACCACAAACCTTAAAAAAAACCACAAACATATATTTTCAGCTTGATCAATGAACGAATATAAGTTCAATTTAGACCCTTGCCCGCACCAATAAATAAAATACAAAAATAATTTACATTATGAAACATTTTTTTATTATTTAATTTAAGTACTTGAATGAACTTACTCTCATAAAATAAATAAAAATCTACTTATTCATAGTAGAGTGACAGCGGGTTGTATGCAAAAAAAAATTTTTTGGTTGAATTTTGAGGCCTGCGGGTCGGATTATTGTGACACTGGATCGAAAACTTTAGTGCGCAAAATTTGACCCAAATCGGACAATTCTTTCTGGACGCGCATTGAGTTCAAAGTAAAAATTATCATGAAATAACGAATATATTTGAGGAATTTTTTATTTAAAAATTAAAAAAAATCCTGTTGAAGAAAATATTTATAGATTTTCATAAAGAGTCAATTTGACACCAAGAGTATCCAAACGGGTTAATTTAAGAAAATAAGTCTAGAATATTATTTTTTAGCATAATTAAAATATTATTAGCAAGTTTTATCGAAATCCTTCCACAAAATCTCCTTAAATTTAACCTTTGACCTTAAAGAGGGACAGTTTATAGTGTTTCAATTTAATCTTAATTTACAAGATTGAGAACTTATATCAAGCAGTATAATATTTTGACAAAAAATATTTGAAATATGAAAACACCAAAAAGATACGTATAGCCTAAAAGTTTAGTGGCACAACGGTCACACTGCTGGCCATCAGAGAACCTGAGCGACAGACAAACGGAAAAGTTTAGTTCGATAAAAGAAGTATGTATGCATATCGGACGACGTTAAATGGGAAAAAATAAAAATGTTTAAAATTTCATTCATTACTTTTTTGTAGAATTTTTTTATTGACCAATAAAGGGAATTTAAAGAAGAATTTGTTTTTTTTTATGCATTTTTTGCGTTCAAATTATTCCATATGTAACACGAAATCTGCATATGTAGTGCTATTGTCGTTAGCAGTGCTGCCAATTTTGGCAACTTATTGTAATTTCGACGATTTTTCAATTTGTTAAAATGATGATTGAAGATTTAAAATTGTCAGTAGTATAAAAATTACGATTTCAAGGTTTAACAATTAATGGGTTGTTTAGTGTAAATGCAAATTACAAAATATGTATAGATTTAATTCTGGGTCATTTAAGATTTAAGTTTTAATAACGGCGATACTTTAAACCTATATTATATGTTTCAGCTATAGATACATGTCAATAAAATTATTTAGTTGATTGATGTGTTAAATTTTTTTCGTTTAAATTTCATCACTAATACATTTTTATATATAGAAATAACCAATGCTGTAATAATATTCGTAATATGAATGATATAAATAAATTTTATTGTTTCCTTTTGTAATATTTTTTCGAATTTTATAAGCGGTAAAATTTTCTTGGCAATTTCTTGTTTTAAAAATGACGATTTTGGCGATTTAGTTTCAAAAATTGTCGATTTTCAGAAGCTTTTATTAGCAGCACTGGTCGGTAACAAAGAAGAGAGAAAATGGTGTGTGGGTTTGTATCAAATGAGAAAGATTAAATTTTGTTTGTGTATTTCGCATAGCTTTGTTTGGAGTGCTATGTGTGTGTATTATTTCAGCGTTACAGAATCAGTCAGTCAGTCAGTGAGTCAGGAATCAGCGTAAATATATTTATGATTCAATTAAATTAACCACAAACCTTAAAAAAAACCACAAACATATATTTTCAGCTTGATCAATGAACGAATATAAGTTCAATTTAGACCCTTGCCCGCACCAATAAATAAAATACAAAAATAATTTACATTATGAAACATTTTTTTATTATTTAATTTAAGTACTTGAATGAACTTACTCTCATAAAATAAATAAAAATCTACTTATTCATAGTAGAGTGACAGCGGGTTGTATGCAAAAAAAAATTTTTTGGTTGAATTTTGAGGCCTGCGGGTCGGATTATTGTGACACTGGATCGAAAACTTTAGTGCGCAAAATTTGACCCAAATCGGACAATTCTTTCTGGACGCGCATTGAGTTCAAAGTAAAAATTATCATGAAATAACGAATATATTTGAGGAATTTTTTATTTAAAAATTAAAAAAAATCCTGTTGAAGAAAATATTTATAGATTTTCATAAAGAGTCAATTTGACACCAAGAGTATCCAAACGGGTTAATTTAAGAAAATAAGTCTAGAATATTATTTTTTAGCATAATTAAAATATTATTAGCAAGTTTTATCGAAATCCTTCCACAAAATCTCCTTAAATTTAACCTTTGACCTTAAAGAGGGACAGTTTATAGTGTTTCAATTTAATCTTAATTTACAAGATTGAGAACTTATATCAAGCAGTATAATATTTTGACAAAAAATATTTGAAATATGAAAACACCAAAAAGATACGTATAGCCTAAAAGTTGAAAAGTATTAAAAATCGAATATTTCTTTAAATCCGATGAAATAAAAACGCTGCCCTCGCCAAATAAAAAACAGGACACCTACAATATTCGGCATTTTTAATCACATATATTTTGTTAATAAGACCTTAAAGTCCAATCGTTGATTTCCGTAAATTTCTTGAACAAAATTTTTGAGAAAGTAAAATTGGAGATTTTGAAATAGTACTAAAAAAACGTACTGTTTTGACATTAATTTAGGACGGCATAACAATAGAGGAGATGCAAATTACTTTTCATGAGATCATTTTGCGATCAGGAAAATCCAAAAATGATGCTGTTGTAAATTATTTCAATGTCTTTAAAAATGTGAACTCGATTTTCTTAATCAATTGGGCTGCGGCACATTTATTGCCTGGGGAACTTGATATAACTTGGCTGTTTTGCAACCGATTATAGGTTTTGTTGTTTTATTAGAAAGATAATTTACTCTAGATTATGATTTATTAATTAATTTAATTTAAACGCAATTATTAATACCAAAATTTTTTTATAATTTTTACATATAAATGCATATTTGAACTTTGAACTCAATGCGCGTCCAGAAAGCATTGTCCGATTTGGCTCAAATTTTGCGCACTAAAGTTTCAGATCCAGTGTCACAATAATCCGATCCGCACGTCTTGAAATTCCAAAAAAAAGGCTGTCACCCTAATTCATAGTGATCTGGTAAATATATCGTCGCCAATTCTGAAGATTTTTTTTTTTTTTGCAAATATTTTAAATATTATTTGAATTTTTCATGCACATACAATAACGGAAATTTTGTGGTCGGAGTTATGAGTTTTTTTAGCGACTCTGACTCCGGATCCGGTACAAAGACCACGACTTTTATTCCGACTACACACCCCTGCAAAGAACACATCCACAAAATTTGTAAGTAAACTAAATATGTTAACCCAACTTTAAGGAATTACAAATGCCAGAGTTAAAATTTTTAGTTGAATAAGAAGAAGAATATTTTAATGACTTTTAAGGGTATAAGGGAAACCTTTATTGCTCTTTTTACAAATCCACAAAACTATTTATGAAAGTGCAAAATTTTATTATTTACCTTAATTAATTGATAGCTTAAATAAAACAAATACCTTTGAAGTATAAGTGACCTATTAAAAATTCACTAGTCATTCTTTACTTTTTTTTTTTTTTAATAATCAAATCTTTATTTTGCAACTTGGCCAAGAATAATTAACAATTACTCATGTTAATAAAATTAAATGTAAATTTTAAACATGTCATAAGAGTATTTAAAGAAATATTTCTCCATTTCTTTAAACAAGTACATGTGTGAACTTCATATGTGAGTACTTAATATGGGCCAACAAACTGAGTTCAACAAACAGCAACGACAACTAGAAAAAATTAAAAACAAACAACAAAACAAAGCTAAGCAGACAGCCTAAATAGAAACAAAAAAAAAATAATGAAAAAATTTTTCGTAAACTTACAATTAATTTCAGTTTTGTTTTAAAGGAGAAACTTTGTTTTCGTAAACGAAAGTTTTTTTTTTTAAATTACTATATAATTTTGCGGTAATTCAACGCCAACAACAGCAACAGCATCAACATCAACATCAACCAAAATGTTGCATTTATTGAAATTTATGCTTTAGAAGTAATAGTTGACAATGACTGAATAAATTGTTGACAGTTAAAATAAAATGTTGTTACTAGTTTTAACACGCAGCTGACAATTGTTAAGGAGCAATAATAATATCAAACAACCATTTGACACTGAATTTTGTGATAAAGAAAATAAAATTTGTATATTTTTATTATCATATTTTATGGTAAATTGTCCACTCTCTCTTCTGTTATTGTTATTGATAGTCCTATTATTACGAAATGTCGACATTTCGATTACGTCTGGACAACTACAAAACTTGAAGTTATTTCATTTTAATTACAACTTGCTACTTTGAAAGCATTTGCTATTATTATTTATTTATATATTTTCTTTTTCGTTGTAAGTAATTATTGTAAACATATTGATAATTCCGTTGTACAGTGGGTTGATCGGGATAGATAGTTTTTAAATTTTTATGAGTCACACTCTATAGTTAAAATCGTATGTTTTCTTGATTATGCCAATTAAATCCTTTCTAGTTATTTTTAAAACATTTAAAAATACTAGCAGATTCCAGCACTCGAAATTCGAGTGCAAATTCTAGGCAGCTTTATTTTTCAACTTAGCCAATTCACAAACCAACACTTTTATGGTTTGTGATTATTGTGAATGAAGATAACAAACTCATTAACAAACACATTAACAAATTTAATAAAACACACATAGAATATGTATAATTTTATGTATGTGTTAGTAGCAACTTTAAATTCAATTTACTCAAAATAAAGGAAAAAATTTAAAAATCTGTAAATCTGCAAAACGGCTAAAAAGAAATATTTTTCAAATAATATACGTTTGGTCAAAATCGGGATAAAACTGTAGAACAAAACATCGATCACAAGGAATCGCCTAGCCTATTAATATTATATATATATGTATAATATAATTATAAAATTTTAATATATATAAGTCATCTCAAAATAAAACCATTTAATATGCTGATGCCCACAGTGAATCAGTCAAACATATTTAACATCTCTACTGCCACCGATGAGTGAATGTTTTGTTTTGTGTTGCATGTTTAATGCCTGTTTAGCCATAAGTATTTTTTATTTTTTTTTTTTTATTCATCTCGTACTCGTACATACTTTGCGTATTAGTGGTGAACGTGTGCGATGCGTCGCTGCTCATACATACATCGATATAACTAACATAATATCGATAAGTTTATTGTTATGTATGATTTTTTTTTTTTTTTTTTTTTGTTTTCTTTTATTTAATGGTTGTATTATTTAATTTTTATTAAGTTTAAGTTTATTCTTTTCTTTTCTACTTTGACTTTTGTTTTGATTCCATTTTTATGGTTAATTTTTCTTTTGTTAAATGTGTCTTAAACTCAACCTGTATTCGGTCGGTTGGTCGATCTGTCTGTCTGTCCATTTATATAGTATGAGTAAAGATCAAATTCATTGTTAAAGGTGTTTGATGTTGTTGCTTTTTGTATGCAGAGTTACAATGTCAGTGAATAATGTGTTATCTGTAAGCCATTCATAGCATCGTTACCGTTAATCGTAGAGATTGAATAAAAAAAAATATGTTAATGTAATAAATCTTACTTTAAGTGCAGGTTTTTAAAGTATTTTTTAACACCTTTTTGTTGTTGCTTTATAACAACTCAACCTCTACCTAGTTAGTTGATAACTTCGAATGTATAAGAAAATTACAGGCATTGCAGAGAATTTATTAATTGTTAAAAACATATTCTTCTTTTGTTTATAGTTCATAGGGAACATTTTGAAGTTGCCAATAGAAAACATTTTTGATTTGTCTATTCATAACGGGAATTATAAAGAGATTTTAGAAATATTTTTGCAGGCCTGTAACTAGTGTTGTCATTTTTTATTGTGAAAAATGTTTTTTTTATTCTTATTTCTGGGGAACCTCTTTCCATAATATTTTTGTAAGATAGCAATGGATTTTTTTGCATGTTGAATTTCATATAAGATATATGAATGCCTCACTACTTGCTAAATCGATTAACTCCACTTTCTGATTTTTTTAAATTTAATTGTCAGTGCTTGATTGACACTAAGAAGTTATTACTTAAAAAAATAGTTTTCAATATTAGCAGTTAGACGTCAGTCAGTCAAGCGCTTTGAAATTTAAATAAAAAAACAAGTACAAAAATTATAGTCGGTCTGGACTGACTATGACTAAGAATTGTCCTACAGGGTTTATTTTTGGACTACTGATAAATGGATGTAATAAATATACACAAAACTAATTTGACCGAGATATATATGATAATTTGAATCTTATTGCAATTTAAATCGATTTCGTAGGGGTCAGTTGTATGCGGGCTAGGTCTGCCCGTAAACCGATTTTCACCAGTTTCAATGGCATTCATTCTTCGGCCGATGGAAACTTATATATACTGAATTTCATTAATATATATTCATATTTGCGATTACATGGTTTAGATGGACACACAGACGGACGGACAGACGGACATCGCTAAATCGACTCAGAAAGTGATTCTGAGTCAATCCGTATAATAAAAGATGGGTGTAGGTCAAATTTTTTTGGGTAGCTACAAATATCAGGACAATGTCATTATGCCCTGACCACATAGTGTAGTGGTATAGGGTATAAAAACATTTAATTTCAACAAATAAGTTTTTATACGCTATACCACTCTGTGGTCAGGGTATAATGAGTTAGTGCTGATTTTTCTAACTACCGAAAATATCTGTTCAAGATCCACATTTTATTGAGGGATATCCGTTCGTCCATCTGTCTGTCTGTCCGTCTGTCGTTCTGTCCGTATGTCCGTATGTCTTATAATGAAACTGCAGCTCCCAAATACAAATATATTTCGATAACATTTTATACATAAGCTTTTGTCGAACGATAGCTACTAAAATTAGTAAACATCGGTGCATATTCAGAATTAGCCCCCTTACAAATAAACACTATGATATCGGCTTTCAAATTATTATGTAGATCTCGGCCAAGTTTGGATTATGTGTGTTTATTACACTCAATTATCAGTAGTCCAAAAAAGATTTCTGTAGGAGCATTCTTATACATAGCCACCATATAAAACTGAATTTTTGCTAAAAAAAATTACCAGATGATGTACATCTGTAAATATGGTGAACATCTGCAAAGAAATACCTTTCAAATGGTACATTTCTTGTCAAAATCGATTGGTAATTGAAGGTGTAGAATATGTCACAAGAAATCGCCTTGCCTATTAATATTATAATATAATAGAATATATCTGTGGTCACAAGCATTAACCGCCTAAGTCGAAAATCGTGGTTTTGAGAAAAATATATTTTTATATAAATGTAATTGGGTCTCATTACAACTTAGGTCAGTATGTCTTCATTAATAACTTTTTATTAAATAGTGTTAGAGAAATGGGGATTTCACGTAAATATAAAGCGGTTTTAGTAGAATATGATAGCATACATAACTCAAATCATTCTTAAGTCGACTTTGGCGGTTGTCGCTTGTGACCACAGGTATATAAAAACGTTGGTGCATTTGTTTGTAACGAATGATCTCCGGAACCATAAGAGCTGTCGAGCTAAGATTTGCACCATAGGTTCGGTTCAAGCTCTTCTGCGTTTTTTTAGTTTTAACCCTCTAGCTGGCGTTTTGGTCAAGTTACAAACAAAATTCCTATTTTCAGTGCGATTTGACTGCAATTCAGAGTGTATGTATGTTTCGTCATAAGACATTTTTGTATATATAAATGGACCCGATAGGTGGCGCTGGGGTAAAGTTATTTCGGATATTCTTATTTACGGTGCGATTTTATTTTACTGAAATTAAGAATGTACACATACCTCATATTAAAAGTTTTATTAAAATGAAGTAATTAACACAAAATCTAAAATAAATATAGGGAATTCAAGAGTTATTTAATTATAGCTGTACTCAATAAAAAAAATTAAACAGAAGCATTACAAAACTGAAATAAATGCACTTTATTTAGAAAATGACCAAATTTTACGCGTCAAAAAAAAAGTAAACAGCATAGAAAAGGCAACAGAACTTCAATACAAAAAGTAAACTTATAAAATTTTTTAATATTTGGTTTAATTTCATTTGGCCTTGAGCCCCTTATGTAGTCTTCTAGGCAGCGACTCGACAATTTTTTTTGTTATATCAGGGTAGATTATGCTCCATTCTTTCTTTTGAGGCATCTTTAAGTTTCCCTTGCTTGAAAAAGCCCTTCGACCTATTTTTCTGTCAAGATTTTCCCACAGGTGCTCGATTGGGTTAAGGTCCGGGGACTGCGACGGTTGATCAGGTGTCTTAGGAGTCCGGTACAGTAGCCACTCTTTCACAATTTTAGATGTAAGCTTTAGATCGTTGTCCTGTTGGGATATCCTATTTCCAGCCATTCCTTATTTCTCGACGCTAGGGCCAACATTGTCCTTCAAAATGGCTAAGTAATCTATTTGGGTCATAGTGGAGTAAATAAAAACATAATTACCAACACCTGTTCCCGCCATATAGCCCCAAATCATAACTGAAGCCCTACCGTATATAACAGTGTTAGTAACACACTTTTCTTTGAATGTTTCATTCTAGCACGCCATATTTTTGGAGGCTTTTTCGCGCCGAAAATTTCGAATTTCCTCTTATCTGTATATAATATGCTTTCCCACAAAGATAGAACCTAATTTTTCTACTTTTTTATCGAAATTCATTAGCTTGCTCTGATTCGCCTTGGATATGTATGGTTTCTTGCATGGTATCCTTCCATGTAGACCATTTTTGTGAAGCGATCTCCTTACTGTACTCGAACTTACTGGTTTGCCTGATGTCTGCGTTATGTCTTCTGATAATTTAACTGCATTTTAGGCTGAGTATGTCTTCACTTCTCTTACTACAGCTCTAACTTCAGTACCACTAAACTGCTTTGGGCGTCCAGATCTCGTTAAATCTTCAACCTGATAGTGTTTGGCGCATTCATCAACTACTTTTTTTTATTGTGCAGTGGTTCCTACCCACAATTTCGCCAATTTCACGCAAAGATATACATTTTTCTTTTTAATCTAAAATATTTTCGGAGTATAAACCGATAGTTGCTTTCTCATAGTGAGAATATTTGCTTTTACATCTTTTTAGCTATTATTAATTAGTACAAATCAACTTCTAATGATTTTTAGTAAAGTAGAACACGTGATCAGTACACATTTGTCACAAAAAGTTTAGGTTCTTCCCCGAAATATAAAAAAACGTAAATAAGTGTTACCACTGTTTACTTTTTTTTTGACGCGTAAAATCTGATGCAGAGAGATTTGTGCAATATTCCCAATTGATTTGATTTAATTTTTTATGCAATATTACTTTTTATCGTAAGTCAATAATAATTCTGTTATGTAAGACAATTTAAAGATTAAAAATTGCTGATTACAATTTTTCTTTTGTTGGACCCGAGAGATGGCGCTGAGTTGTCAAATTTATTTAAATTTTTTTTAATTTTAAGTTACAAAATTCACAAACGTTTTTATATATAAATATTCTAACCGAATAGGAAGGAAAAATTGAATTGGCTATTGCTTTGTCCGGAATAGCCGCAACATTATTGCGTGGTGGTCGTTCAGCTCATTCAGCACTCAAATCACCGTTTAACGTACAAACGAGAATGCCGTATGTAATATCAAAAACCATTCCGGTGTGGCAAAAGTTCTGCAAAAATGCAATATTATTATTTGGGATGAATGTAACATGGCTCACAAACATTCCTTAGAAGCATTACATAGAACTTTAAAAGAGTTGAAAGGCAATGAAAGACTTTTTGGTGGAGCTCTCATTTTATTATCTGGAGATTTTCGCCAAACATTGCCAGTCATACCAAAGTCAACCTTTGCTGACGAAATAAATACCTGCTGAAAATCATCAACATTATGCAGTAGCGTTAAAACTATAAAATTAACAACAAACATGCGAGTACGATTACAAAATGATCCAACGGCTGACCAATTTTCAAAACAACTACTTGATCTTGGTAATGGTAAAATCAATATTAACCCAACCAGTCAAACTATTAAAATATCCACAAGATTTTTGTCAATTTATATCGTCACGCGATGAATTAATTGAAAATTTATTCGCCGACATTCAAAATCAATATCGTAACCATGATTGGTTAAGTGGAAGAGCTATTTTAGCCGCAAATATTAATGTTGTTATTCAGGACATGATTGATTCCGAAAAGTTTTCTTTCAAATCAATGGATAGTGTTGTTGAAGAAAATGAAGCAGTCAATTATCGAACAGAATTTTTGAATTCACTTGATGTGCCCGGTCTACCGCCACATTTTTTAAAATTAAAAGTTGGTTCTCCAATAATTTTGCTACGTAATCTCAACGCTCCGAGACTACACAATGGAACCAGGTAAATTGTTGAGAGAATAATGCCCAGTGTTATTGAGGCCACAATTCTCAAAGGAAAATTTAAAGGAGAACATGTTTTGCTGCCAAGAATTGCTATGATTCCTACCGACACACCGATAACATTCAAAAGATTGCAATTTCCGATCGGATTGGGCTTTGCCATGACCATAAATAAATCTCAAGGACAATCATTGCAAATATGTGGTTTGGACCTCGAAAGCAGTTGTTTTTCCCACGAGCAACTATATGTGGCATGTTCCCGTGTCGGAAAGCCATTAAATTTATTCATTTACTGCGAGAATAATGAAACTAAAAATATTTTGTTCACTCTTTTTAGAATTACAATAATAGAAATATATTGATCAGTCTTATATGTTACAATAAATATTTATTTTAATTTTCATAAACAAAACATGGTTTTTCTTTAACAGTTTTCAATTAATATTAACAAATGCACAAACGTTTTTTTATATAGGTATATATAATATTCTAACTAAAATAAAAAAATTCATTGAGGGCAAAACAACGCACAGTGGCGCCATTTGAGTTTTTTCGTTGCAAAAATCATATCTTTTGAACCGAATAACATAATTGAACAGTTTAAACAGCATATGATAGATAGCCTATGAAATGAGTGTTTGGAAAGGGTGCTACGCTTTGCAGGGGCCTACTTATGGGTTATCAAAGTTAAAATTTGTAGAAAAATCAATTTTATGGTAACTAAAAAAAATTATTTTTACATTTTTAGATTGTTTTTATTTTTTTTTTCTTTAGGGTTTTATGTTTTAAATTATTACCCAACAAATTAAAAAAAAATTACTTCTTTTTTAAATTTATTTTTTCAATTTTCTGTAAAATATTGATCACAATTCGTAAGAGAAGGTATATCTAAAAGACAAATCATTTCTAAACTATAATTATTTTCTAACTCTATTCGTGACTTCACATGCCGAAGGAAAGATATAAGTGGATCGGAAGATGCTGCCAACATGTTGAAGAGGTCCTCATTTTGCCTTACCCTTGATGCTTTGAATGTGTTCTGCAATCTATATTTTTTATAAAATTTGTTAAGAGACTCCTGTGCTTCTTCAGAAAGCTCTCGAATTGGCTGGTACTCAATTATATCTTTGCCATGCGCCAATATATTATGGACGGTCGGGGTCAACTTCTTCTGTGGATACATTTCTGCTAAAAGAGATGCAGTTTTCGATGCGTATTCTCCATTTTTGTAGAATTGACATTTTCTTTGCAGTTTAAAACATTCAAGATCGTTCCCAATCTTTTCACGATTTGATTGTCAATTCCAGTGATTCTAGTTACTGCCTCATCATTTTCAAAAAATCTCCTAAAAGTGTTTCCATCGTTTGAGTTACCGTATCCGTGCTTGGGACAGTCTACTTTTAGTCCAACTTGTTTAAAAAAAGCATCCTGTATTTGCTTCTTTCTGATCTTTTCCTTATCCTTTATTGATGTATTTTCATCGAAGTTTTCCTCCTCTTGTGGTAGGGTATACGCCAGTTTTAGCAAGAACTCCATACACCTTATCCTTGCGTGCAATGGTGACATTCCATATTCGTAATTCTCCTCGTTTGTAGAATCGTTTAAATTACCAAAGTTCTTCTGACTCTTTTTGCAAATCGGGCATGACAATGTTGAGGTTGTTCCTGTCAGTTCGTTTACGACTTTTCCGTCAACCATGGTCAGGTGGAACTCGTAATTGCATTCAATATATTTTCCTTCTCCAATTCGCAGCTTTGTAGGCTTAATCTTGCTTATTTGTTCTTCAATGTCCTTCACCGTGGAGTATGAGTATGAGTTCTGCCGATTCCCTTGCAAACTGAAACATTATTGGTCGGCAATAATGCACTGACGACGGACGTGGATTTTTCCAGTGTAGGGAAACATCAGATTTTAGCCGCAAAGGAACAACAGATGCCATAAAGATATTTCCGTCCGATATTGTAGCGTCATCGGAAGATATCCTTTGCTTATAAACGCTTTGTCCGGATGATCCATCGCAGCCCCATTTGCTGATCAATGTCAGTTTCTCAGGAAGAATTTTCACCTCATTTTCAGAAAGACTCTCCAACAACCGTTTTGCTGTATGGCCCATGAGATCCTGCAGATTGGCTTTCACAGAGACTTCCGTAAACTGCGTATGCAGTGGTCGTGAATTTATTTTGGCTTGCGTAATATGCTTGTATCCTGGTAAAACGTCAGTCCCGTGTCGCATCAAGGATGCCCGTAGTATCTCATATTTTTCCTCTTTCTTGTGAAAATTGAACACTCCTCAATACTTTTTTTTGGCCTTCCTTTTGCTCCTCTGGTTGATGTGGTGGGTTTATCTACTGCCAATATACCCAGGATGGTGTCTTCATTAAGCCAGTCCTCGTATTTGGAGTTGAAGTTCTGAATGGTTCGATTAGATTTCACCCATTTTGCCTTAATATTTGCATATATCAGATAAAAATTATTTTTTATAATTTCGCTTCTCTCAATATTTCCGTATAAGCTATCAAGTTCTTCTAAAGCAGCTTCCGTGAAAAACTTTGGTGTGGTTGACCTTCTAAACAGTTCAAATAATTTTAAATTGTTTAACGCCATGGTTTCAGTACTTGTTGCGCCAACTTTCAGTCGTAGTCTAATCCAGGCATTATTCTTATTTTGCAATATATTGGCTTATGCTACCATGCCTAAAAATTTACCTGTTCCCTGCATACATATGGATTTAGGCTGAATTATGCAATTTTGATATTATGCTCGTGTCTAAATAAGATTTGTGCCTACCATAAGTCAATATTGTTCTTGACCATTTATACTCCAAAGTTATTTTTAAGTGAGGTGCGTACCTCCGAATTTCAATGAGTAGTTTTTTGTGCATCCTGTGTCTGTAACAGAATATTGGGAGTAGACTTTGGCAGAGGCTCACAGGTAGACAACCGACTAAAAATGCAATTTTCAAACTATTAGATCAAACTACTGTCAGTCAAAACATGTAAGGGATGCACGCCATACAATTTCTGCAACCATGTCTTTTTAACCTTTTTTACCTCTAGAAGCCAAACGGGCACGTACGGGCAGATAAAACCTTTTGAATTATGTAAAAAAATAATCAAAGAACATGTTTTCCAAATATGGCAAATATAGAAAAATATAGATTTTTTTTATTTTCCGTCAAAGTTGAAAAATAGTGAAAAACGGATAGTTTTTAAATAGTGATTTACCATGAGAAACATAAAGCAAACAGTTAATTTTTTTTTATCATTATACATTTAATAAATACATCAATGAATACAAACAAAAAATAAGGCGATTCGTTACATATTTTTCGTGATATTACACCTGAAATCGCAACAAATTGACTAAAAATTGTGTGTTTTTTTGAAAACCGAAAGTCGGTCAACTTTGAACGGTTATATCTTCTAAACTAAAAATGTGATATTATTAAGAGTAGCATATTTGAAATCGTTGAAAAGTTTCCTATAACATGGGTTTATTCAAAACTTCGTCGGCGCACATGAAAATTTTGATTTTTGCAACCTCGTTTGCTCTACGGGCGCCACTGTGCAACGTTTGCCGGGTCCAGCTAGTAATATAATAGATATAATATGGAAGTTTTTTCTTCAAGAAAAGGGGGGCTGCCTTTTATATATTTTACATTCCGCTAGTCGTCTCTTTTTATCTCATCTTGGTGCAGAGCTTTAAAATTATCTTCTATTTAGATTTTTCTTTAAAAGCGCATCTTTTTACTCAACGAAAAGTAGGCACAATTTTTTAAGAGTATTGAGGCTAGAACGATGGCTACCATACATTGTTGGAAGCGGTCCCAGATAAATCAGAGTTTTCTTTGGCCTATAACTGACTAAACCCAAAAATAATACAGCAAATTTTAATGAAACATTTTTGTCTTTACAATCCAGTTTACCTCAAATTTCGTACTTTGGACTAAAATCATGTAAAAACTTGTTCAACTTGTCTTGCCTATCTGTTGCTATTTTATACACTATACGTTTTCTGTTAATTTCTCTTGTCTTTTTTTTTGTTATTGTTTTATTATTATGAAATTTCTTATTGTACAATTTTCATTTAGTTAAATGGTTAATGGTTCTTTATCAACACTTTAAGAATTTAAAAACAAATTAAAAGTGTTTTTGTATGTATCGTGAGTTTGAAATGGAAAATTATTGCGTGTGTGCACCTGAAGTAAGTAGTAAACTAAAAAAAAAATTTAATCTGTTTTCCTGCTAAATATATATAGAAAAAAAAAAAGTTTTAACTTGTTGCAATTTTATTATTCAGGAATATTAAACTTTAATTTTATTTTACCATGCCACTTTTATATTCAAGAAACACGAAAAAATAAAGTGAAAATTATTTTAACAATATTTATTTGTCATATATTTGCACACATGCTATGAGAGTTTACAACAAAAACAACAGGAAAAATATGGGAAGAGAAAGTTCTTGAATTTTTTTTTTCCATAAATTTTCGTTAAAATTTTAAAACATATTTTAACTTCAATTGAATGGAAAATCATAAGTAAAGGTAAAAAATTTAATGAAATCTCTTATAAACTGCGTATTGAAGAGCCGAAATTTCAATGTGAATACATCTGAATATTAAGAATTGACAGCCAAACATTAATTTCCTTTACAAAAATATATAGAAAATTTTTATTTAATTTTTT
This sequence comes from Cordilura impudica, assembly GCA_963682025.1. Lineage (NCBI taxonomy): Eukaryota > Metazoa > Arthropoda > Insecta > Diptera > Scathophagidae > Cordilura > Cordilura impudica. The sequence goes on from OY821517.1 coordinate 16,765,814, forward strand.
TTTTTATATTTACAAAGAAATATTGAAAAATTGCCTTTCATTTTTATTTATTTTTTTTTATTTATTTGTATCTGCTTCTGCCATTCAAATTTGATATGTTAAATATTATGGTAGCTATTGTATAAATATTTGTTTTCACTTGTCATCCCATCATAAAACCAGCTGCTCTGCAACTAATATCATGCAAATTTTAAAGAAAAATCTAATCAAACAAATGCAACAACCAGCCTAAGACTCCTGTATTTGCAGTAGATCATGATAAGCTACATCTCAATATGAATGCTGGAAAATATTTCCCCAACAGTGGCTGTTTATTTTAGTTTTCTAATACGAAAAAATTAATGCAATTTCCCAGCAAATTTTAGAAAAATTTTAAAACAAGTCTAATTATGTTTATTTCCAGACTAAGGTTTATCATATGTATGTTGTTTTACTGCAAATATGTCTTAAATTAACCAGTAGGAAATTTATTGTGTAGCATGGAATGGTTTAAATAGCTGTACTGTATATTAGCCAACATTGTCGTATCATTATAACCTATACCACAATGTGGTCGGGGTATAATGAAGTTAATATATAGTTTGTGGTGATGTTTGTAACTACCAAAAATACCAAGATCCACTTTTTGTTATAACGATTGACTCTGTCTGTCCGTCCGTCAATCTGTAACCATCCTACATTTCACAAATATGAGTGTATTTTGATGACAATCCGTGCATGTTCAGACATAGGCTCCATACAAATGACGCATACCAGACTGACTAAAATGGTCGCAAGATCCAGATTATCATATACTAAAGGGTCCGCCAAAATACTTTTTTTTTTTTTGAAAATGCTATAAAAAAAACTACTGAATATTATCTCAAATTTCTTTTTTTATTTGAAAGTACAATCCTTCCGGTTAATAATGGAAAATAATTTCATTCAAATGGCTGCCTCGGCTGGCCATGCAGTAGCCTACACGATCGGTGCAATTTTTAAGCACATTATCGATTGTGTGCAGCTGTATTTCACCAATGGCTTCACGAATATTATCCTTTAAAGCGTAATTGTCTCTGGCTTGTTAGCGTAACACTTATCTTTGAGGGCACCCCACAAATAATAGTCCAACGGTGTCAAATCGCAGCTCCGAGGTGGCCAAACGACATCAGCTCTGCGGCTGATAATGCGATCTTCAAAAACAGGGCGCAAAACATCGAGTGTAGCTTCGGCTGTGTGGCAACCCAAATGTTGCCAATATCCTCCTCTTCAAACATGTTAACAAAAATTCGTTCAACATGGCCCGATAACGATCGCCATTGACTGTAGCGGCCACTCCTTGCTCATTTTGGAAGAAAAATGGCCCAATTATGCCTCTGGACCCAAATCCACACCAAACAGTGACTCGTTTTGGGTGTGTCGGCTTTTCAATGTATGCGTGCGGGTTTTCTATGCCCCAAATGCGACAATTTTGCTTGTTTACACACCCGCCAAGATCAAAATGAGCTTCATCTGAAAAGATGATGTTTTTGGCAAAATCTTCTGTAAGTCGATCGCAGGCCCACTTAGCGAAGCGAAAACGCATTGGATGGTCAGTTGGCTTCAACTCCTGAACCAATTGGACTTTGTATGGCGTCATACCAAGGTCTTTATGCAAAATTCGTCTCAATGATGCCTCAGAAATGTTAAATTCTTGAGAACGACGGTGAATTGATGTTGATGGCGCTTCACGCACATTTTCTGCCACAGCAGCAATATTCTCGGGTGTACGCACTGTTTTTGGCTTTTCACGCTTTGGTTTATCGATGAGGATGCCAGTTTCTTTCACTTTATTCACAAGATAACGAACATACGGAGCTGACGGTGCTTCTCTTCTTCCAAAATCCGTACGCAATTTTCGCACACATTCTGCAACATTACCATGATTTTCAAAGTAATGTCGCAATATTTCCCAGCGTTGTTCAAGCGTACACACAACCATATTCGTTCAGCGGAAGGATAAAACTAATTATCTGTCAAATCAGACATGAGCTAAGTGTTACCATTCACGAAATAAGCACTAGTTGAAAAAAAAAAAACGTTAGATGGCCGACCCTTTATATATATAAAAGCGAAATTATGTATGTTTGTAATTACAGAGCCTTTCTGTATATCTGGAAGGAACTATAGGCTATAATTTTTGTATGGGCCATGGGCGTGGCACCTCCTGTAATGTTATTAGCCAAGGCGAAAATGGGCGGGGTGGCATAAGTAGGCGTTACACCTCTCATACAAGGTATATATAGAGTATAGCTTTGCAAATTTGTCTGAGCTCATCTATAATTAATGTGAGTAGTCGGACAATAAATAGGCGGCTTCGCATCAATGGGCATGACACATGCCATATAAAGTAAATATTAAATGTCATATATCTGGAGTAATGTATTACTGAGAATCTTGGGACTTTGCGTGAGCCCTTAAATTATTCCATGATTAGTCGAATCAAAATGGGCATGATGGGAGCAATGGGCTTGGCACCGCCCATACAATGTAAATGTATAATATCATATAACTGGAGTACTATAAAAGGAAAAGTGTACGCATCCATCAGATATTATTGTGCGCAGTCAGATAAAAAAAATGGGTGGCATAGGATTAGTGGGAGTGGTATCTGCTATAGAAAATAATATGAAGTACTATGAAAGCAACAGTTTTGAAAATTTTGACAAGTACATTAATTACCAACTAGCAGATTCCAGCACTCGAAATTCGAGTGCAAATTCTAGGAAACTTTATTTTTCCATTTAATAAAGACCCTAAAGGTATGTTTTTACAACTCAACCCGTTTTAAATGAAGAAAACAAACTCAACAAATTAACACAAACACATTAACAAATTTAATAAACACACACATAGCATTGTATAATTTTATGTATGTGTTAGTAGCAACTTTAAATGATCATAACTCCAAAAAAATATTCCAGACGATGAAAATCTGTAAATCTGGGTAACAGCGAAAAAGAAATACCTTTCAAATGATAAATTTTTTGTCAAAATCGGGGTAAAACTGTGAAACTTACTTCGGTCACAAGAAATCGCCTTGCCTATTAATATTATAGATGTGGAAATTATGGGCGGAATCGCCAATTCAAAAATCGCCAAAACCAAAATTCGCGAAAAAAACAACATAAATTCTCGAAATCAAATATTGCCAAAATCAAAAATCGTCGACATAAAAAATCACCGAAATAAAAAAATCGCCAAAGTCAAAAATCGCTAAAATAAAAAAATGCCAAATGATATTCTAAATTCAAGGTCAATCATCTAGGTATGACCTCTCTTTAAAAAAGTTTTTTTTTTTTTTTTCATAAATGTCTTCTAAAATCCTTAAAAAATAATGCCCTAAAGGATTTTTAAAATTCGAATTATTTTTAGAGTTGCAGAGCTATATATGTATATATATCTGTGGTCACAAGCGATAATCGCCTAAGTCGACTTAAGAATGATTTGAGTTATGTATGCTCTCATATTCTACTAAAAACGCTTTATATTTACGTGAAATCCCCATTTCTCTATCACTGTTTATTACAAAGTTATTAATGAAAACATGCTGACCTAAGTCGTAATGAAGCCCCATTACATTTATATAAAAAGTTATTTTTCTCAAAAGCATGATTTTCGACTTATGCGGTTAATGCTTGTGACTACAGATATATTTGTATGACAATATTGAAAATTCTTGTAATAAAACTTTAAATGCGTTTTTCTCGAAATCCCTTCTTTCGAACTGGGGTGTCGTTTTTCTTGAGAACTAGATGTCGTATTGAAATTCGGCGGACGGCGTTTTGTAGGTAATAACGTCAGGCAGGTCTTGAACTAGGATAATTGGGCTAACTTTACTACCGGAGAGGGGACAAAATCCCTCCAAAAACAGCTAATTTTTTTAATTTTTTTAAAAAATCGCGCATTTTGTCAATTTTTGATATTTTGGAAATATCCTAATTCAGAACCTGCCGGACGTGATTACCAACAAAATGACGTCCGCCGAATTTCGATACGACATCTGGTTCTCAAAAAAAAAACGACACCATCGCTCTGGGAGTACGGAAAATGTTAGAAAATTACGTCTTCTTTTACGTAAAAGAAAAACGCAATGTTGCTAAATTGAAAAACAACGGAGCTGCAGCACTTGTAAAAAAACGTTATTTTTGTGGGATTGAAAGGTAGGACATAATTTGAGTGTTGTCAGATTTATTTCCAAAAAGTTAATAATTTTTGCACAGAACTAAAAACTTATATAAGAAGAAATTTACCAGTTACAAATGAGGATACAAATTACAACTGTGCGCAAATAGAATCTATGATCTCAACATTTAATATTACCGTTAAATCTGCAATTAACCAAAGTATACCCTGTAGAGTATCAGCTCTCAACCGTCAAACCCTCCCCCAATATATGAAGCACTTGATACAAATAAGGAATGTTTATAGAAGAAATTGGAAACGTTTTCGGGATCCAACTGATTTTATATATACAAAACAATATAATCATCGTATATCGGTGGATCTAACAGAATGGAAGAATACTACATGGAATAATAAGCTTGCAACACTTGAAAAAGGATCCCCTCCTTTTTGGAATATTTTTAAAATGTTAAAGAAAAAATCCAATAATATACCAATTCTGAAGCATAATAATAACGTTTACCATACTCAACTAGATAAATGTGAAATTTTAGGCCAAATGTTTACTGAAAATCATGCAATATCGTCAAATCTCTCTGGAATCAAGCGAATCTGACCCGCAAAGTAGGCTATCTGTATCCATAGAAAAGGTTGTATCAATCATAAAGCATTTAAAGACTAGAAATCTCCTGGTTTAGACGGAATTAATAATAAATGTTTGAAAGCCTTGCCAAATAAAGGGCTGAAATATATAACAGTCATTTTCAACGCATGTCTTCGAATAAGTTACTTCCCAACAATATGGAAACATTCCAGGTAATACCGATTAAAAAGCATAACAAATCAGCTGATTGTCCTCGCTCCTACAGACCAATAAGTCTATTATCATCGCTGAGTAAAATTCTAGAAAAAATAATAAAAGAACATCTTAATGATTTTATGTATACCCATAATATACTTCCATCACAACAATTTGGATTCCGTAGACAGCATAATACAGTTCAGCCTCTTGTTCGCATACGGAATTTAATAAATAAAAATTATGAAAATGGAAAATCTACGGGTATGGTGTTGATGGATATTAAAGCCGCTTTCGATTCGGTTTGGCACAATGGACTGATATTTAAAATGATTAATTATAATTTCCCAATCCAACTAACCAAAATGATACATAGTTTTTTATCAAATCGCTTTTTCGCAGTCCATATTGGGTCTGTACACTCTGCACCGTCAGTAATCTACGCAGGTTGCCCACAGGACTCATGCATTTCACCAATATTATATAATGTATACACAGCAGATTTCCCATCACTAAATGGTTGTGCCACATCAATTTTTGCTGATGATACTGCCATTCTCTGCTCAGGTATATTGTCAGCTGATATTATTTCAAACATCCAATCCGCATTAACTGAAATTCATGATTATTTTACAAAATGGAATATTCATGTTAACCCGCAGAAAACACAAGCAATCTACTTTTCAAGACGACGAAAAGTATGCTATTTACCACAACATCCCATTCTGTACAACAATTTCATCAATTGGTCAAACAAAGTAAAATACCTGGGTGTCATACTAGATCCCAAATTAAAATTTAAAGATCGCATCCCCTACATTATCGACAAAATTAACTGCATTATAAGAATACTGTACCCTTTAATAAATAGAAACTCTAAACTCGACATTAGAAATAAAACTCTTATATTTAAATCAATATTCCACTCAATTATGTTTTATGCTTCTCCAGTATGGTCTACGACTGCACAACGTCATATTAAGAAATTACAAATAGCACAAAATAAACTGTTAAAAATGATATATATTTTGCCTTGGCATTATTCTACTCAACGATTACACAATCTAGCAAACGTCGAACTTGTAAATATCCGTATACAAAAACTTGCATCAAATTTCTTCAACAGTTGTGGCAATTCTGTGTATAATCATATTAATGAGCTGGTCTCAACGTAATTTTATTCTCTTAGCTTAAGTTTACTTTTATTAAAATCCAAAAAAAAATAATTCATAAGGGTTTTTTGAAAATTTTACCCTTCCTTACAAATATTACAAACATTAATGCACATAAATAACACAAATTGTTACCTAATATTTAAGTAGAAAAGGAAATTTTATCCTAAACTCTTCAAAACATTGTAAAAAAAAAATATTTTAAACGTAAATGCCAAATAAAGAATCATCAAAAATCAAAAATATTATATATCAGCAATCATTAAAATAAAAAAGTATAAAAAAATAAATAATATAAAATGTTTTAATTGTATAATACCACTTCTTAGCAAAAATTGATTATGAAGACATACATGTCAATAAGTTTCTGTAAGTCGGTGCGCCAGGGCATATTAGCATATCGATAAAATTTTATGTGTCCATTATACCCATTAATCAGTAGTGCAAAAATGAACTCTGCATGACCATTTTTAATCATAGTTCCCATATCAAGCTGATTCAAAAAACAATAATATTGTATAGATCTTCTGCAAATTCGGTTTATATATGTTTTTGAGAAAAGCAAGTGAATTTACTAAATATGTTCACGATCGGTCCATTTTTTGACATAGTTCCCATATAAAAATAACATTATATCTGCACGATAAACATTAACAACAATAGCACTAAAATTTGGTTTATGCCTATTTTCTATATCCAGTTATAGCCTCAAAAAAATTGGATCCAATACCTTCTCTCAAAGCGCATGGTATAGAGTATTGTAAGTCGGTCTAGACCAACTTTATTTTCTTGCTTTATTATACAACAAAAAGAAAAAAATATTATTTTCTAAGCAATTAACACAAACATTTCGATCACGTTCTTTTTAAACTCTTTCTTTCAACTCATACTCTCTGTCTGTCTGTCTGTCGTGGGTCAACCCCATTACCCCTTATCCAATTGATCTGAAACTTGGCCAATAGTCTTGTTGTGACTACAGATTAATTTTGGGGTAATCACGCACAGTCACGGAGTGATCTAAATGTCTTTTCCCCTCATCCGATAGATCAGAAACTTGGTCCATACACTTGCTGTGAAAAAAAGATTAACTTTGACTTAGTCACGCACAGTCACGCATGGTCACGCACAGTCACGGAGAGATTTAAAACGGATTTCCCCTCATCCAATCAATCTGAAACTTGGTCGATATATTTGCTGTAAAGAAAGATTAACTTCAACATGGTCACGCACAGTCACGCGCAGTCCAGATTGATTTAAAACCAATTTCCCCTTATCCGATTGATCTGAAACTTGGTCGATAGACTTGCTGTAAAAAAAAAAATAACTTTGACATAGTCACGCACAGTCACGGAGAGATTAAAACCTCACTTCCCCTCATCCGATCGAGCTGAAACTTTGTCCATATACTTTTTGTGGCCAAAGATTGATTTTAAGATAGTCACACATAGTCACGGAGTGAGTTAAACCCCATTTCCCCTCATCCCATCGATCTGAAACTTTGTCCATAGACTTGTTATGACCAAAGATTAGTTATAAAATAGTCACGCAAAGTTACGCACAGTCGCGGAGGGATTCAAAACTCATATGCATAAGGAAAGAAAGAGTTTTAATAAAAACTTTGTTTTTATGGGTTAGATTATTTTCAAGCACAATTTTTTTTATGGAATTGTTATTTTTTGATTCTCTAAAAATAGTTAAAATTTATTTTACTTATTTTTAAATCATATTTATATTTTGAAGGTATAATTGAAATTAAAAATTGAGTTTTTTTATCCTTTGTTTTTAATACACATTAATCTTGGACTCGATTTGTTATATAGACTCCAGAGTATAAGTTTTGCACGTAAACTTTTACTAATCCAAAATTATTTTCAACAAGTAATAGCGTTAAATTCGGTTGTCCATAATCATTGATACCCTCCACCTGTATCTAAATGTAGGGTACGTTAACCATTTTAATATAGTTACTGCATCATATCAATGAAAAACCTTCGGTACCAATTGTTTTGTTTTTTTTTTTTTTCGAAATAAAAATTACGTATTTCATTGCTGCGTGCTCGCAAATATTTTGAATTGTCCTTGTTACATTTTCTTGAGCTAATTTTCTTTGGCCAAATTTTTTCAGTCGTTTATGGCCAGAAATTTAAAGTTATTGACGAGTTATTTGCAAAAATTTGTAAAATTTTTTATGATTTCATTCGATAAAATTAGTCCAACTTGATTTTTTACATGGATATATTACTAAAAGGAATTTATTTAAGCCCTAGCTACAATTTCGCTAAATAATGAAATGAGAAATAATAAATGATTCGTGAGGTACAGCTGAAAAACTAAGCAAATAAACAGAAAGATAAGGAAAAAATATAAAAGATCATAAAAAAGTGTGGCCTAAAGGTTTTACTATACTAACCTAGTACTTCTACTCTGACTTGGAAATGAAATGATCTCGAAAATGTTCCAGAGGGGATTAACCTTTAGATTCTATTACCATTTAAATTCAAAGTTAATCATATTTTCTTTTTTGACCAATATTTATAATAATTTTTTATTATTATTTTTTGTTTTATAAAAACAATGATGGTTTTTTATGTAAATATTTAACTTCTGTCTGAAAAATAGCATTAATTTTCTATTATTAGTGTAGAAAAACTATTAAAAGACTTCATAAATGACTAAAGAGAAATAAGTTTTAATCCAACCGACGTTATAATACCCAAAGTAATAATAAGGGATCATAGTATGCTATATTTTGAGAGCTTCGAAATTTTGGGATATTTCAAAAACAAGCTTCAAATTAATTTTGACCAAAAATCTTGACAATTTAGTTTTGCCTTATATCGGTAAAATGAAAACAGAAAAACAAATTTAGAAAAATATTTATTATGTTAAAATAAAAAATAAAAAAGAAAAATCCGATTCAGAGGTTATCCGTCAAATAATTGAATGTGTTACTAACAACTAGCAAAGCCCACCCCTCGAAATTCGAGTGCAAATTCTAGGAAATTTTATTTTTTCATTTAATAACTAATTTTACAAGAGCCTAAAGGTATGCTAACCAATTTTAACCAATTCACAATTCAACACTTTTTAAATAAAATTTATTAAATTTAATTATAAATATTTGTTGAACACACACAATTAAGAAATTATTTTATAAGAGCTAAAGGTATGCTAATTAATTTTAGGCAATTCACAATTCAACACAGGGCATTTGATATTTGTAATAAACACAAACACACGGTATGTGTATTATGTATGTGTTAGTAGCAATCTTAAATGAGCATTATTCCAAAAAACTGTTCCAGACGGTGCAAATCTGTAAAGCTGGTGAACAGTTAGAAAGAAATGCCTTTCAAATGGGGTATTTCTGGTCAAAAACGGTTGGTTACTAAAATTTTTATATCGGCCACAAGAAATCTCCTTGTCTATTGTCCTCAGCAATATTTTAATCAACCCCAAATATATTGGTCCCTTAATTTAACATCCTCTCTATAACATATCCAAGTTTCAGAGCGATCTGAGGGTGTGAAAGAAATTTTGGAATCTGTACGTTAAATTTCGTGTTGCATAAAAATATTGATATCGTTTAATAACGTTGATATCGCGGAAAAATGTTTTTCGTTCTCATTTAAGTACGTTACAGTTTGCGACATATCTATTTTGGAACAATGTTTAGAACAACTAGAACAACCTAGAATAACCGCCAATTTTTTTTTTCCAAAAGTGGGGGGCAAAGTTTAAAATTAGTTTTTTTCGATTTACTGGTACAAATTATATTCTAGAAACTCATCGTTTTTGAATATTGTACAATATTTTATGCAACACGAAAGTTAACATACAGATTCCAAAATTTCTTTCATACAAGGTATCCTGAATGGCACCCTCAACACTATTTAAATCAACCCCAAATATATTAGTCCCTTAATGTAACATCCTCTCTATAACATATCCAAGTTTCAGAGCGATCTGAGGGTGCCATTCAGGATACCTTGTATGAAAGAAATTTTGGAATCTGTACTTTAACTTTCATGTTGCATAAAAATATTAATATCGTTTAATAACGTTGATATCGCGGAAAAATGTTACTCGTTCTCATTTTCGTACGTTACGGTTTGCGACATATTTCTTTTGGAACAATGTTTAGAACAACTAGAACAACCGCCAATTTTTTTTCCCAAAAGTGGGGGACAAAGTTTAAAATTCGTTTTTTTCGATTTACTGGTACAAATTATATTCTAGAAACTCATCGTTTTGGAGCATTGTAGAACAATGCTAGAACAATTCAGAACAATCTTCAAAAAAATTTTATTTCCAAAAATGTGGTGCTAACTTCACACACTTAAATAATTTTTTAATAAAGTCAATTTGTTCTGAATTGAAAGCGAACTAGCTCCTTATATATGTATTTCATTTCGAAATTTAGTTACTTTACCATGATACCAATAATAAACCATTCCCATTGGGTTCTTTTGTTTGTATAGTCTTTTAAGTTTATTTCTATGCATGTTTTATTTTTAGTTTTATGGTCGAAGCAAGTTCTCTTGTATGTTTTTTTTATGCGCTGGAAAAACTAAAACTTATGATGAGCTCGAAACATCTTTGCAACCAAAACCAGCAAACAGTTGATGTTTGAGTGCGGTTCGTGTTGCAAGTGTTAAGCGGTAAAAAGAAGAAAATACAATTGAAAACAAAAACAACAAAAAAATAACAACTAAATTTTAAAAGGCTTAAATAGTGTTAATTAAAAAATAATTATAAAACAACAACAACAGCAAAAAACCAAAATAAGCTGGAAAGTTAAAATATAAATTAGGAGTCAGCAAAAAGTGTCATAAAAAATTAAAAAAAAAGAGTCTTAAAAAAAGAAACAAAAGTTCAACTAAGATAAACTGTTTTTAGCATAAACATAACAACATAAAATGTTGTTTACTAAATAATAGTGTGGGTCAAGTTTATTAACCCACTTTACCTTAAAAAGGATTTAATACCAGCCGCAGCTCAACGACCTTAAAAACCATAAATGTATGGTTTGACTACGTAAACCAGCAACTTCAAAGACAGTGTCACCATCAAACAACACCAAAATGTATTTTCACCTCCTGTTTGTGGATATTAAGCCTCAAAATTTTTTAAGCTTTTTAAGCATTTTATTAATTTTTATGGTACATATCATAGAAGGCAAGTTCAACATTTTTTTTTTTTGTTTTTTCTATTTGTCTTTCTTTCAATTGTATTGAATTGCAAATTATATGAAAGTCGTCTAAGTACTGATGTATGTTTGGGTCTGCTATTGCCTCATTCAATATACTCTCCTGTTAAAATGTTTGTATTTTTTGCTACAAAAAAAAAAAAAAGAAGAAAAATACTAAACTTGTCCACTTGTTAGTTTTCCACGAAATTCGTTTAACTCTTTCATCAAACAACCCATAACATCTTTATGCTACGAGTATTTTATATTCCAGGTTGACTGGGCAGATTGGTTGGTTGTTTTATAATTTAATCCATTACTTTTCTGGCAAACACGTTTGTCGCTTAAGTCTTTTGATTTGATTTTATTGGATTGTATGTTTTTTCAAATGATCCGTTAAGTAACCTCGTTTCGTATCTTTGGCTTGCACATACGACATATAGTCTGCACACAGAGTTTTAAAATAATTAATTTATGATTTCGGTTGGCCATTATACATGGACACTTGTTGGGTTCAGTTAGCAGCTAGTACTGAGGGATTTTATTTTAAATATATATTTTATTTTCTTTTTAAATTTAACTTACATCAAATTAGTAAAAAACTTAAATAATTAAATACATACAATACTGTGAGAATTTTCATGAAGGTTGTTGTAAACAAATTAAAACTTCAACTTTATTAACGACAACTATCAAAAATTTACATAGAATATAATTCAAGGTAGAAAGATTAAAAAACTTTAAAATTTTTAAGAATTTTTTATTAGCCCCCTTTCTAGAACTTCTTCTCAGAAGTTGCTGAGTTAATTCAGCAAATCTCTTATGGTTTCAAATCTACCACCACTATCCGAAATCGTGTATATATCTATGCCGATTTTGGTGTGGTGGGACTAAGCGACCTCCCGATCATTAAAAAAGAAAAAATAAAATAATCGGTAGCCTATGTTAGCCGTGGCGACCTGTTGCGAAAACGCAACGTTGGCTAATAAGGTGCAAATCACATTTTTATACCCTATACCACTATGTGGTTTGGGTATAATGACTTTGTGCTGCTGTTTGTAACTACCAAAAATCTTTAAAGAACAATGATTATTCGGGGGGTTTGTCAAATATTTTATCCAAGGGAAAAATATCGGGGAGTAAAAATAAAACGAGGTGGATTAGTGTATTTTAAAGTTTCAATATATTTATTGGGCAACGTAGTTACCTTTTGTATTCGGGGTTTGTTTCATTATAAACTTTCATTTTGGTTTATTTTTGGTTATTTAAATGGTACATATCAAAGCACTTTGGCTTCAATATAACATTACATTTTTATACCCTATACCACTATGTGGTTTGGGTATAATGACTTTGTGCTGCTGTTTGTAACAACCAAAAATATTTGACCTAGACCCATCTTTAATTATACCGATCGAATCAGAATCACTTTCTGAGTTGATTTAACAATGTCCGTCCGTCCGTCCGTCCGTCCGTCAGTCTGTGTGTCCATGTAAAGCTTGTAATCAAACTGCAGGTCGCAAATATGAATATATTTTGACGAAATTTGGTATATAAGCTTTTATCGGCCATGGGATGAACGCTATTGAAATTGGTGAGAATCGGTCCATGTTCAGACCTAGCCCCCATACAAATTACCCATATGAAATCGACATAAATTGCCATAAGATCCAAATTGTCATATAGATCTTACTCAAATTGGGTTTGTATGCGTTCATTACATCCACTAATGAGTAGTCCAAAAATGATCCCTTTGACCCCATATAGAGCTGCTTCCCGATATTCACTTAAATCTATTAAAAAACAAAAATATTGCACTGATTCTTCTCAAATTTTGTTTGTACACATTTTTACAAAATACAAGAGACTTTACCAAACATGATCAGGATCGGTCCATTTTTGGACCTAGTCCCTTTATAGATATAGCATCCGATATGAACTTTTTCATATCTGCAGCCAAAAAAATTAATAAAAATCCCACTCAAATTTGGTTTTTGCTTATTTTCAATGTCCAGTTAGTTGGGCCTAAGAGATAGGGTTTCTAAACGCATGGTATAGGGTATCGTATAATCGGTCTAGACCGACTATAATTTTCTTACTTGTTTACATTGGTAAATCCTTTGTGAATGGCATTCACTGCATCTTTTCCGTTTATTGTCTTGAGTTTTGCAAATAACGTGCTCAGCACGTTACCAAATCCCCTACAGGCTGTTCCTCACCGGTGTTTCTTGTAAGAGCAGTAATTTTCTAGCTAGTGTTCCGGTTCCTTCAGCTAAGACAGTGGATTTTCCAAGTTTACTGTAGTGCTATGAATGCATTCGTCCATAATGGCAGATCTACACCAGTCATATGTTGGTTATAGTCATTAATAAGCTACTGCTGGTAAACAAAAACCTAAATAAATAATACTGTGAACTCCGAACCTATAAAAAATCAACAAAAGCTCACCATCTTTTTTTATCTTTTGAATAACGGTTAGTAAAAACTTCTGGACAAAGTGCAACAAATTTTCCGAAATAACGGTAACTTCTTAACTGTCCTGCCAGCGAGTAACGAATAACGTTTTGTTTTTTTAACCGCAGTAGTCGTATTCATGCTTTTTGAGAGAGCGGCGCACAGTGGTCAATTTCGCGAGATAGCGGTCAAAACTCTATAACTTTTGACCGGATTGGTATTTTTTTACGCAATTTGTTTTGTTCAATTGGAGGGACTGTAAGCTTCAATTTGCGTGTTCAAACGTAAAAATCGACTGTTAGGAACGTAAGTAAGTTGGAGTTAAAAATGCATTTTAATTTTTTGTTGAGTTTCCATGTAAAAGTTGAATATTTTGATATTTTAAATAGATATTTTTTTTATAATTTCTTATTTTCTTCAATCGTATTTTACAACCAATACTTATTTATTATTCCTAAACTTAATTTTGGTCAGAAAATGCCAACATTTGGCCCCTGACATTTATTTAGTCTCAATATTCACAGGGGCCAAAGGTTGGTTTTTTTTGGAAGAAAGCTAATTCTTGTGCGGATTAAACTGAAAAATAACACTGAAATTCCCAACAATATCAATACCATTTGGATATATTATATACAGAACACAACATCGATAAAATTTTAAGTAAACTTTTACTATTGATTTAAAGTGCACATATATTTTATTTAAATGTATTAATAAAAATTTATACTAAAATTAGAAACAATTTATAATCTTTAAACTAGTATTAATTAAACAATATTAGTAAAAATTTCTTCCAAATAGCTTTGATTTTCATTTTGCAGTAGTTGTTTAGCTTCTTCATCTAACTCTAATGAGGTTGATTTCCATTTTTGTCGAATACTGGACATATATGGGTCTGATGTGCACAACAAAATATTAATAAGATCTTCATTAGTACAATATCTGGAAATTTTTCTTGTATTGTGCTCGCGAAAGAATCTGTAGTCTTTGTTCCTTTTTTCTTGGGCTTCTTCTGAGAGATCTCCAATTGGAAGCATATTGTGCTGAATTATTTGTTCCCCATGGAACAAAATTTTGTGAACTGTGGTTGGCATATGTCTCCAAGAATATTTTTGGTTATAAAGGGTTGCTGTCTCATTAGCATACTGACCAAATTTTTTTGCATCTATCTTTTTGCTACATGCTATAACTTGTAATATGATTTGGAATCGTCGTATTAAATCATAATCTACTCTAGTGGTGGTTGGCTCAATTGACTTGATGTTTTTTGGCATATGGTGCAGCTTGACGATGACTTTGTTTGGATTAAAGCTTGTGCAACTTTTCCATCAATCATTGTGAGACACATTTTAAAATTTACTTCAATGTCTTGGTCATCAAATTTAAATGTTACTGGTTGAAGTTCTTTAATTTGATCATTTATTTTTCGAACTTCTTCATCTATGACATCTTGAGTCTCGTTTTTGTAAGCAAACTTTATTGGTCTACAAAATTTTGTTGACGAGGGAATTTCATTCTTCCATACATCTATCTCTGCAGCTCTACTAGTTGACGGCTCTGAACCAATATAAGTTTTTGTTAAACGTAATGGAACGAAAGAAATCATGAATAAATTGGCATCTGATGAATTTTCCGCATTACATTGTTTGTATTGTTTCTGGCCAGAGGACCCATCACATCCCCATTTAGAAATTAAAGTCATGCTGCAATTTTTAAACTTCTTTAAATAGTCAGCATCAAATGTCTTTAATAATCAAGAAGATCCTGCAATTTTATTTCTGCTGAACTTGAAGTTACACTAATAGCAGTTGGTGAAGGTAAGCAATCTTTTTTGGCAGAAACTATATCTCGATATGATGGAAAAATTCCACAATTTTTTTCATTGGTTCGCTTCCGCAATTCTGTATATTGGTTTTTAGTCATTTTCATTTGCAAATGCTTCTTCTGGAGTAAATTTATTTTCTTCAGTTGGTGTCGGCATACTTTCTAAAATCCTTTTTGTGCGTCTGGGGCTTGCTTCCACTATTTTTTCAATGATAGCAAATTTACCCTTTTTAGTTTTCGATGGTTGAATTTGATGCAGAAATGAATCCTTTATGATGCTACAAGAAACTTCTTCATTGATATGTTTAAGCTTGCGTCTTCGTGATCTTTCACTACAATTATCAATTGGCTTTGCTGGTCGACCACCTTTTCCAGTTTCCGTGGTAGTTACTGATGGCTTTTTAAAAATAAGTTTATTTCTTAGCCATTCTTGGTTGCGTGAGTAAAACAATTTCTTGTTTCTGGAACATTGATTGTACCGTTTTCTTAAAATATTTAAAAACTTTTTTATTTTTAAGTTATGAATTTTAATTTCTTGTTTGTCGCATATTTTGAAGAATGGATTATTCATTATATGTAAAATAATGTCGTTTTCATCTTTCCGTTCAAAATATATATCAGATAGAACACTATAACTGAATTTAGCCATTGTTTAAACAATAATGAAGAAAACAAACGAATGCATGGATTAATATACTATTGCTTGAAGTTTCAACATGATCTTTTTTACCTCTTTGAAACATAATATAACAGGCAGTTGGTTTTACCAGTTATTTCCATTGGTTTTAAATTTATTTGCAATTTTTACGTATTTAAGTTGTGTATTATTAGATGGCAATAAAATCTTTTTTACCTTTTCCAAATACCACATAATTTGAGAGTTCTATTGTCAATTTTGTCAAAATTTTGATACACCTCTATGTGGACTAGGTCCAAATATGGGCCAACTTCTCCTAATTTCAACAGAATTATTTTTTGGGTCAATAAGAACTCTTGTACAAAATTTCATCAAAATATATGCATAATAGCCACTTTCACATACAAATAACTTCTCAAAAAATATGACTTGCATATGTACCGAATATCTTACCTTGAGTCAGAAAAATTGCTGTAGTTCAAAAACTGCAGTCCCGATGCATGGACATGTATATATAGGAATGTAGGGGAGAGTTAGGACTACAAAATAGTAAATTTGTGTTTTGACTCAGCTTGACTCACAGCAGTTGTGCTCTATGAAGTAGGAAATTTCCGAGAAATTTGACCTTTTTTAAAAAAAAAATTTAAATTGTTCTGAAAACAGTAGATCTTCAATTTTTTTTACCAGTAATAGAAAATAAGTTAAGTTACAACACAAAGTTTATTTCGTTCAAAAATCTTGAAAAACAAAAAAGTTATGATCATTTAAACTTTAAAAATTAACTAAAAATATCATAAATTTACTAAATTCTGAAAAAGCCCATTTTGGACCACCCTGTTCTCAGTGAAATAGTTGAGATAGAGTTCTAATTTTTTGGCTCCCGAGGTTTACTACTGTCTACTTTCATATGAGTCTAATAACTTTAAAATCGGAGAACAAAAACCAAAAGGAGTTTTGGCCGCTATCTCAAAATATTGACCACAGTGCGGCGGCCGGGGACAAGGTTATCATTGGCACCCCTTAGGCGACTTGATCTTATCGTTTGAGTTGCGTTAAACTTCCATCCACTCCACAAACAGAACAAGTAGTACGAAGAAGAAAAATCGTCGAAGAACACTGCATGATTCTCGGGACTATAAATTAAATCCAACAACTTTAAAGCAACAGAAGCTCCTAAGTCGACGTTTTTATCGTATAGTGAAGCTGAGCCAGCATATGGATTAGCCTTTAAACAAGTAAAACAAAGACACCAGTATTTAAAACCGAAATGATTGATTTCCCACGAATGAACATCTTGCATTTGTGTCTGCCAAAATAGGTTGTAAATATTCCACACAGGTGATATTTTCGATTTAAAGTGTCAATCAGTGCACGAACTTTAGCAAATCTCTCAGAAGCGTCTATTTCGTTGTTATAAATCATATGAAAAGCACTTTAAATTTTTTGAAACATTTGACGGGACAGAGATAATTTTACGATCGGCATATCCAAAGTAGGCCGGGAAGACCAGTAATGCTGGATGTAAGGAACAGAATGATAACCTGGCAAAATTAGTATGCCAATGAAACGGTGAATATGCTCTCCAGTAATATACACTGATAGGTTTTTTTTTGATGAGTATACTTATTTGAATAATCAAAAAGCATATCCATAACTTCCTTATCAAAATATTCACAGTTGATTCTCCGCCTGGATTTAAAATTTTAAAAATAAAAACTTATAGGGAGTTGTGCTCTTTAGAATTACTCTTGATTCCACGATTTTGTTTCGAAGTGGAGCGACATGCGTTTCGATTTCTTCCACTTTTTAATGAAAATTTGCGAACAAACGAATCCAAAACTAAACCAGAATAAAAAATTACAAAACCAACCCAAACCAACGCATAATAAAACTAAACAAAATATAATACTCATTCAAAAATACTCAAAAGTAATTTGCATGCAATTAGCCACTGTTTCGTTTTCGCAACAGCTATTTTCAACTTAACAACATGAACATGAAAAAACTTTATTCTTTTTTCGAATATAGGTTTTTAAGAAATGTTTTTCAATATTTTCGCAATCAAAATTCTAGCGTAAAAAAATTTAAAAAACGTCATTTTATATATTTGGACATTTTTGCGAAAGCATTTTTTTTTTGGACCGTTTGTAAAAAAAAGGAGATTCTTTCTTTCAGTCAGCGTCGTAATGGCGAAACCCTAAACTAACTTTAGAGAAAAAAATTATTCAAATCCGTTGGTTGAAAGTCTTTTTATACACATCCAAAATTAGTGTTGCGAAAACGCAACGCCTGTACAAAATAGGTCAAAGATATCAATTAACATTGGTTGATTAAAATTTATATGTAGATGATTGGTGTAGTATCTTTGTGCCATATCCAAGAAAATTATAAGTCTTCTAGAACGAAAAAATATGACTGGAATATCTTACAAGAAAAGATTTAACAACCTGAAAAAATTTTCGAAATTTAGCTTAAAGTTTTAACGTTTAAAGGATTATCCTCTTTTCTTATCTATAATATTAATAGGCTAGGCGATGTTTTGTTACCGATGTTTTGTTCTACCGTTTTATCTCGATTCTGACCAAACGTATCTTATTTGAAAGATATTTCTTTTTAGCTGTTCACCAGATTTACAGATTTTTAAATTTTTTCCTTTTTTTGAGTAAATTGCATTTAAAGTTGCTACTAACACATACATAAAATAAATTTGTTAATGGGGTTGTTAATAATCATCCTCATTCACAATAATAATAAACCAAAAAAGTGTTGGTTTGTGAATTGGCTAAGTTGAAAGTTTCATAGAAATTGCACTCGAATTTCAAGCGCTGGAATCTGCTAGTTAAAAATTATTATATTTATTCGGCTTTATATTTTGGGATGGCTAAATTTAAAATTCAATTTGTAACGTTCGACTAACAACGGACAAGATTGTGAAGATTGACATAGAAAATAAGCAAGTCGGTGCAGGGGTTCAACAGAAATACATCAGAATGTGAAGAGATTTCAAAAATTTTAATATTTTACTTTGTCGCCGTTGTGCTTCTTTGGTGTCGAATTAATTTAGATTTATTTAGATTTGCATCACATTTCTTAATTATATATTTTTAAAACCTTGGCCAAGCTTGATGAGGGTAGTTTAAGTTTGTCTCATTAACGAAAATGCAATTTCAAAACAAGCGATTTTAAAAGACAAATAAATGTAAACCTATTTTGGTCTTTTTTTAAAGGGGTGGCAACTCTTCATACAAATAATAACAATACCGATATGAACACTTTTAAGGAATAGATTAACGATATGTTAATTATATATACGAGGTGGACCTGACGTATAAATGGCGGCGGTAGTTAGAATAAAAAAAATACTTTGGTGAAAAGTGGCATCAAAAGTAAACGATCAAGTGAATTTGTAAACGGAAAAAATAGGTCGACCAATTCATGTGGCCACACCAGAAATGGTTAAGAAAATCCACAAACTGGTACCGGATGATTGTCGGCTGAAGGTAGTGAGCTAGCTGAAATGAGTGTTATTTATCCTATATTCACCAAAAAAAATTAGAGATGAGTAAGCTGTCCGCAAGTTGTGCACCATGTTTGCTCACAACAGAATAAAAACAACGTCGCACTGTGGCTGAAATTTTTATTTCATTGGCCAAAAGTCAAATTTTTTATGTCATCGTTTTTTAAAATTTTAACGCCAATTTGTAGTTAATATATCCATTAGGGTGACAGCGGTTTGTATGAAAAAAAATTTTTGGTCGAATTTTGAGATACGCGGGTCGGATTATTGTGACACTGGATCTAAAACTTTAGTGCGCAAAATTTGAGCCAAGTCGGACAATGCTTTCTGGACGCGCATTGAGTTCAAAGTTCAAATATGAATTTATATGTATGTAAAAATTATCAAAAAAATAATTTTTCACAAAAATTTTGATATTAATAATTGCGTTTCAATTATATTAATTAATAAACCATAATCTAGAGTAAATTATCTTTCTAATAAAACAACAAAATCTATTATCGATTGAAAAACAGCCAAGTTATATTAAGTTCCCCAGGCAATAAATGCGTCGCAGACCACTTGATAAAGAAAATCGAGCTCACATTTTTAAAGACATTGAAATTATTTACAATAACAACATTTTTGCATTCTCCTGATCCCAGAGTGATCTTATGTAAAGTATATTGCATCTCGTCTATTGTTATGGCGTTCTAAATTAATGTCAAAACGGTACGTATTTTTTAACACTATTTCAAAATCTCGAATTTTACTTTTTTAAAAATTTTGTTCAAGAAATTTTCCGAAATCAACGATTGGACTTTAAGGCCTTATTAACAAAATATATCTGATTAAAAATGCAAATGTTGTAGGTATCATGTTCTTAATTTGGCGAGGACAGCGTTTTTATTTCAGCGGATTTGAAGAAAAATGTGATTTTTCATACTTTTTCAACTGTCAGGCTACATCTTTTTGGTGTTTTCATATTTCAAATATACTTTGTCCAAATAATATACTACTTGATAAATCCTGTAAATTAAGGTTAAATTGAAACACTATTAAGGTCAAAGGTCAAATTTAAGAATATTAAAATTTTTTTAAAACAAAATATCGAAATAATATATATATTTGTGGAAGGATTTCGATAAACCTTGTTGATAATATTTGAATAATCCTAACAAATAATATTCTGGATTTATTTTCTGCAATTACCCGTGGGGTACTCAAAATGTGTCCTAGTTTTAATTTTTTTCAGAATTATTATCTTCATATAAATATATATCGAGGGCTTATATTCAAAAAGTGCTATTTACATTTGACAGCAATATTAGTTTTTGATTTCAAACTGTTCTCTGATATAACTGTCAAATATAATATTAATTTTGATATCATACATGATTAATACGATTATTTCTTTATATATATTGTAGCAAATCAATCTACAATTACTTTCAGATCTTATTAATAAATTAGTTTTACACGCTGTCTTTAAAATAATTATTGATGCAGATAGCGCTTTTTGAATATAAGCCCTCGACATACAAATTTGTTTATGCTGTATTAAATATAAAAACTAAATAAATATTTTCATAAAATAACGAATAAATTTAAGGAATATTATGAATACATTAAATTTGTTTTATTTAAAAAAAATCCTGATGAAGAAAGTATTTATAGACTTTCATATAGAGTCAATTTGACATCAAGAGTACCTCACGGGTTAATTTCAGAAAATAAGCCCAGAATATTATATCTTAGAACTATTAAAATATTATCAACAAGTTTTATCGAAATCCTTCCTCAAATACATATTATTTCGATATTTTGTTTTAAAAAAATCTTAATATCCTTAAATTTGACTTTTGGCCTTAAAGGGGGACAATTTATAGTGTTTCAATTTAACCTTAATTTACAGGATTGAGAACTTATATCAAGTAGTATAATATTTCGACAAAATATATTTGAAATATGAAAACACCAAAAAGATGTACCCTAAAAGTTGAAAAAGTATGAAAAATCACATTTTTCTTCAAATCCGCTGAAAGAAAAACGCTGCCCTCACCAAATTAAGAAAAGGATACCTGCGATATATGACATTTTTAATCACATGTATCTTTTCAATAAGACTTCAAGGTCGAATCGTTGTTTTCCGTAAATTTCTGGAACAAATTTTTTGAACAAGTAAAATTGGAGATTTTGAAATAGTGCTAAAAAATACGTACCGTTTTCACACTAATTTAGAACGGCATAACAATAGACGAGATACAAAATACTTTACATAAGATCATTATGCGATCAGGAGAGCAAAAATATTGTTGTTGTAAATTATTCCAATGTCTTTCAAATGTGAGCTCGATTTTCTTAATCAAGTGGTCTGCGGCGCATTTATTGCCTGGGGAACTTGATATAACTTGGCTGTTTTTCAACCGATAATAGATTTTGTTATTTTATTAGAAAGATAATTTACTCTAGATTATGTTTTGTTAATTAATTTAATTGAAACTTAATTATTAATATCAAAATTTTTGTGAAAAATTATATTTTTTTTTGATAATTTTTACACATATTTCAACTTTGAATTCAATGCGCGCCAAGGAAGCATTGTGCAGTTTGGCTCAAATTTTGCGCACTAAAGTTTCAGATCCAGTGTCACAATAATTCCAAAAAAAAAATGGCTTTCACCCTAATATCCATATTGAGGTAGCCAAAAAATTTGGTTAAACTATTGCTAATTGTGGGCATGCACACAGAAAACAGATTCGTTGTGGCTACCGAGTTTACTGCCAACCGAATTGCGATGAAGCTACTAACCGAATTTCGAGTTCATTACGAATTAAACTCTGTTGTTGGAACAGTAAATGTTTTATCACAATAGAAAATATGTTACTCCTCTTAAATTTCCGTTGCTACAATCGGAAATACAGTTATTGAACTTTTGAACAATTCGGTTGCTGAAATATTTTTCTGTGTGTGCTGTCAAGCTCAACTGTTTTTTTAATTTCGGAAAAGATAATTTTTTTGTTTTTTATCAAAAATAAATGGTTACTACTCGCAAGTTATCATTGATAATGACCTGAGGTTCTTTTTAAAAGGTTGGTAGGATTGTAGTCTTCAGTTGTTGTAAGTGGTCACAGCCCTACCGTTTAATATTAGGGGTGTTATGAAATCTATAATATAATAGGCTAGGCGATTTATCCCGATTTTGATCAAACGTATATTATTTGAAAGGTATTTCTTTTTAGCTGTTCACCAGATTTACAAATTTTAAAATTTTCCCTTTATTTTGAGTAAATTGCATTTAAATTTGCTACTAACACATACATAAAATTATACATATGCTATGTGTGTGTTTATTAAATTTGTTAATGTGTTTGTTAATGAGTTTGTTATCTTCCCTGCAGGAAGCCTGGGGTCAAGTGTCCCCAAGTCACCACTTTTGTCTACTATTTTGTTGACATTGTCAACTAGGCGTCTACACTATTTACTTTACATTATCTGTCAAAAAAATTTTCCATAGTGAAGTTGGGAGTTCTGTTTCTTCTTGATTTCTATAGTTTTGTTTGAGAGACACTTGGTTGAACGAAAAACTAAAGTTTTAAAACAAGATATAGAAAAATTTAATATAAAAGGTAAATAAAAATATATTTTATAATAAATCAAACAAAAACAAGTAAGAAGTTATAGTCGGTCTAGACCGACTATACGATACCCTATACCATGGTTTAGGGACCCTATCTCTTCGGTCCAACTAATTCGATATATAAAATAAGAATAAACCAAATTTGAGTGGCACTGTATTAGTTTTTTTTGGCTGCAGATATGAAAAAGTTCATATCGGATGCTATATTTATATGAGGACTAGGTCGAAATATGGACCGATTCTGACCATATTTGGTAAAGTCACTTATATTTTGAAAAAATATATACAAACCAAATTTGAGAAAAATCTGTGGAATATTTTTGTTTTTTGATAGATTTAAGTGAAGATCGGGAAGCAGTTCTTTATGGGGCCTATGACTAAGAATTGTCCAATAGAGATTATTTTTGGACTACTGATTAATGGATACAATAAGCACATACAGATCCACACACAGACGGACGGACGGACGGACGGACATCGTTAAAACGGCTCAGAAAGTGATTCTGAGCCGATCGGTATAATAAAAGATGGGTCTAGGTCAAATATTTTTGGTAGTTACAAACAGCAGCACTAAGTCATTATACCCAAACCACATAGTGGTATAGGGTATAAAAATACTAGAATATTTGCCGTCGCGATAATAAAAAAATATTTTGGACGTGAACTTTAGCAAAGAGCCTAATAAAGTGAAATTGATCAAGAAACTTTGTAAAGTTTTAGAACCAAAATTTATTAACCACGCAATGAAAATTTCAGTTATTCATTTATTTAAAAAAATCATATAAATAGATGTATATGTTGGAGAACTGATTCAAATATGAAATTTTAATTCTTATGAACTAATCTTTCTTAAAATGCTTTGTGATTTATAATTTTGATTTTTATTTTATTCGAGCACAAATGAAAGTTATTTTTTGAGTTTTATTTTTTCAAGCAGAAACAGCGATGCCCACTTATTCCAATGCGCTAAATTAGAACGAAACTAAAAATGCTAATTATAAAGTTGTAAAAATATATTTATTTTTATTAATTTTCAAAAAAAAAACTTTTGCATTATTTGTACATTTGAAATCATTTAAGATTTAACTAGCGGAGCCGACCACTCGAAATTTTTTTTATTTCAAAGGTTTCTTAAACTATGTGTATAAAGAATTTATGAATATTTAAATAAAATTTATTAAATTCTGAATTTTTAAATAAAATTCATTAAATTTCATTATAAATATTTGTTGAACACACAGAATCTATAATATTAATAGGCTAGGCGATTTCTTGTGACCGATGTTTTGTTCTACCGTTTTATCCCAATTTTGACCAAACGTATATTATTTGAACGGTATTTCTTTTTAGCCGTTTTGCAGGTTTACAGATTTTTAAATTTTTTCCTTTATTTTTAATAAATTGCATTTAAAGTTGCTGCAAACACATACATAAAATTATACAAAGCTATGTGTGTGTTTATTAAATTTGTTAATGTGTTTGTAATAAAAATGAGTTTGTTTTTTGTGTTGATTTGAGAATTGTCTATAATTGATAAGCATACCTTTAGGGTCTTTATTTAATGAAAAAATAAAATTTCCTAGAATTTGCACTTGATTTTCGAGGGCTGGAATCTGCTAGTATATATAAATGGGTTTGTTAATAAATAATTTTATAAGAGCCAGTTCAGTTTAGCCAGTTTATAAACATACACACAGCGTTGTATAGTTTTTTATTTGAAGCTAAATATGTGTTTTATGCTTATGTTAGTAGCAATTTTAAATTATTATTACTCCCAAAAAAATTTACCAGATGTTGAAAATCTGTAAACATGGTGCACATCTCCAAAGAAATACCTTTCAAATGGTATATTTTTTGTCATAATCGTTTGATAACTAAATGCTTAGAATAGGTCATTAGAAATCGCCTTGCCTATTAATATTATAGATGAAACGTTTTGAAGTATATTATTATTAATAAAAAAATAAAATACGTTCAAAACTTTTCCTTTATCTGTTCATTTGCAAATAAAAACGTTAAATTTTTATCCTCCTCTTCAAGCCATCATTGTATTGTTTTAATATAAAATTTTGATTTTTTATAAGTTTGAAGAGAATTACTTTTAATAAAATCATTTGATGGAATTTCTTATTTAATACAACAGGCATTTTTAGTCTTTAGTGCATATTTAATTTATTTTAAAGGCATTATATTACTTATTTTGTTCTTAAAAAAATTCTTTACACTGAACACTGGTTCGACTTCAGCGTTTGAGAATGGAAAACACATTCTGATAATTTAACAAGCGGGAATTCATTGAGTTTATATACTTCAATCCAAAATAAATCACAGCTGTCTCTATTTTGCCATTTACGTTGTTTTAAATTGTCGTAATCTTTGATTTCATTTGTATGTAATTTACAAATTCTTTTATTTTTGAAAAAATTATGTGTTTGATTTTTTATTTTTCCCTTTTTTTTGCCTAAGTTTGAATTTTATATTTGCTCGAAAAATAAAAATCAAATAAAATAAATTTTTTTGTGCCTTTATTAATAAAATGTATAACGGCTATGACCCCTTGGTTTTAACTATATTTTCGATTTTATGGCAAATTTGCTTACAAAATTACAAACATGTGGCTTGGACCCGTGGGAAAAAATAATATTGTGACATTGAGATACTAAATAAAAGCTAATTTCGAAACATTCTAGCTTAAAACAAATGTCTGGTGGTAGTTACAAATATGTGCGAGTTGACCTTTAACAAAAAAATAAAATAAACAAAAATATTCTAAGGTTTTCGTTTAATATGAGTTAGTGTTTTGTAAATAAAAATTTAGAATTTTATTTTTTAAACATACAACATGTGTTCTAGAACATCTTTTTGGTTTCGCTTTCGCTTTTTTTTTAATATAACTGGAAATATTAGTGTCACGAAAATGTGGCAGTATACCAAATTATTTTCAGAATATATCTCCCTTTCAACATATAAATTGTTTCTTGTTCTCAAAATGTAGATGAGTTATCAAAATATATGCAAAAACTATTTATTTATAGTTACAGGTCCATTGTAAGGGGCGACGTGAGGTAATGACTTTCATCTCCTTTAATTATATGATAAGGCCTTCTGCGGGCAGGCCAAACTACTACAAGTGGATTTGATCCACTCTCATTATAAATAAGGAACAGCTAAATTTTATTGGGATTGAAATGGATGTTTCTAAGAAAGTTTCTAAAAGTTTTTAAATTAAAAATTTAACTTTACTATAAAAGTATTTATGCCCCAACTTAGTAACAAGTTTTTGAAAATTTTTCATCTATAATTTTATTCAGTAGTTTTTTTTCAGTATGCGTCTATAGGGTTATACCTACTCTTTAATAGTTATTATAATGACTATTAATTACATAGAGTGAGATAGACGACGTCAGAAGTTTTTTGTGTCAAAACGGACATCAGTTCGTTTATAATCATGTAACTGTTTTTAAATATTTTCGTTTGTTGTTTTTTTTTTTAGAAAAAATTTAATATTTCTGAGAATATATTCCCAAAATATGTCAGAAACAGACAGTTTTCCTATAAAAAAAATTCATAGAGACAGTTTTTCTATATTAAAATTCTCAGAAACTGATAAATTTCAAATGTTTTCATTTAAATTCTTCGAATGTAAGATACTTTTTTTTCAATTAAAAATATGATGTAATAGTCATTATGTATTTATTGGTTACACTGTACCACAGGCATTCTGGGGGGAGTGAGAAATTCCAAGTCAATGTACTAGGCCATTATAGTAAAACCTCCAAAGGGTTTGGTGTTCTTAAGCTAAACTTTTTTATGATCTTTTATATTTTTCCTTATCTTGATGTTTGTTTGCTTTAGTTTTTAGCTATAACTCAAGAATCATTAATGATTTGGCCTGAGAACGCTAAACCCTTAGGAGCTTTTGCTATAGTGGTCTAGTACTTTCACCCTGACTTGGAATTCTCTCACCCACAGACAATGACCCCGAAAATATTCCACAGTGTTATTGATTAAATAAACAAAATTTATAATATTACAAAATCTTAAGCTGATGTGATCTGCAGCAGAATTTATATGGTTTTCAGAAATTTGTTTTCTTCGATCGACATTTCAATTTTAATCAAACCTGGAAGTATAAAATAAATTTTCTAGATCAAATAATCAACGCTTCTTTTTGCCAATCTATAATATTTCTCCGAGAAGTTCCAATATTATTTTTTCCGAAGTTGTTACTATCAATCTTAAATATTTTATAAAAATATATTATAAACACTTACTAGAGGAAGTATCCGTACACCTGAAATTAAAACTGTCGTACGACGAAAAAAAAAGAATTAACTAAGCTGAATTATTTTTTTCTAATAAATGTCACTGCACATCAATCCTAAAATTGTGTAATATATTTTTCGGATAGATATTAATTCTTTCTATAATAAAAACCACCGTTAATTTTATAAATTACAATTAAAAAAACCAGGGGAGATGTGTAAATATCTAGTAATTAAAAATTTTTTTATGGCACTTTTTTAAAATCAAACAGAAAGCGTCGTCTATGTATGACGTATAGCAATCAACTACAGAGGCTCTGCTAATATTTATAAATTATTATTTCAACCGGTTAATTTTAAATTTTTCGCTTTTTATTTTTCATTTTATATTTTTCATTTTTTATTTTTCATTTTTCTTTTTTAATTTTTCATGTTTCATTTTTTATTTTTTATTTTTAATATTCAATTTTTAATTTTTAATTTTTAATTTTTAATTTTTAATTTTTAATTTTTAATTTTTAATTTTTAATTTTTAATTTTTAATTTTTAATTTTTAATTTTTAATTTTTAATTTTTAATTTTTAATTTTTAATTTTTAATTTTTAATTTTTAATTTTTAATTTTTAATTTTTAATTTTTAATTTTTAATTTTTAATTTTTAATTTTTAATTTTTAATTTTTAATTTTTAATTTTTAATTTTTAATTTTTAATTTTTAATTTTTAATTTTTAATTTTTAATTTTTAATTTTTAATTTTTAATTTTTAATTTTTAATTTTTAATTTTTAATTTTTAATTTCTAATTTTTATTTTTCATTTTTCATTTTTAATTTTTTATTTTTCATTTTTTATTTTTCATTTTCCATTTCTCATTTTTAATTTTTGTTGTAAAAAGGAGTTTCCGTACGGGCTAATGATGGTCAAATTTGGTGTAAATAAAAAGATCAATTTATTTTCATTTTTCACCCAACGTTTCGTCTGCTTTTTTCAGACTTCTTCAGGAGTGTATAATTTTTTATTTAAATTGATTCTATATTACATCCTAATAATTATAGTCACTTATTTATCTAAAAAAACTGGACTTCACGACACAGAAATTGTAAATAAATAAATAAAATAAATAAATGATGACAACACAGTACACAGATATCACAAATTGTTCTTAACACTAGTATCACAGATACAGATACTAGTATCTGTGATACTAGTGTTAAGATCAATTTGTGATATCTGTGTACTGTGTTATCATTTATTTATTTTATTTATTTATTTACAATTTCTGTGTCGTGAAGTCCAGTTTTTTTAGATAAATAAGTGACTATAATTATTAGGATGTAATATAGAATCAATTTAAATAAAAAATTATACACTCCTGAAGAAGTCTGAAAAAGCAGACGAAACGTTGGGTGAAAAATGAAAATAAATTGATCTTTTTATTTACACCAAATTTGACCATCATTAGCCCGTAAGGAAACTCCTTTTTACAACAATAATTCTACATTTAATGGTCACAAAAGAAAAATTTCATAAAATTTAATTTTTAATTTTCCATTTTTTATTTTTCATTTTTTATTTTTCATTTTTTATTTTTCATTTTTCATTTTCCATTTTTAATTTTTCGTTTTTCATTTTTCATTTTTTTTTTTTTAATTTTTTTTTTTTTTAATTTTAATTTTCATTTTTTATTTTTCATTTTTCATTTTCCATTTTTAATTTTTCGTTTCTCATTTTTTATTCATATTTTATTTTTTATTTTTCATTTTTTACTTTTCATTTTCCATTTTTAATTTTTTATTTTTAATTTTTTTTTTATTTTTCATTTTTCGTTTTCAATTTTTCATTTTTGATTTTTTATTTTACACTTTTCATTTCTTATTATTTATTTTCCATTTTTCATTTTTATTTTTAATTTTTAGTTTTTTATTTTTCATTTCTCATTTTTCATTTTTTATTTTTCATTTTTCGTTTTCAATTTTTCATTTTTTATTTTACATTTTTCATTTTTTATTCTTCATTTTCCATTTTTAATTTTTCATTTTCATTTTTATTTTTCATTTTTATTTTTTTATTTTTCATTTTCATATTTCATTTTCAAACAGTTAATTACATATCATAATTGTTTCATCAATACAATCCTAAGTCACACGGATTAGGTCTTACATCTCACATGTTACACTGTTTTAGTGATTGTATTGTGAAATAGAAATATACCCCCTTGCGCGTGTAGATGTTTACACATCAATAAAAAAATTATAATAAATACTGGTCAAAAAAGAAAAGCGCTTAACTTAAAATTTAAAGGTTAATTACACTGTGCAACAGTCCGAAATTGTTGTATATTGTTATGCAGTTAAAAAACATAAAAAATTATTAGAAAAAGTTTTCGTAAATTTAAAATATTAGTCGAAAAAAATCTTAAGTTTACGTTAAATATTGCTTAAGTTAGTAACTTGCCGATTTGGCCTCGACTTAGCCAACTTTCTGATGGATTTTGCGCTCCAGTAATGCCAACAAATGTCCTATAGGATTAAGATCGGGTGACTGGGGTGTTAATTCCAATTGATTTTCAGTATTGTACAGAAACCACAACTTGACGTGTGCGCCGTATGTTTTGTATCCAATTTGATAAATACGAGCTAACCAATCTCGTTGCCTGCCCTACAACCCTAAACCATAATGCCAGGTAATGCCAGGTCCACCCACCTTTATTAACCGTTGCACAGTTATAGGAAATTGTTCAAAGATAACAAATTTGCTACCTTCAATAGAATCAGATTGTTAGTATAGAAGATTTAACCCTTTTAGCAACTGTCTATTTTTTTTCACTATTTTTCAAGTTTGATGGAAAATAAAAAAATTTATTGTTTTCCGTATCTGCCATATTTTCAAGATATGTTATCTGATTATTCCTTTACCTAATTCAACAAATTCAAGCTGCTCCTTCGACTGCTACAGGTGAAAAAGGTAAAAAATACATTGTTCCAGTTTTTAGGCAATTTGGTCCAGTTTTAGGTGGAATGTAAAAAAAATGGGTAACTAAACGTAATATTTTTTATTTCAATTGATTTATGTATTTATTCAATACTAATATAGCCCAGCACTCGAAGTTCGAGTACAAATTCTAGGAAATATTATTTTTTCACACAATTTTTGTCTTGCGATGTTTTTTAAATATATATATATATAAAAAATGTATGAATATTTAATGAGCCTAAAGGTATGTTAATCAATTTTAGCAATTCACAATTCAACACAGAGTGTCTGATACATATATAAATAATTTAAATCATTCGCATTAACAGGGCGTAACGAATTATTAGAAATATTTTATTTTCCTTAATTTAATATATTTTTAAAACAGATTAAAAATTATTTTTATCATTCTCAGTTTCTTCTCCATATGAACTATAACTATGCCAATTTTCATACTCCTCCGTGTCCGCATATTGTTGATAAAGCTATTTAGCAACTGTCAATTTTTTCACTATTTTTTAACTTTGATGGAAAACAAAATTTTTTTATTTTATTTATGGATAATAATTTTAAAATGTAAAAAACTTGAAAAAGAAACATAAAAAATATAAAATTCTTAAAATTCATGTCTTTAAGTTAACATAAACATGATTTATTTCATGCCGTTAACAAGTTTCAACCTTGATAACCCATAAGTAAGCATCCAGAAGGTGTAGGTAGCACTTTGTTATTTTATAGGTTGCATAATTATCTATCATATGCCTTCTAACTTATTTGATTATTTCAATCGGTTCAAAAGTTATGATTTTTGCAACAAAAAAACTCAAATGCCGTCACTATGCGCCTCCTAATTTACGGAAAAAAAAAAGATTTAATTTTAAACTAAAAACGTAAACATGGCTCCCGAAGTTAGCAAAGCTGTCCATACTTGCTCTATAGCATTGAGCTTGGGTGATAGAGGTGGTAATTTACATTTGTTCTTAGCATTGTACAGCAATGATAATTTGTCATTGTATGCCGTATGTTTTTGCTTATTATCCTGTTTTTTTATTTAAAAAAAAAATTTTTTTAACAGTAGCATGTCATGTTTAAATCAGTATTTAAAATTTTTATACACAAAAAAGTTTCTCTTCTTTTACAAAAAAACATGTGGAACGCTTCGTGATTTTGCTGGAATTTTATTTTAATTTGAAAATTTTATTTGTTTTAAATTTTATTTTAAAACACAGCTTGACTTTGTGCGCCGTATGTTTTGGATCATTATCCTGTTGGAACGAAAAATCTTCTCCGAGGACCAATTGCTGTGCGCTTTGTTTTAAATTTTGTTTAAAAGTGTCTATGTATAAATTCTGATAAATACGAGTATACCAATCCCGTTGTTTGCCATACAACCCCAAACCAAAATACCACCTCGACTGTGTTTAAACGTTGGCAAAAGATTATCTTTGATTTACGCAGATCCACTTTTTTTACCAAGTTACCTTTTTTCTTTAATGCCGAAAATGCAAAACTTACTTTCACCTGAAAATAAAACATGTTCCTAAAATTCTGGGGCCTTGCAAAGTCCATACGTTTTTTTCTCTTGACATAAAAAAAAGTGGCATTTAAAGAGCTACAAGACCATGATAGTCATGTAATATGTAATATTTTCCGAATGGATACCGAAAGCTCCCTTGATATTAGAACTAATTTGGGAAGCAAATAATTTGCTTTTTGGGCTCGAGTTTTTCATAAAATTTAATTGTTGTATTTCTAGTTTTGAACGATGAACTGTACTAAGGAGTGGCTTCGGCCTATTTTTCCAGTTATTTCACGAAAAGATTACCCCTCAATTCTATATATTAGGAAAAGTTTTCTCTCGTCACCACCGACTTCTTTGATATTGGGACTGATATTAAAATATAGTTCACAAAAGAAATATAATTAAGTGAAATCAACTTAATACAAACAAGTTTGCATTATACTAAAATAAATTGACCTGTACGTCATTGCATAATTCGTGGGATTCCCCTAATTTTAAATGTACGAATACTTTTTCTGCCATCCAGCGTTTTTTTTTTCGTTGTAAACAAAAAAATTTCAGTAAAAATGTTCCGTAAGTTTTTTGAAAAACAGGTAAAAATTCCCAGTGTGTCAATGGTAAACATTGGAAATTCAAAACATTTTATTAATATTTATAATTTTCTTCTCTCCTTTTCCACCAAGTGTACAAATATTCATATTTATGTATACTAGTATAGCCTAGCACTCGGAATTCGACTGCAAATTCTAGGAAATATTATTTTTTCATTAAATTTTTTTCTTTATGAATATTAAAAAGAGCCTTAAGGTATTCTAATCAATTTTGGCAATTCACAATTCAACACAAGGTGTTGATA
The DNA here is from genome assembly GCA_963682025.1 of Cordilura impudica. Classification (NCBI taxonomy): domain Eukaryota; kingdom Metazoa; phylum Arthropoda; class Insecta; order Diptera; family Scathophagidae; genus Cordilura; species Cordilura impudica. The sequence continues at coordinate 16,798,782 of OY821517.1, forward strand.
TACAATTTAAATTATTCGCATTAACAGGGTGTAACGAATTATTAAAAATATTTTATTTTAATTCATTTAATATATTTTTAAGACAGATTAAACATAAATTTTATCATTCTCAACTTGTCCTTCATATGAACTATAACTGTGCCAATTTTCACATTCTTCCGTGCCCGCATATTGCTTAAAAAGGGAACTAAAAATTTACCTTCACGTATTAATATACAGATTTTATAATCGTTATTTTTACAAATTTTCTAAAAGAGTATCTGTTTTATATTACAAATTGATTTTATTTGATTTTCGTGTTTATATTTTTTAGGGATTTTATAGTGATTTCTGTCATTTGTTTGGAATAGGTAGTCCATCTCCGCTTAAAATTTTCCATATTTTAAGTCACATTTTTTATGATCTTCAGCGCCCTTTTCACAAAGATCAATATCTTTTCACTGGCTTAAGCTGCGGGTAGTTTAGAGGATTTGCTTCCCGTAGGACAGGATGTCAAATTGGACCAAAAATATGTGGACACATTGTGTTGGCTTATGAAAGAAATGAGCCTTTTTTGCAAACACTCCTTAATATAAATTTCGGTAGTTATAGAGGCCATTAGAACAACTCCATATTGCTTAACATACCAGGATTTGTTTTTTTAATTTTCGTTTGCTTTTGGCTCCTTAACATATCTTTGAAATTTCCTCGAGGAACATACAATTTTTGACCTGGAGGCTGCGAAAAATCTACCAGTATATACGTTTCGTCGTCTATTATGCAGCAGGAGTTTTTGGCCCCTGAATTTTCAGTAGCGGTCCTGTCTGGAACTTTTTGGAGTTTGAAAGTTTTCAAACCTATGTTGGCTTTAATTTTCAGCACCAAATAGTCGGAGCACTGAGCTAACCAGGCTGCATATCTACCGGATGTGTTTGGAGCTATTTGCAGTATGCTTCCTATTTTATTGGACTTAAAAACATCTTCCCGAACCATGTTACTTATCAATGATCAAATTCTCTGGATAATTTCGAATGACATTGAAAAGTGTTTAACGGCAGATAGTTGATTCTTTGGATTCTTTTGAAAATATTTAATAATTTAGTAATTTTAGTATGCACTTTTGTTAATCCCCCATTTTAATCAAACTAACTTCAAATGAATAGGGTTGCCATTAAGCATAATAATTCCCATATTGTTCAAAGATAACTTGATAAAAAACATAAATTCAAATAATGCTTTCGAAATAATTTAACCCATAAAAAAAAGTTTTTATTAAAACTCTTTCTTTCCTTATGCATATGAGTTTTGAATCTCTCCGTGACTGTGTGTGACTTTGCGTGACTATTTTAAAATTGATCTTTGGCCACAACAAGTCTATGGACCAAGTTTCAGTTTGAATGGGTGAGGGGAAATGGGGTTTAAATGACTTTAACTTAATATTTGGTAACAACAAGTCTATGGACAAAGGTTCAGATTGATTGGAAGAGGGGAAATGGGGTTTACATCACTCCGTGACTGTGCTTGACTGTGCGTGACTGTGTGGGACTATCTTAAAATTAATATTTGGTCACAACAAGTCCATGGACAAAGTTTCATATCAATCGTATGAGGGGATGTGAGGATGTGAGTTTTGAATCTCTCCGTGACTGTGTGTGACTTTGCGTGACTATTTTAAAATTGATCTTTGGCCACAACAAGTCTATGGACAAAGGTTCAGATTGATTGGATGAGGGGAAATGGGGTTTACATCACTCCGTGACTGTGCTTGACTATGCGTGACTGTGTGGGACTATCTTAAAATTAATATTTGGTCACAACAAGTCCATGGACAAAGTTTCATATCAATCGGATGAGGGAATGTGAGGTTTTAATGTCTCCGTGACTGTGCGTGACTATAATTGACTGAGCGTGACTATGTCAAAGTTAATGTTTTTCACAGCAAGTCTATCGACCAAGTCTCTGATCGATCTGATAAGGGGAAATGGGTTTTAAATCACTCCGTGACTGTGCATCACAACCCCAAAATTAATCTATAGTCACAACAAGACTATGGGCCAAGTTTCAGATCAATTGGAAGAGGGGGAATGGAGTTACCCCATGGCAGACAGACAGACAGAGAGTATGAGTTAAAAGAAAGAGTTTAAAAAGTTAAGATTTTTTTGATTTCACTCCTTAGTACAATTTTTGTGTTAGCAATGCCAATTCGAAAATAAAGTAAAGCTTAAAGAATCATAGTCTCGACTTTTCTTCTTCTGTCAACGTGCCGATCAATCCTTCTTAGAGAATTGGTGCATTAATAAATTTAAATCTTCAGTAAATTTGGTATCAGTTAAATTGTTTTAAATTAAAGTCTAAAAATCAGTCATTGGATATCATCTTCATCTGGATAGTTATCTTCAAAATTCGAATTTAATCAAAAAACAAATCGTTCTTCTACGCTCTGTACTACACACATTTATAAATGCAACGTTTAATAAATGTTCATTCAATTGATGGTATTATTAAGACAAAACCCTGATATTAAATTGCAGCAGATATGATGGTTATATACGGGTCTGACCACGGCTTTTTCTTCTATTAAATCATAAAAATTTCAAAAGTAAAACATCCAACATCAATAATGAGTTTCATGTCTGGTAAGACCAGTTGCAAGTTGTAAGTGTTATCAATATACGAGTTCGTATAAGTTTCTTTTTTCCTCCTCTAATTTACAGTTAATGGACAACGAAAAGTTTTCACAAGTAAAATAAACGCCTGCAGTTATTGTTGCTGTCATAAATATTCTTCCTGATTTTTTATTTTTTATTTTTTTTTTCAAAAATTACTAACAACAATATTTTCTTAAGCTATAGTTCAGTGGGTTTTTATCTAATTTTAATTAACATATAACTGGTATCCTTAATAATAAAAAAATGGTATAACAAGCATATTACTAAAAGTGTTATGTAAAAAAAATTAAAGAAAAACACATGAAAGGAAGTTGTAGTCAGATTGTAATGTATTTCATGATAAATGTATGGATTATTTGGATTAAATTTGAGATAGAAAAACCTAAAATTAAAAATTAATATTAAACTAAAATTACTAATACTCCGAATTTATTTATTTATTATTATTACCCTTTTTTTCATGAAAACTTCAAATGCAAACTTCTGCAATTTCCGATGCGTTTTATTACCATTTCATACACTATTTTCCATTTGAAAGCGAAAGAGTTTCTCAAGTCGAACCCTTGTTTTTAAACCAAAGTGAAAACAATGGCATTTTTTTGCCATACAATTTCATAGATCGTGCGAAAATCTTGCAAAATAACCGCATTCGTCGCACAATTTAGGTAAAAAAAAAAAAAATATAAAAATAAGCTTAATATAAAATATGAACTTTTCCTTGCTACAACCATTGAAGAAGAAATATTTAGATAATTCCGCAAGAAAAATTCAAAACTTAAGAAGGTGCGGGAAATAAAAACAACTTTCTAACATCCATGCAAAAGAAAATACTTAACAAAAAAAAATAAATAAATAACTCTGCTTCTAACCAACAATATTCATTAAACTTGATGAACATTTTATGACTATTGCAACACTTGCTATGAGACGAAAAATAAAACTAAAAAAAAAAACAGCAACATAAAACAATGCAACATCAGCATTGTGCTGATATTTTTTTTAAGACATCATCCACGGTGGGACTAAAATAAATCTATAAACAAAATCTTGAAAAAAAAATTATTATATAGAGAAAATTTACAGATTATGTTAAACTCATGAAAACATTTTAAGAAAAACAAAAAAAAAAACTTTAACAATTAAACAGAGTTGCCACGTCTTTTTGGTCAAACTCTTCACATTATGCTTATAAAATTATTATTTTATAAAGATGATTTAGAGATGATAGAAACAATATCTAGGGAAAAAAGACCTTCGAAATAATTTACAAATCTCAGACTTAATTATTTCAATTATTGTTATCAAAGTTGTTATTTTATAGAAAATGTTAAGATGTTTAGCGAGAAAATTTTAAGGAAAGAAAACGATTAAAAAAATAAACGATATGGTATCTTTGTAGTCCAAAAATTTACCATAGTGCTCATTAACATTTTGTATTATTTTCCAAAAATATTTTAAAGGAAAATAATTCCCCTTTGAAAAGAAACAGAATGGCAATTCTTTGTCCAAATAATCAAAATGAGGGTATCATGGATGTCACTGTACCGGGTATATGGGCTATTAATATAAAACTAGCAGATTCCAGCGCTCGAAATTCGAGTGCAATTTCTAGGCAGCTTTATTTTTCAATTTAGCCAATTCACAAACCAACACTTTTATGGTTTATTATTATTGTCAATGAAGATAACAAACTCATTAACAAACACATTAACAAATTTAATAAACACATACATAGCATATGTATAATTTTTTTATGTATGTGTTAGTAGCAACTTTAAATGAAATTTACTCAAAATAAAGGAAAAATCTAAAAATTTGTAAATCTGCAAAACGGCTGAAAAGAAATACTTTTCAAATAATATACGTTTGGTCAAAATCGGGATAAAACGGTAGAAAAAACAACGGTCACAAAAAATCGCCTAGCCTCTTAATATTACCTATATAACATATAAAAGTAGAAAACTGATTAATTTCTAATACAAATTATTTAGAAAGAGTACATTTACTGAATATTTCACAAAAATCGAATTTTTCTCGAAATCCGCAAAAAATCCCTGTTAAAAAAAATTCTAGCAGAGGGATTTACCTCACAAATCACACACTTAATCTCTAACATGTATTTAACAAAACCTTAAAGTGCCAGATCCATTTTTTTTTTAAATTTTGTTTAAGAAAATTTTTTAAAATTTTAAAAAGGAGTTTTAAAAATTTTATCAAAAAAATAAAACAATATAATAAAGAATTATTTCATATCTGAGTACTTACAAGTATAGAAATAAAAAAATAAAAAATATGGCTTTCATCAATCTCTCAAAGTTGGAAAAATTCATGACTTAGTGTTTCTTGGCACAACAGTGGTCTGGGGCATTTGCTATTTCTTGGCGAGTTTTTATTCGATTTTGAAGTTATGTAGCGTTTTGAAAAGATAATTTAGTACTGAAAGCGATCCGTGCAACAACTTGTTGAAAAAATAAATTGTAGAACGTAATTTTCGTAAAATCTGAAAAAAAAGTAATTTTCCCCGTATAAACGCACTTGAAATTTTCAATTGATTTCCGGCGCGACTTTTCTTTATCCGAAAGTCCCCAAACTTCACATTTATTAGTTTTATATAGAAAGGAAACAAACTGAACCCCAACACTCCGCAAAGTCGCATTTTCATTTTTAAGGTCCACTCTGAAAAACATTTATTATAAAATAATTCATATTTGCTAAAAAAAAAATCGTGTGAGTCCGATCAAGGGAGAGATATATAAACATCCAGTAATTAAAAATTTTTTTATTTTAAAATCAAACAGAAAGGTCATCTATGTATCACTTATAGCAATCAACTGCAGGGGCTCTGCTAATATAAAAATATTTATTATTATTTATTATTTCAACCGGATAATTTTTAATTTTTCTTTTTTTATTTTTAACTTTTTATTTTTTATTTTTAATTTTTTCATTTTTTATTTTTAATTTTTTCATGTTTCATTTTCCGTTTTTCATTTTTCATTTTTTATTTTTCATTTCTTATTTCTCATTTTTTATTTTTCACTTTTCATTTTTTAATTTTAATTTTTCATTTTTTATTTTTCATTTTTTATTTCTCGTTTTTCATTTTTTATTTTTAATTTTTTATTTTTCATTTTTCATTTTTCAGTTTTTATTTTTCATTTTTAAATTTTTATTTTTCACTTTTTATTTCTCATTTTGTAACTTTAATTTTTTATTTTTTATTTTTCATTTTTCATTTTTCGTTGTTCATATTTTATTTTTAATTTTTTATTTTTTTCATTTTTAATTTTTTATTTTTCATTTCTTATTTTTCATTTTTTATTTTTCATTTCCTATTTTTCATTTTTAATTTTCGTTTTTAATTTTTCATATTTGTCATTTTTTATTTTTCATTTTTCATTTTCAAACAGGTTATTACACATCATAATTTTTTCACTAGTACATTCATAAGTCACACAGATTTTGTCTTATGGCTCACATGTTACGCTGTTTTTGTGATTGTATTGTGAAACAGAAATTTACCCCCCTGCGCGTATAGATGTTTACAAATCAAAAAACAACTCTGTAAGTTTGTGAACATGTTAAACTCACAGCACATATAGCGGTTCTGCTTACTACAAAAGTTCTGTCAATAGCAAATATATACTTGAATATTTAAAATTAACGAAAAAGATTTGTGATTTTGCTAAACAAACAGCGAACTCGGCGGTTCTGCTTAGTAAATATACCAATACACTTACATATACCTCACACCGATTTTCCCTTACGCTATTTTTGTGATTGTATTGTGAAATTGGATTTCACCCCCCCCCCCCCCCGCGCATAGAGGTTTGCATCTCAAAAGGGCGAGTTTGGCAACTGTCTTAATTTATAACTTTATTATTGGTTGGCCGACTTTTACGATTTTGGGCATTTTAGATAGGCAATAAGCAATAAAATTTATTTGCAATGTGAATTGGACAAGGCGGGTTGATAAATGGAATTCCGGTTCCAACAAAATAAAAAAAATTATAAAAACGTTAATTTTTCACGATTTCAGTCGCTTTGAGCCACCTCTAAATTTTTTTTTAAGTTGCCCAAAACTTTTTATTTCTCAGTTTTTTTGCTATTCGCATATTTCTAGGGGGGTGAGACTTTAAATTCGAACACTTTTTTCTCTCCATATAATGAAGGGCCACCCTACTGTACCCTATACCACTATGTGGTCAGAGTATAATGACTTTGTGCTGATGTTTATAACTACCAAAAACATTTGACTCAGACCCATCTTTTATTGTACCGATCGACTTAGAATCACTTTTTGAGTCGATTTAGCGATGTCCGTCCGTCCGTCTTTGGGCATGTAATCAAAATACAGGTGGCAAATATAAATATATTTTGATGAAATTTAGTATATAAGCTTCCATTGGCCATGAAATGAATACTATTGAAATTGGTGAAAATCGGTTCATGTTCGACTTAAATCGGTTCATGTTCGACTTAAAAATTCTTAGTCATAGCCCCCTTATGAAGCTGATTTACGATCTTTACTATCAAAAAACAAAAATATTGCAAAAATATTTTCGTTCGTTTATGTGTTTGTAAAAAACAAGAGACCATAGCAAATATGGTAAGGATCGGTCCATTTTTCGTATCCGAAGGCAAAAAATTAATACAATGCCACTCAAATTTTGTTTTCTATATCTAATTAGTTGGACATAAGAAATAGGGTCTCTAAACGCATGGTATATGGTAGCGTGTAGTAGGTTTTATAAAGACAATGATGATTTTTTTCATGGAAAGAAAAATTGCATTATTTTTCTATTATTGGAATACGATTTCCATTGCTGGAATATGCGTAAACGGGAAAAGAATTCGGATAAACCATACTGCAATTGAAAAACAGATTTTTATCTATGACAGTTTAAAGTTGATTAAAAATTTAGAATAACAACAATAACAAGAATAGCATAGAAAAATAATATTTTTCAAGAGTATTTTTACATTTTCATTGAAATCTCGTCAGCTATTGAAACAATTTTGATTATTCGAAATATCAAACTGCTCAGGATGTCAATGAATCATTTTCACTAAAAATGAGTAACTTAGTTGATATTTTGAGGGCGTGGTCATGATTTTCACAGACGGATAGACGGATATCGCTATATTAACTCCGCTTGTTAAGGGGCCCATATTTTTCTTCTAATTATTACAAACAGAATGATAAACTTGAACTGTCCAGCGGTGTGGAGGGTATAAGAAGCCCATTTACTCTTACTCTTTAATCATCTCAAAATGGGTTACAACATTTTTATTTTATGGCGATGATTAATTTAAAAAACAACTCATTAAAATATAAACAGACTTCAAGATATTTACAATTTATTTAATGTAGAAGATTAACAAAATAACGTAATCTATAACACCGTCCGACATTGCTTTTTTACTTGAACAGGATCATATACACATGAATGTAGAGATCGTATATAGTATAACTGCCTTTCCAGTTTTTTATTTTTTTAACTTTTTTCCTTTTTAATGAACCTCAAAGTTTTTATGGACATAAAAATTTATTTAAATATATCTACTCATCTGTTTATTTCAATACGGGTAACAACTGAAAGAAAACAACCTCTAGAAATGAAAAACTTTAACTTTTTAGGGCAAAAAATTTTAAATAATGTTCTTTGAATATTTTATCCTTTCATTTCCTTGAGAATTTTCAATATATTTTGCTCAAAAAAATATAAGTGTAAACCTTATGTGTATATTTTACCACATACTTCAATTTTGTTCCTATGGTTTTATTAATTAAGCCTTCTAGACAAAAATTTTGATACAGTTGTGACTTTGTGTATCACTAATGGTGTTTTCTTTTCTGAAAAAATGTTACACTTTATAATCTTTGCCTCACCCATTTTAGATTTTGCATTTTTAATAGTCAGAAATGAACATAAAATTGCAACTTTGCAATATGTTTTTAATGAACAGCTGATTTTCCAATTAACATTACCAATAAATAGATATCTAATTTTAACGAGAAATCATAGATCCAGCAGGCCAACCTTCGCCGCAATATCCATCAGTGCAGACCCACAGTGCATCATCTTCATTATCATCATCAACATACTTACATGCATGCATCCACTTGTTATTTAAAATATTTACATTTATAAAGTTTTTGTTGTAAAAATTTCCCACCCTCGTGACATAATTAAATTTAACGTATGTTATTTTTGTTTTTCAATTCGCATCCGTTTGTTAATATCGAATTGCTACCAATTGCAGATTTGATGCAATTTTTCAACAACAACAACAACAACAAAAAGCGTTATACGAATACATTCGTTTTTTATAAAGTGCGAGATTAATTTAAGTTTTCTCAGTATCAACTACTTATTGCTAAGAATAAGTTTAATTTGATGGCTTAAGCTGATTGTTTCTTCGGTTTGCCTATTCCGCCCTTTATCTTTTTGCCATTGCCTCTAATTAATGATGGTGTGGTAGTGGCGGTGCTGTGTATAATTTTCACATTAGCAATAGTACATCTTTTTTGCATTTTGGATTTTGTTTTGCACTTACATATTTAGAAACTGCAGTACGAATTTTTATTTAGTATGTCATTTTCATAGCAGATTTTATGAGATTTAATTTTGGTGTTGGTGTGCCCGAGTTATTGTTTATATTTGTTTCGGAAGAAATCTGTACAAAACCATGGTAATTTTCGGTTAAGTAGGTGAAATTTTTGTTGTTGTTAGTGGTGATGGATTGAGGTAGGAGAAATTTTGAAGTAACAATTAAAAGGGTTAAGTAAAAAAAAAATGTAAAAAAAACAGCCAGTTGAAAATTATTGTTTACTAAAGCTTTAGCTAGGTAATGCAAATAATGAAATATCATGAGCGGCAAATAAATATAATATATTTATACGTTTTAATAGAATTTAATATTTTAAGCTTCGATTTGTTAAAACATACATATATTTGCATAATATGATCTAAAGTCTATTTAGGTTTTTATTATGTTATTTTTATGTCTCAACCATGGTAGGTCGAAATCTCGTGAATCAATTGAGCCTTTGATATAGAAATATGCTATTCAATTATAATATAACAATTTTTATAATATTTAATCACTGATGAAACCGGTCTGATTAAGAATATTAACCAGGGACCGAATAGAATATTAACCAAAATCAAATTGAAGCAAGTATGAGTATTAAATTCGGTAGTGCCGAATCTTTGATACCCTCCACCCGTGTTCTAAACACATTCTTATAACCACGGTCGTTAAAACTAAAAGACAAAAAGGCTAGATTTCACATTATTATGGCTAGATTTTTACAATGATGTTTAAAATTAATAATATAATTAGAAAAACTAGCAGAACCCAGCACTCGAAATTCAAGTGCAAATTCTAGGAAATTTTATTTTTCATTAAATTTTTTGCTTTCAATGATTTTTATACCCTATACCACTATGTGGTTTGGGTATAATGACTTTGTGCCTTTGTATGTAACTACCAAAAATATTTGACCTAGACCCATCTTTTATTATACCGATCGACTCAGAATCACTTTCTGAGTCGATTTATCGATGTTCGTCCGTCCGTCCGTCTGAGTGTCCATGTAAACCTTGTAATCAAACTACAGGAAGAACTCTATTGAAATTGGTGAAATGGGTTTGTTTATAAATAATTTTATATGGTATGCTAATCAATTTCAGCCAGTTCAAAAACGCACCACAGCATGGTATATTTGTTTATTTGAAACTTAAATATGTGTTCTATGTAGCAACTTTATATGATTATTACTCCAAAAAAAAAATTCACCAATTGTGCACATCTGGAAAGATGGTGCACATCTGTATAGAAGTACCTTTCAACTGTTAATTTTTTTGTCAAAATCGGTTGATAACTGAGAGTGAAGAGATGTCACAAGAAATCGCCTTGTCTATTAATATTATATATTTTAGGTATTTTCGTGATTTTTAATTCAAAGCATAAATGTAAACACATCCAATTACATTTTTGTTTGTTTGTTTGTTTGTTTATTTGCAATGCATACACAATGACTTTGGGCTGATTTTTGCAACTACCAAAAATATTTGATCTATACCCATTTTTTATTATACCGATCGGCTCATGATCACTTTCTGAGTCGATTTAGCGTTGTCCGTCCGTCCGTCTGTCCGTCCGTCCGTCTGTGTGTCCATGTAAACCTTGTAATCAAACTAAAAGTCGTAAATATTAATATATTTTGATGAAATTTGGTACGTAAGCTTCTATCAGCCATAGGACTAAAGCTGTTGAAAAATGGTGAAAATTGGCGCATTTTCGGACCTAGTCCCCATACAAATGATCACTATGACATCGACTTAAATTGCCATTAGATCCAAATTATCATGTAGATCTCGTTCAAATTGAGTTTGTGTATGTTTATTACAGCCATTAATTAGTGGTCTAAAAATAAAGCCAGTAGGATAATTCTTTACTTAAAACTATCGATCTTTACTTAAAACTCTCAAAAAGCCAAAATATTTCGCAGATTATTCTCATATTTGGTTTGTATATGTTTTTGCAAATAAGAATTAATTTTACCAAATATCCTCAGGATCGGTCCATTTTTCGACCTGTTGTCTATGTAAATATAAGTATATATATACATATACATATATATATACATTGTATATATAATTATATCCCATATGAACTTTGTCAAATCTGCATGCAAAAAATTAATGAAAAATTCCATTCAGATTTGGGTTATGCTTATTTTTTATACCCAATTAGTTGGGCCTTAGACCAGTTCTGTAAACGCATAGTATAGGGTATCGCATAGTCAGTTTGGACCGACTTTAATTTTTTTTGCCTGTTGTTGTACATATGTACAAAAAAAAACAACCAGCCATCAAAAATGTGTATGCATCGCTTGTACATATCGATATGCACGTGCTATGTTACGTATAAACATACAGTGTGCGGCAAAACATATGCATAAAAAAATCCTTCTTTATTATTAATACGGTTTTTTGTGCGCGGCAAAACAATAACACATTTTTTGTTTATTCAATAAAAATTTGAATTTTACTAGTATTTAGTTGCGTTGCCGTTATTTTTAAAACCTCTTGACATCTGCGTGGCATGGACTCTAATAGATTAGATAAAATTTCACCGGAAATTCCGTTCGATGCAAATTCCACTTGTCGGAAAAGGTCATCCGTATTGCTGCAACCATTGCGATTTGTTTTGTGATCTACAATATCCCATACATTTTCTCTGGGATTGAGATCAGGTGATTGTGCTGGTCATTTCAAAATGTTAATTTTATTGTTTATGAACCATTCTTTCATGCATTTAGCCATGTGTTTTGGGCTGTTGTCATGTTGATACCTCCACTTAAGTGGCATTTCCTCCTCTGCGTGTGGCAGCGTTATACTTTTTTATTTTATGAATTTATCCGATCCCATGACCGTAAAAACATCTCTAGACCAAAACATTCCCTTCTCCGTGTTTTAGTGCCTTGAGTATACCGAGGATTAAGACGTTGTCCTTTAGGTCTGCGTAATAGCCTAAGTACATCTGGATTTTTTAAATTAAACTTCGACTCATCATCGAAAAGTACGGTCTTCCATTGGGTTGTACACCAGTTTATGTGTGTTATGTTGCAAATTTCATTTTAGCTAATCTATTTTTGGCTAATGGACTTACTTTGATTTATTCCGGTAAACCACCTGAAGAACCAAGATCGAGCGGCGTTGGGCTACTGTTGTCTAAAGATGCCCGAAATGCATTAATAGATTGGAAACCGCATTCTGACAGAATCATCACAGCAAGATTTAGAACCCGCGCCAGAAACATTACATGTGTACACTGCTATGCACCCACTGAAACCTCAGAATTGTCTGTGAAGGAAGAGTTCTATGAGCACTTAACAAGAGTAACAACCTCTGTTAATCGTGGTGATATTATGTTGATGACGGGGGATTTTAACGCTCAAGTTGGACCCGACAACAGCGGCTTGGAAAGTGTGATGGGCCGTCACGGTATTGGTAGAATGACCGAAAATGGTGAACTTTTTGCCGAGTTATGCCTCAACAACAACCTGGTTATCGGTGGTACGCTTTTTCCCCATAAACGAAAATGGAGAGGATCTCTGCTCGATGTCCGCAATAAATGAGGCCCCGACTGCAATAGCGACCATCATCTTCTAATAGGCACAATCCGTCTGAAAGTTGCTGCCGTAAAGAGTGTCAAAAAAGTACAACGAAAATTTGATGTAAAGAAACTAAAAAATCCAACCATACTGAACACCTATTCTGAAGCATTGAGAACCTCTCTAGAAGCCTCACAAACAAATTCCACAGTTGGCTGGAAGACGGTAGAAGAATGTTTTACATCGGCTGCTAAAGAGCATATAGGATTCAAAACCAACAATAGGAAGCATTGGATTTCAGATACTACCTGGGACTTGATTGCTGAAAGAAGGTATACAAAAGCACAAATAAATACTGCATTGACGCACGATGAAAAACTAAGGTTACGCACAATATACCGGACTATTGATAAGAGTGTGAAAAGAAATGCACGTAATGACAAACGCAGATGGTTTGATGATCTTGCTAGAGAAGCAGAAATCGCATCTGTGAATAACCATACTAAGGATCTATATAATATAACCAGGAAACTTACTCAGAAGGACTTTACAACGGCAAAACCTCTTAGATCCAACAACGGCGAAATAATTACATCAAAAAGTGGCCAAATGGAATTATGGTTGCAACATTACTCTACTATGTTGTCAGATACAGTATCCATATAGCACGATCCTTGTGACTGCGACCACCACGATATAAGGAATGATATACCTACAGAATGCCCTGATATACCCGAAATTATAGAATCCATAATTGCCCTTAAGAACAACAAGTCCCCAGGTATAGATAACATCTCCCCCGAGCTTTTCAAAACAGCACCACAAACAAGCGCCCGTTTTATGTATAAAATTATTGAGGAATTTTGGAGGACTAATCAACTATGTGATGAACTTAAGGAAGGGTTAATCATTAACATCCCAAAAAAAGGAGACTTATCTCAATGTAGAAATTGGCGTGGTATCACACTCATCAACATAGCAAACAAAGTTATAACACAGATTATAAACAAACGACTCTCAGCCGCATTCGTTTCAAATCTTCGCAATGAACAAGCTGGCTTTCGACCCCAAAAATCCTGCATAGACCATGTGAACAGCCTTCGGATTATAATAGAACAGTCCGTCGAGTGGAGATCCCCTTTGTACCTCGTTTTCATAGACTTCGAGAAGGCCTTTGATACCCTCTCACACTCGGCTATTTGGAATGCCCTCGCATGTAAAGGCACACCCGTCAAGATTATATCATTGGTTCAAGCCCTCTATAATAATGTGATAGATTTACCGTAAATACTGGCGTGAGGCAAGGTTGCATTTTATCCCCCCTGCTTTTCAACATAGTCTTAGACAACATCATGAATAAAGCAACCCGTGAAGAAAGAGGAATTTCATGGGGATTTCATAGAAGGCTTGAGGACCTCGACTATGCTGATGACATTTGTCTGCTTTCACATAACTACAACGACATGGCGGCAAAGATCACAGCAGTACAGAAAGAAGCAGAAAAAGCAGGTATGAAAATAAACATAGCAAAGACCAAGGTAATGCGCATCAACTCTTCAAACAACAGAACGTTTTCCATAAATGATATAGTGTTAGAAGATGTTTCCAAATTCACCTACCTGGGTAGTTTATTAACAACAACGGGTGGTTCCAGTAATGATATACAGAGTCGCATTAATCTTGGTAAGCGATCATTTGGTCTCTTAAATCCCATTTGGCGATCTCCTCACATGTCAATAAGAACAAAAATTAACATTTTCAATTCTTGCATTAAATCCGTGCTTCTTTATGGATGCGAGTCTTGGAACGCAGCAGTTCGTGATATAAACTCTTTGCAATTGTTTATAAATCGATGTCTACGAAGAGTTCTAAGAATATTTTGGCCTCAAACAATTTCGAACGAAAGGCTATGGAGAGAAACAAATCAAACCCCCATTAGTAATGAAATTCTTAGAAGAAAATGGCGCTGGATTGGTCATACCTTGCGAAGGCCACTGAATGATACCACAAGAAATGCTATTGAATGGAACCCTCAAGGTAGCCGAAGAAGAGGAAGACCATCACACACATGGCGTCGCCAAATTGAATTGGAAGCTGCCAGAATGAACAAGAGCTGGAACGAGATTAAGGCACTAGCGTTGGACAGAATTGAATGGAACAGATATGTTATGGCCCTATGCTCCTTATAGGAACGACGGGAATTTATTATTATTATTATTATTATTATTTTTGGCGGAAATAAATGATTTTAACCCACCTTCAACAGCCCATCTTTGAATGGATCTTATTAAAACATTTACTTGCAATTGATTTGCAATACCCCTTGTTAATATAAAGGGATTCTTTTTTATTAATCAGAGTATTGCCTGGTCATCCCGTTTGTTAGTTTTCCTTTATGTGTGGGAGTCAATGAGCTCGAAGTACGGAAACCGCTAATAATACGCGAAATCACACTATGGTTTATTCCAAATTTGTTTGCAATGGATGTCACTGATAAGCCTTTTTATTACTTTTTCTCTTACTTTCACTGAGTACTTATTATTAGACATTTTTTTTTATAAAATATTGAAAAATCAGGAACGACTATAAACACGTGAAAATTTTCTTTAATTATTCTTATAGTGTCCAAAAAATAGTTTTACCTAGACCCGTATTTTATTATACAGATCGCCTCAGAATCACTTTCTGTTTCGAATATGTCCGTACGTCTGTGTGTCCATGTAAACCTTGCAACCAAACAGGTCGCACATATGAATATATTTTGATGAAATAACGCTATTGAAATTGATGCATACTCAGACCTATTTCCTATACAAATGACCCCTATGAGATCGACTTAAATTGCCACAAGATCAAAATAATAATACAGATCTCCGTCAAATTGAAGTTTATTATGCCCATTAATCAGTGGTACAAAAATAAACCATGTAGGAAATATCTTAGTCATAGCCGCCATATAAAGCTGCTTTTCGATTTTCACTTAAATCTATCAAAAAACAAGTGAGAGTGTTACATTCGGCTGTGTCGTGTCTTTGATACGCTCCACATGGTTTTTACGTTTATTGCACTGTTTATAAAAAAGTATACAAAAATTTTAAAAAGTAAATAATCTGATAAATTTAGTACTAAATTATTATAACAAACATACTGAACTCTTAACAATTTTTAGATGACATATCTTGGCACAATGATGACCCCGATTGACCTCATTTTCAATAAGAACCTGCTCGAAATAATGACAAATAATCTGATCATAACATTACCCAGGTGAATGGTTTAGTTAGTGAGTGAGCGTGATTTCAACAGGCAGACGGACATTGCTATATTGACTTGAGTTGTTATAAGAACCAAGAATATATATGGGCAATTCCATGCAAAGCTCAACCTGAGCTCCAATTTTAAAGTTTTAATTTAAATAATTTTTTTTGATATCACAATCGTTTGGAAATATGGCAATAGTTTGTTAGATGTATTTTTGAATATTTTTATAGCTGCTAGGAAAAGTGTAATTAAGTAATTTCGAAACTAATTGCTGTGTCATGTACGTCACATTAAAAAATACTTCCTTTTACTATAATTTATGAACTAGCTCTTATATTAACTAAAAACAACTATTTATCATACAAATAACTTCAGAGCTTTTGTGTTTTTCAAAAATCCTCTAAAATGATGTTTGTTTTTTGTCATGTCTGTCACGACTGCTTCCTACCCCCAGTTAATAATTACAATAATAATTACTCACATTTTCTATTGGAAATATGTTGGTCTGGTCCGTCTGCATAATTTTATATATGAAGATCACTGAATGTCATGTCTGTCACCATGGAATTTTCCGATGCGTTACAAACGGAATGAAAAACTGATATATACACTCTGCACATGGTGTGGAGTGTGTAACAAAGTTATTGCACATATTTTTTGCAAAAAATAGGTGACAGTACCAAATGTAGTCATGATCGGTTCCGGTTTTCTTGAAATTTGATACTCACGTTGGTTTTGAAATAGAGTTGCCACCCTGTTCAGTGTATATTAAGTTCTATGTCATTTGAAAGCTGATTGAATTCTCCGAAGTCTTATGATATAGAAATTTGAGCATAGTTGCATATCAAAAAATAGTTTTAAAATGAAAAAGTAGATTTTTTTGTAATATTTTTCATGGCAGCACGTCTAAAACTAACGCAATTAAAAAAATTAGCAGATTCCAGCCCTCGAATTTCAAGTGCAAATTCAAGAAAATTTTATTTTTTCATTTAATAAAAACCCTAAAGATATGCTAATCAATTATCACAAATCAACACAAAAATACAAACTCATTTTTATTACAAACCCATTACAAATTTAAATTGTATGTGTTAGTAGCAACTTTAAATGCAATTTACTCAAAACAAAGGAATATATTTAAAAATCTGTAAATCTGCAAAACGGCTAAAAGGAAATACCTTTCAAATAATAGATGTTTGGTCACAATCGGGATAAAATAGTAGAACAAAACATCGGTCAGAAGAAATCGCCTAGCCTATTAATATTATAGATAGATATATATATATTATATATTAGTAATATAGTTGACAAAGGGAAATGTTTGATAGCCATAATGACCATGTTTAAATATACACTTAATTCGGCTAAAATCCGAACAAATGCGAATATCGAAAAAATGGAAAAATACGTTATCACCAAAATCGAAGAAAGATTAAAATCTAGGTGCAGAAAATACACACATGAAACACACAATGTTCTGTTCAAAAGCAGCCAACACATATCTTTATTTTCATATCAATTATGTGCGTTTCTAAATTTTCTACGGTGCCCAACACAACCATGACTGTGTTCGTTTTAATATCTCGTTATTTACACGAACATTTTTGTATCACGTACTTTTTGTTTCAATCACGCATAAACCACACATATTTGAGTGTTGCTTTATTTAAGGTTCATGTTCTGGTCGTGTACTGAAAAAAAAAACAGAACATGTACAATAAACAGGTTCGAGTTCAGTTATATTTTAAGTCGTGTTGTGGCTCGTGTACTGAGAAAAAACAGAACGTGAACAATAAACAGGTTCGAGTTCAGTTATACTTTAAACACGACTTAAAATATAACTGAACTCGAACCTGTTTATTGTACATGTTCTGTTTTTTTCTTAATACACGAGCCACAACACGACTTAAAATATAACTGAACTCGAACCTGTTTATTGTACATGTTCTGTTTTTTTTTTTTTTCAGTACACGTACCAGAACATGAACTTCAAATAAAGCAACACTCAAAAATGTGTGGTTTATATGTGATTGAAACAAAAAGTACGTGATACAAAAATGTTCGTGTAAATAACGAAATATTGAAACGAGCACAGTCATGATTGTGTTGGGCACCGAAGAAAATTTAAAAACAAACATAATTGATATGAAAATAAAAATATGTGTGTGTTGGTCTAAGTTATGTTTGTTTACATATATGTACGAGTTTTTTATTCAGTGTGTGTTTTTTTCTGAACTCTGATTAAAATATGTTTATTTGATCTAAAGCATCTGAACATTTTTCTAAAAAAAAACCCGTAATCAAATAAAAATATGAAAAAATTTTTAAAAAATAAGAAATAAGTGGCTTTAAAAACGGTTAAGCACACTAACTGTTATGGCTAGAATCGAGATTTTTCGAGAATCATCATAACAAACTTTTTTTGTAAGGCATCCAATAAATATATTTTAAAAGTAGGTTTGTAATGAGCTACATAGCTTGTTTCCCTTACAAAAACGTGCTAGTTAAAGCTCCATTATATATTGATTCCTTGTTTTCAAAATCTTGAAGATCATTTATTTTTCCTTCTTTATCTAGTAAATACATCTATTTTATTTTAAACGAATAAATACATTATCATTAAAAAAAAAAAACACTCCTTCCTTTGTAGGTCATCAAGGTTGTGCTTTTCACGATGGCGCTTCAGCTGAAAGTGAAGGTGTTCGATTTGTTCGCCTACGTGAAGATGCTGAAATGGGCAAAGAAGTACTAACACTCAAAGCCTATCCACGAGCAAAAATAGCATTACAGTCGGCCGATAATGCGGGTGATCATAAATATTTTTCCATACGTGAATTGAATACATCCTCGATAGTAGTGACATTAACAAAATCTCTAGAAGATCTAGTCGATAGAGATGTGCCCAGAAATTTGCTAAAATTTCGCATAGTTTGTGCCGGTAAAAATGAAAAACTTGAAGAGGGCAGTTACCTTTCGGTGACCGTCTACATAGAAGATGTTAACGATAATAAGCCAGAGTTCCTTAACACACCGTATATAGTGGATATTGAGGAGAATACTCCGCCAGGCACAATCGTTTTTGAAGCCATACAGGCATTCGATCGTGATAAACCAAATACACCCAATTCCGAGGTACATTTTAGTATGTCAACGATACCGGAACAATTATCCGCTGATGGCAGTCCGTATTTTGCTTTGAAAAGTCCCCATAGACCGTTAT
The DNA here is from genome assembly GCA_963682025.1 of Cordilura impudica. NCBI lineage: Eukaryota > Metazoa > Arthropoda > Insecta > Diptera > Scathophagidae > Cordilura > Cordilura impudica. The sequence goes on from OY821517.1 coordinate 16,818,040, forward strand.
TGATATTGAAAAAGGAGTTGGATTTTGATAATGGCATTCGTTTATTTAGTTTGCCGCTATTTGCCTGGGATCGTGGTACTCCAGCCAATCAAGTTAACACCACCATCACTGTAAATGTGAAAGATGTTGATGATTTACCACCGAAATTTACTGAGGGTGTTTATCGCACAAAAATCAATGAATTTTATCCCATGACGGTAAGTCAGACTTCTCGAGATTTGTCTGTTTTTAATATTTAATATTTAAATTGGCGGTTTTCAGGGCATGCCTATAAGAGTACCATTGTATTTTAATCCTCCAATCATGGCCTTCGACCAGGACTCCTTAAATGCTACTTTAATTTATGAAATTATATCGGGCAATGAACGGAAATTATTTAGGGTCAATTCTCATAATGGCGTCATGTATTTGCAAAAGGAAATCGATTTGGAAGAGGAAAGTTTACCCGGTAATACATTTGTCTTGCAGATTGAGGCCAGACAAAAAGATAATCCTATTAAAAAGGCTTTAGCGAGGTAAGTGAAATTGGTCTACATTCCCGATTTATAAATTATTAAATTTAGAACAAAAAAGTTTTTAATGATTTAATGTTAAAAATCTCTTTAATTTGCTCGTTTTTCTTTCAGAATTGAAATAGAAATCTTGGATTTAAATGATAATGTTCCCGAATTCGAAGCTGATTTTTATAATATTTCCATAGTCGAAAATTTACCCACCGGTTTTAGCGTTTTACAAGTCAATGCCATAGATCGTGATCAAGGAGAAAACGCTGAATTTCTTTATAACCTCAAAGAAATGGCCGAAGCGAGTGGTGCCTTCCGTATAGATTCTAGAACCGGTTGGATTACTGTACGCGATGATCGTTTATTGGATCGAGAAAAACGTAAAGCTGTACATTTGGAGGTGGAGGCTTTGGAGAGAACCCCCTCGTATATGGAAGATATCAATTTGAAAAGACCTGGACCCAGTTCGGTTAAGGTCGAAATAACACTACTCGATCAAAATGATAATACACCCAAATTCGAGCATGGCAATTTATATGAATTTAAAGTTCCAATAACTGCTGCCGTAGGCTACATCATTGGTCAAGTAGTGGCTTTAGATCCGGATGAAGGTCCCAATGGCATGTTGTTGTATGAATTGCAAAGACCTAAGAAAAGTGGTTATATACCCTTTAGATTGGATAATAAAAACGGAACCATATATGTGGCTGGACCCCTAAGAAGGGGACGCATAGCCGTATTTGTAGAAGCTAGCGATCAGGTGGGTTCTTTGGTCATTAACTTCCCAAAACTATTTTTTTTATTATATTGATATAACTTTTCTTTTAGCCCTTAAATCCTTCTGAACGTCGATTTTCTTTAGCCGTTATAACCATTGAAGTATATGCCACCCTAGACGATGAAGCTATCGATTTCATAGGAGCTCCCTATGAATTTTGGGTGGGTTCAAATGCCCCCTTGGGTACTTCGGTGGGTCAAGTTCGCACCACCTTAATTTATGATGGTGAAGATGAAATAATGTATGATCTTTTGCATACCTACTCGGAGGGTGTACCATTTGCCATAGAAGAGCGATCTGGCATTATAACGGTTATACGTGAATTGTCTGAATTTAATCGAAAAATCTATAATTTTGAGGCTGTTGCTAATTATGTAAGTTCGGAAATTAAAATTTTCTGGTTCACTTTTTAATGTTCCTGTGTATTTTTTTTTTCTTCACGTAGCTTTTTGCCAACTCGACTCAGCCTTTGATAATGTCTCGCAGTTCTCAACCTTTAACCACCGTGTCGGCGCCAGACTTAAGTGACGAAGGTGTTTTAATTACAAATGTTACCATTCATCTGGTGGCAAAACCCGAAAATCGTGTGCCATTAAAGCCGGTTATTGAGTGAGTAGATTATTTTGATTTTTGAAATTCCTGAGGTTTTATTCAGCTTAGGTTCGTTTTATGGTCGATTTTTTTAAATATAGATTACTGATAGAATTAGTAGTTTTATCGAGATTCGATTTCTTAGATAAATCGGGATTTTATAAAGCTTAGGTTACTTATATGAGACGTAGTTTAGTTAAGCTTAAATGTCCTGTGTTAATCATAGCTTTATAAAACTTAGATTTCTTATTTGAAGTCTCGGTTTAATAAAGCAAAGATTTCCAACATGAAATGGCTTGTTGAACTTAGATTTCTAAAAAATCTGGTTATAAATCGAGGCTTTTTTAATCTTATATAAATATGTATATATATTTTTTTGAAATCCTGATTTTATTAAGTTTCGATTTTATTTAAGAAAAATTCAACTAAAATTTTATTTAAAAATCATAGTTTTATTAAGCTTAAATTTATTTATTTTTTAATTGTGGTTTTATTAATATTAGATCTCATTATTCTGTAAATCGTGGTTTTGTTTTGTTTTGGACATTTAAGCTTCGAATCAGAATCATTTTACCCCACAGACAGAAAGACAGACGGACGAACGGCCGGACATTTAAGCTTCGACTCAGCATAAAGTTCGAAATAGAAATATATTTTGATGAAACTTTTAATATAAGTAGGCCATAAGACGATCGCTGTTGAAATTCATGAAAATCGGTGCCTGTTGAGACCTAGCCCCCATACAAACTATTAAAATTGTCCTAAATTCAAGATTATCATATAGATCTCGGTCAAATTTTGGTTCTGAGCACATATTAATCAATAGTCCAAACTTATAATCCGTAGGATCATTCTTAGACATAGTCGCCATATAAAACTGCTTCTCGATATGCACTCAAATAAAATTTGGTTTTCATGTGTTTTAACAAAAAATAAGATCATGATTAGCCCATTTTTCGATCCGATATGAATTTTTTCAAATCTGCGGAAAACAAATTCACAGCAATGTGTATTTTCTATATCCAAAGTAATTGGACCTAGGACACTTTCATTAACGTCTGGATCGAGAGCGACTATAACTATCTTGTTAGATCGTGATTTTGTTAAGCTTAGATTTAATTTAAAAAAAAAAACATATTTTTACTAAGCTTAGGTATATTCAAATCGTGATTTTTATTTAATTTAAATTTTATTGCAAAAATCATGATATTTTAAGCTTAGATTTTATTTAAAAATCATAGTTAGATTTATAGCTTAGATTTATTATTTTTTTAAATCGTAGTTTTACTAACCATAGATTTGTTTCTTTTTTATCGTATTTTTTTAAGATTAGATTTCATTTAAAAAATCAGCGTTTTATTCATCTTAGATTTTATTTTAAAAAATCGTGGTTTTATTAATATTAAATTAATTAGTTTTTAAACCGTGGTTTTACTAAGAATATATTTATATATTTTTTTTAATCGTAGTTTTATTAAGCTTATATTTTATTTAATTATTGTGGTTCTAATAAGCTTAGATTTTATTTAAAAATCATGTTTCTTTTAAGCTTAGATTTTATTTAAAAAATCATGGGGGTACTAAGCTTGAATTTTATTTAAATAATCGTGATTTACTAAGCATAGAAATATTTCTATGTTAAATTTAGGTTTTTAGTTAACTAAAATTTTATTGAAGCTTTATTTAAAAGTCTTGATTTCATGAAGCTTAGATTTTATTTAAAAAATCATGGTTTTACGAATTTTAGATTTTATTTATAAATCGTAGGTTTGCTAATCTTAATTATTATCGTTGTTTTGTTAAGCTTAGATTTTATATAAAAGCCATAGTTTCATTAAGCTTCGATTTTATTTAAAAATCATGATTTTTAATCTTAGATTTTATTTAAAAATCATGGGTGTATTAAGCTTAGATTTTATTCAAATATGATTTACTAAGCTTAGAAATACTTAGATTTTAAATTGTTATTTTTTTATTTAACTTAAATTTTATTGAAAAAATCATTTTTTGTAAAGCTTGAATTTTATTTAAAAATCTTGATTTAATTGAGTTTAGATTTCATTTAAAAAATCATGGTTTTATTAAGCTTAGATTTTATTTTAAAAATCGTAGTTTTATTAAACTTAAAATTTATTTAAAATTTGTTGTTTTGCTAAGCTTAGATTTTATTTAAAAATCGTATTAATCATATTAGATTTATTTCTTTTTTAAATAGCGTTTTTTGTTAAGATTAGATTTCATTTAAAAAATCATGAATTTATTTAGCTTAGATTTCATTGAAAAATAGTGATTTAATATGCTTAAATTTTTTTTAAAGAATCGTGGTTTGATTAAGCTTAGATTTTAATTAAAAATTAATTTAAAAAATTATGGTTTTATTAAAAAATTATGGTTTTATTAAGATTAGATTGTATTCAAAAATCGTAGTTTTATTAAGCTTAGATTAATTTCTTTTTGAAATTATGGTTTTGTTAAGTTTAGATTTTATTAAAAAACATGGTTTAAGTTTAGATTTGATTGAAAAATCGTGATTTTACTAAGCTCCGATTTTATTTCAAATATCGTGATTTAAGTTTAGATTTTATTAAAAATCGTGTTTTTACTAAGCTTAGATTTTATTTAAAAAATCGTGGTTTATTTGAGTTTATATTTTATTTTAAAAATAATGATTTTGTTTAAACAATTGTGGTTTTATTAAGCTTAGATTGTATTTAAAAACCGAAGTTTTATTAAGCTTAGCTTAATTTCTTTTTTAAATCATGGTTTTATTAAGCTTAGTTTTTACTTGAAAATAATAGTTTTGTTAAGTTTTGATTTTATTTAAAAATCGGGGGTTTATTAAACTTAGAATTTATTTAAAAATCGTGGTTTTATTAGGCCCAGATTTTATTTTAAAAATCTTGGTTAAACTAAGCTTAGATTTTATTTAAAAAATCATGATTTTGTTAAGCTTAAATTTTATTTCAATAATCAGGATTTACTTAGCTTAGAAATATTTATTATTTAAATTGTGGTTTTTATTTTACTTAAATTTTATTGAAAAAATTATGTTTTTATAATGCTTGGAATTTTTTAAAAATCTCGATTTTATTAAACTTAGATTTTAATTAAAGATCGTGGTGTTATTAATCTTAGATTTTATTTAAAATTAGTACATATGTTAAGCTTAGATTTTGTTCTGTCACCTAAAACGCTTACAAATTATACAAAACAAATGTCTTAAAATGATAAATAAAAAGCCCTGGAGGTATCTTACTAATCTTCTTCATGAAGAAACAGGTTATGAAAAAATTATCGATTTCATAACAAGGATTAATAACAATTACTTTGCCAAAATTGAAAATTCCTCTTACCCACTGATAAGAGAATGTAGAGAATTAACGTAAAATTAAAAAGATATCACCAAATTGAAAATTATGTGCTTATAGAGGTCTATTATTTCTAATAAACCTCCTATAAGCACATAAATATTCTCAGATAGTATTTGAATTTATTAAATCATATAAAGGTTTTCTTCCTCCCATTTTCCTTTAAAAAATCATTAAAAAATAAAATAAAAACTATTTAGTATCTTTAGATCTTATATATTGTTTGTTGCAATATCTATATGTAAAGATAAGATCTCATATGTAAATATCAAAATTTGTTAAAATATGTAAATAAAGGAAGAGTATATAATTGAAAAAAATTGAAGAAGATTTTGTTCAAATAACCGTAGTTTTATGAAGCTTAGATTTTATTTACAAATCGTTGTTTTATTTAGAAAATCCCAATTTACGAAGCATAGATTTTATTTTAAAATCGTGATTTTATTAAGCTTAGATTTTTAATTTTATTAAACTTAGATGAATTTCCTTGTTTAAATCATGGTTTTTTTAAGCTTAGATTTTAATTAAAAGTTATGATTTTGTCAAACTTAGATTTTATTTAAAATGGTGGTATTATTAAGCTTAGATTTATATCGTTTTTAAATAGTTTTTTGTTAAGATTAGATTTCATTTAAAAAAATCGTGAGTTTATTAAACTTGGATTTTATTTAAACATTCGTGCTTTATTAGGCTTAGTTTTTATTTTTGAATTTTGGTTTTATTAAGCTTAGATTTTATTAAAAAAATCAAAATTGTGGTTTTATTAAGTTTAGATTGCATTTAAAAATCTTATTTTTTAAGCTTAGCTAAATTTCTTTTTTAAGTCACGGTTTTGTTAAGCTTATATTTTATTAAAAAATCGTGGTATTAGTAAGCTTAGATATATTTATTTTTTAATCGAGGATCTTGTTTAACTTAAACTTTATTGGTTTTATTAAGCTTAGTTTCTATTTAAAATCATAGTGGTTTTTAATTATTTCAGATTTCTTGTAAAAAATTCGTGATTTTATTAAACTTAGATATATTTTTTTTTTTTCTAAATCATGGATTTATTAAGCTTAGATATATTTCTTTTTTAAATCGTAGTTTTTATAAATTCTATTGAAAAAATCATTGTTTTATTTAATTTTATCCAAAAAATCATGGTTTTATAAAAATTAACTCGAAATCACCTTCTGAGTCGATTTAGTGATGTCCGTCCATCCGTCGGTCTGTCCGTCTGTATCTCCATGTAAACCTTGTAATCAAACTACAGGTAGCAAATATGAATATTTTTTGATGAAATTTGGTATATAAGCTTCAATCGGCCATAGGCCGAATTCTTTTGAAATTGGTAGAAATCGGTGCATGTACAGACCTAGTCGGCATACAAATGACACCTGTTACAAATTATGTTATAGATCTCGGTGAAATTGGGTTTGTGTATGTTCATTACATCCATTTATCAGGAGTCCAAAAATGAACCCAATAGGACAATTCTTAGTAGTAGCCTCCATATACAACTGCTTCCCGACCTTCACCTGAACCTATCAAAAATCAAAAATATTGTATAGATTTTTCTAAAATTGGGTTGGTATGTATATGTTTTTTCAAATAAGAAGTGACTTCACCAAATATAGTCAGGATCGGTCCATTTCTCGACCAAATCCCCATATAAATATGGCATCCGATATGAACTTTTTCATATCTGCAGTCAAATGAATTAATAACAACTAGCAGATTCCAGCCCTCGAGATTCGAGCGCAAATTCTAGGAAATTGTATTTTTTCATTAAATAAAGACCCTAAAATTATGCTAATCAATTATAGCCAATTCACAAATCAGCACAAAAAACAAACTCATTTTTATTACAAACACATTAACAAATTAAATTAACACACACATAGCATTGTATAATTATACCCTATACCACTATGTGGTTTGGGTATAATGACTTTGTGCTGCTGTTTGTAACAACCAAAAATATTTGACCTAGACCCATCTTTAATTATACCGATCGAATCAGAATCACTTTCTGAGTTGATTTAACAATGTCCGTCCGTCCGTCCGTCCGTCCGTCCGTCCGTCTGTGTGTCCATGTAAAGCTTGTAATCAAACTGCAGGTCGCAAATATGAATATATTTTGACGAAATTTGGTATATAAGCTTTTATCGGCCATGGGATGAACGCTATTGAAATTGGTGAGAATCGGTCCATGTTCAGACCTAGCCCCCATACAAATTACCCATATGAAATCGACATAAATTGCCATAAGATCCAAATTGTCATATAGATCTTACTCAAATTGGGTTTGTATGCGTTCATTACATCCACTAATGAGTAGTCCAAAAATGATCCCTTTGACCCCATATAGAGCTGCTTCCCGATATTCACTTAAATCTATTAAAAAACAAAAATATTGCACTGATTCTTCTCAAATTTTGTTTGTACACATTTTTACAAAATACAAGAGACTTTACCAAACATGATCAGGATCGGTCCATTTTTGGACCTAGTCCCTTTATAGATATAGCATCCGATATGAACTTTTTCATATCTGCAGCCAAAAAAATTAATAAAAATCCCATTCAAATTTGGTTTTTGCTTATTTTCAATGTCCAGTTAGTTGGGCCTAAGAGATAGGGTTTCTAAACGCATGGTATAGGGTATTGTATAGTCGGTCTAGACCGACTATAATTTTCTTACTTGTTTACATTGGTAAATCCTTTGTGAATGGCATTCACTGCATCTTTTCCGTTTATTGTCTTGAGTTTTGCAAATAACGTGCTCAGCACGTTACCAAATCCCCTACAGGCTGTTCCTCACCGGAGAATCTCTATCTGATTCGATTTAACGATGTCCGTCCGTCCGTCCGTCCGTCCGTCTGTGTGTCCATGTAAAGCTTGTAATCAAACTGCAGGTCGCAAATATGAATATATTTTGATAAAATTTGGTATTTGATCTTTTATCGGCCATGGGATGAACGCTATTGAAATTGGTGAGAATCGGTCCATGTTCAGAGATAGCCCCCATAAAAATGACCCCTATGAAATCAACATATATTGCCTAAGATCCAAATTATCATACAAATCGTAGTCAAATTTGGTCTGTATGTATATATTACATCCATTGATCAGTAGATAGATAGATATAACATCCGATATGAACTTTTTCATATCTGCAGCCGAAAAAATTAATAAAAATCCCACTCAAATTTGGTTTATGCTTATTTTCTATATCTAGTTAGTTAGGCCTGAGAGATAGGGTCTCTAAATGCATGGTATAGGGTATCGTATAGTCGGTCTATACCGACTATAATTTTCTTACTTGTTTGATGTATGTTTTAGTAGCAACTTTAAATGCAATTTACTCAAAATAAAGGAAAAAATTTATAAATCTGCAAATCGGCTAAAAAGAAATACCTTTCAAACAATATACGTTTGGTCAAAATCGGGATAAAACGGTAGAACAAAACATCTGTCACAAAAATCGCCTAGCCTATTAATATTATAGATACCACTCAAATTTACTTTATGCTTATTTTCTATACCCAATTAGTTGGACCTGAGACCTATTCTCTAAAAGCATGGTATAAGGTATCACATAGTTGGTCTAGACCGACTACAATTTGTTTTTAAATCGCGGATTTTACCTTATATTACTTATATTATTTATATTTCCTGGTTTTTATAGGATTAGTAATTTAACACAACATTGATTAAAAACTCAAGCGATCTCTGAACCTTTTTAATAATTTTCGATTTAGTACCCAACAAACCTTTTCAATATTTCTATAATTAATAATACGGTTACCACATATCGTCTTAAAGCCGAAATATTTTATTATTTAAGATTTAAGAATTGAGTAACATGTTAAAAGTAAAATGATTAATAATTCTCCTCTTCCGTTATAGAGAAATCAATATGAACATAATTAAGTTTCATGTCGAGGAAAACATTGTTGGTGGCATAATTGGACAGCTTTTGTATAAAAATGGCATTAACATAGTCAACAATGATCTAGAGGCCTACAGAAGTCTAAACACTGCGACAAATGTAACAATGAACTCAAGATTTCGTAGCAGAAATCAACGACAGCAAACGAGGAAACGTTTTCCCAAACGTCTGGTGCAAGATAATAATATCAAGCTTCGATACATTATAGCCAATCAGCAGGAAGTCATCAATAAGATAACAATCACCGAAGATGGTACATTGTTAACGTTGACGGGTTTGGATCGGGAACAAAAAGATAAATATGATTTAACGGTAATTGTGGAGTATACCACTGGTTTGGTTAGTGGAGCTGGCATATATCAAGTTGAAATCGCAGTGGACGATGTTAATGATAATGCACCAGAGTTTGGCGATACCACCTATGTGGGTTTGATTAAGGAAAATAGTGCCAAGGGTGTGGAACTGGCTTTAAATAAACCAATATTGATTTGCGATAAGGATTTGGGCAAGAATGCCGAGTTTATAGTTTTGTTGCAGGGTGATTACTGTGATTTGTTTAAAGTCGAATTGGTAGTGCAAGATAATGCCACAATTTTCAGCAGTCCTCGTATATTTGATGTTTACAATTTAACCGAACAATGGAATGATGACTTTCGATTCTTGGATATGCAAACCGATTTGAAACCAATTAATTTAAAAATGAATAATCAACCATTTTTTCGGGTCAGCTATACGGGAATTAAACCTTTGGATCGTGAAAAGGATCAAATATACAATTTGAAAATATTTGCCAGAGACTCTGGCGGTTTGACTTCGCAGGCTAGTTTAAATATTTTAGTAGCCGATGTTAATGATAATGCTCCTATGTTTGAACGGATTTCAGTATTCAAAGATTCCAAAGTAGAGATAAGAGAGTATACCACAGATTTGGAAATTTATTTTGTAGAATCATCCAACAATCTTATGCCTTCTATAAACTCTCTAACTTCCAATATAGTTATACCACCTTATTTTATACCAGGATCACCCAGATTAAATACTGGTGAAGGATTGTTTAACGGTTCCCAATTAGCCATGCCCAGATCCCTTTCTAGATTGCGTTCTAGAGCGAGGACTTCCAGAGCTATGTCGACTTTATTTAAATGTCCTCTGTTTGCTGTCTATGAAGATACTCCTGTTTTAACGAAGATTCTACAAGTGACAGCCTCCGATGAAGATTATGGTCGTAATGCTCAGATCCAATATGATTTAACGGCCGAACATGTTGAGCGTTTAACCGGGGTCCCGTTAACAAATAGACCGGGCAATATCAAATATTTCGCTGTAGACAAAATATCAGGAGAAGTAATGATCAATTATCCTTTGGTAGCCAACATAGAAGTTTTGCTTAATATTACTGCCTCCGATATTGATAATCTAAAAGACTCTACTTGTTTGAGATTCACGGTTATCGATGTTAACAATCATGCTCCGGTTTTCAAGAAATCCTGGTATAGTTTCGATACTCAAGAAGGTGACTACATAGATTCGGTGTTGGGTCAAGTTGTGGCGGTTGATTTGGATTACGGTGAAAACTCTAATGTTTCTTATAGTTTAAGTGCATTGGATCTGCCATTTAAAATCAAACCTATATCGGGAGTAATCAAGATAACAGCTTCTCTGGATCGCGAACTTAAAGATAAATATACTTTTCAAGTTATAGCGTCAGATAATGCCGAACCGTTATATCGTCTCTCCTCTTCAGTGGAAGTTGAAGTAAATGTCTTAGATTTAAATGACAATCGCCCTGAATTCATAGGTTATGATGATCATATCAAAGCTGAATTATATATACCCGATGTGGCTGATAGAACGATGAATATTCCTCTCTATAAAGCTTTTCTCGATCGTGGCACAAAGGCTGGCATGTTTGTGAAACAAATAACGGCCACAGATAAAGATTATCTGGGTAATGGCAATGGTTTGGTCTTGTATTCCCTATTACACCAAGAAGCACATGGTCCTCCGGTCTTTCAAATAGATTCCAGGGAGGGATCTATTACCACCATTAGCAATTTTAATGGCTATAATGATTACGAACATTTGAATGTGACTGTAATAGCTTCCGACTTGGGAAGTCCTTCCTTAAGTTCAACAGCTGTTGTATTAATAAATCTTCAGGGTCAGGTTATTATAGAAACTACGACCCCTAAGCCGGAAGAGGTCATAAATTTTCTTAATATCAGCCTGTTTCAACATCAGTACTATGAAGTACAACTTTCGGAAAACAATGATGCTCCTACCGAACTGATAAAATTAAATTTTACTAAAGATATAAATCCAGAAATGCTCCGTTTTTCCCTATGGATGGAAGAGGGTCTGGATGCTCAAGAAGATGCACATCCTCCATTTGAATTTGATCCAAAATCCTCCATATTGTTCGCTTTAAAATCCTTTGATCGTGAGCAAATAGACAAATATCAATTACGCATTAAGGGAGAAAAATCAAATCGGGAAGCTAGAACCTATGCCCATCTCGCTTACCCAGTAAACGACGAACGCATCGAAGGTCTTGAAAATAACGAATGTCGCATAGTCATAAAAATCTTAGATGAAAATGATAATTCTCCCAAATTTCAAACTTCTGGAAAACCTATAATTGCTGTTGTACCCCGTTCAGCTTCATTCGGTTATCCCATTACCCAAGTGAAAGCTGTTGATCCTGACATTGGCTTAAATTCCGAAATACGTTATCGTCTCCTTAATGACATCTCACGTTTATTTGGCATTGATGAGTCGACCGGCAAAATACGGCTCATTGCAAATGTTGAACCATCAAATGATCGTGTTTATGGTTTTGATGTCAAAGCCACTGATCGTGCTGGGGCCGACGATGGTCGCAGTAGTATTGTTAATGTCTTCGTCTATATCATCGATGAAAATCGACAGGTTCGAGTTGTTGTGGCTGGTAAACCTGTGGAGGTGGAAAAGAAAATTGATGCTTTAATGTTGGCATTAAGTGAAGCTATCGGCATGGAAGTACGAGTGCGTTTATTGGAACCTCACATTGGCGGTTTGGAACCTGCGTAAGTATTTGTTTTTCATTCATAACACAAGGGAACAAAATTGAACTTTTTTTGTGTTGTGAAATTTATAGCAAATTTTTACTAATTTGAGGTCGCTGATTTCAAATCTGCACTTGGTTTTTTTCTATCAGCTCGACTTTTCGAGATATACCGTTATGTTCAAAATTAAGGCACTTCCGCTACATATATTGGAATAACTTGAAAACGGTTCACCATATTAAATTAAAAAAAAAATCCGAAACTCGCAAACAATATTCTCTTAAAGCCGTGCTTACTTTGTTTTTAAATTTTCCAAGTAGTTTTAGAGATATCGTTCAAGTTTTGAAAAAAAAAATTAAAATTTTTAAAAAAAAAACATTTTTTTTGTTCTTTAAAAATTCCTAAAAAATAAAAATGGGACAAAAATCACAGTTTTGGTCTACAAACAGTTAGTTAAATATATTTCGAATAAAATGAGCTTTATTTCATTGCAATCGGTGCACAACTTTTGATTTTGTTCACGATTTACTGAATTGATATAAATCGCGATTTCCATACAAAAATAACATTTTCTAATGTGTAAGTGTTTGTATGTAATAAGTTAGTTTTTTATGATTCTAAGAATTAAAAAAATTAAGTAATAAAAAAAGATTATTTCATTTTTATGGTCAGCTATACTTTTTAATTTAACACAAAAAGAGAATTTTAAAGAAAAATAAAAAATTTTAATACACAAATATTACAATGTAATTACAACTCATCGAAAAATTTTCTTTTATAAGATTTTCTTAAATAACCTTGTTTAGAGGGATTTGTTTTAATGCTCCAGCAATAGTCCGCCATCATATGCTTATCCCAGTGACCCTGGTACCGCTCCTCTATAGTGCGGATATCTTGATGGAAACGTTCACCTTGTTCTTCACTGAAGTCTCCAAGATTTTCAGGGAAACAATCCAAATGACTGTGTAGGTAGTGCACCTTAATGCTCATATTACAACCAAGCTGCTTGAAATGTGACAACATGTTATCCACGTGGTCCGAATAGTGCTCACCCTTTTTGTTTCCCAGGAAATTGCGCACTATCCAAACAAATTCATTCTAAGCATTTCTTTCAATATCTGTCATGGAATTACTAAAATTTTCATCATTGATTAATTTTTTGATTTGAGGGCCATCAAAAATGCCAGCTTTCAGTTTCTCCGAACTCAAATTGTTGAACTTGTTACTGATATATCTAAAACAATCACCGTCCTTGTTGAGAGCTTTGACAAATTGTTTCATAAGTCCTAGCTTGATATGGAGAGGTGGCAGTATTATGCGATCCCTGGGCACAAGTGGTTGATTAACTATATTGTGGTTTCCTGGAACCATAGCTTCCCTCGAAGGCCAGTCTTTCTTACTCCAGTGTTCAGATCTGGCTCTGCTATCCCATAAACAAATGAAACGCGGATATTTTGTGTTGCCACCTTGTTGGCCTAGAAGAAAATTCACCATTTTTAGATCCACACAAATTAGCCAGCGGTGTTCGTTGTACTTTATTTTATTTATAACTGAGGCAATTGTAGAATATTCTTCTTTAGCTTTAGTTGAATGTGCAATGGGCAACGAACCCAATTTATTACCGTTATGCAGAAGTACACATTTTAGGCTGCGTTTAGAAGAATCTATAAATAGTCGCCAGTCATTTGGATCATACTCCTCTAATCCCATCGCTGTTACTAAACCAGGAACATCTGAACAATAAACAAATTCATCGTCTTCGGAAAAGAATGGAAGTAAGTTTTTTTCTCTGTTACGGTAGTATGAAATTGTTGTTCCTTGGGTTAACAGATTTTTTTGCTTTAATCGAGAAGCAAGAATTTCAGATGCTTTTTTAGAAAGTCCAAGGTCTCTCACTAAATCACTAAGCTCCTCCTGATTAAATTGCTCGCGTTCAGAAGAAATATCTAAATGCAAGTCATCTGATCCAAATTCAGAAATTGTTGAAGGAACATTTTGTCGTAAGTCGTGGAAATTGTGTGTAGATGTAGATGGTTGTGGTTCTGAATCCTCACTAGAGTACAGGACTGGTTGGATAATAGACAACACGTTAGGATAAATCCATTTAGACCGGTTTGTTTTATTAATGCCTGTTATGTTGACAGCGCAAAAATAACAATCATCATAATGATTCGAAGGTTCCCGCCAGATCATTGGTGTTTTATACTTGAAGTGGGTCCGTTGCTTGTTTGCCCATAACCTTAAATACTCTACACAGTTTTTACATACAGTATTAGGAATCCAGTACTTGTCACGGGTTTCCATGGTAAATCCGAAGTAGTCAAAATAAATTTTTTTAATAAAATCTGACACACTTTTTCTATTTTTTATAAACGTGTATTCGCCACATATGTTACAAAAATAGTTGGGATTGATTTTACAGGTGTTTCTTGACGTAGCCATTGCACAATTTTGAAGTATATATCAAAGTAACACAATTTTCAATAAATAACACACGGGAACAAAATTGAACTTTTTTGTGTTGACTGATTAAATGTTCAATGTAAAATGATTTATATTTTTTGTCGTTATACTTTTCGCTTTGTTGAATGAGAAAAATTGGTTGAATGAACCCATATAAATACTTAGTAGTTTTTTACTGAAGTACCAAAAAAAATTATATCCACAATTTTATTGACAGTCACTTATGAATGAACACATGTGTTCAGGGGAATTCCTTTAAAAAATCATCCGTTACCAACGGTAAACCACACATCAATAAAAACAAGTGGACTTTTCTTTTTTCTCTTTAATTGACTGTGTACTGACTAGGTGTCATAAAGGGACAATAAAATTTATAGGCGTTATGAGTTTGCTACCGCAACCATAAAAATGAAATAATCTTTTTTTATTACTTAATTTTTTTAATTCTTAGAATCTAACTAACTTATTACATACAAACACTTACACATTAGAAAATGTTATTTTTGTATGGAAATCGCGATTTATATCAATTCAGTAAATCGTGAACAAAATCAAAAGTTGTGCACCGATTGCAATGAAATAAAGCTCATTTTATTCGAAATATATTTAACTAACTGTTTGTAGACCAAAACTGTGATTTTTGTCCCATTTTTATTTTTTAGGAATTTTTAAAGAACAAAAAAAATGTTTTTTTTTAAAAAATTTTAATTTTTTTTTCAAAACTTGAACGATATCTCTAAAACTACTTGGAAAATTTAAAAACAAAGTACGGCTTTAAGAGAATATTGTTTGCGAGTTTCGGATTTTTTTTTTAATTTAATATGGTGAACCGTTTTCAAGTTATTCCAATATATGTAGCGGAAGTGCCTTAATTTTGAACATAACGGTATATCTCGAAAAGTCGAGCTGATAGAAAAAAACCAAGGGCAGATTTGGATTCAGCGTCCCAAATAACCTTAAAAACAATATTCAGTTCTTAATCAACGGAACCATTGTTCCCTTGTGTAATTAATACTTAAAAAATCACAAAATTCGTTAGTTTAGAAAAATTCTCCGAATCGAATTCTTTCTTTTATAAAAGTATTCTAAGAATCTAAAATTATTTATTTGTAGAGAACAATTCTAAAATTCTGAAATAAAAATTTTTATTCCTAGAAATTCTCATAATCTTATAATATTTTTTTATGTGAGATTATTTTTTGTAGACATATCAGAGTCTGAGAATATTTTTTATAGAAAAATTCACAGAATCTGAGACCATTTTTATAGAAAAATTCTCAGAATCTGAGTAGTATCGTATGGAAAAATTGTGAGAATTTTAAACTATTTTTTATAGACAAATTATTAGAATCTGAGACTATTTTTTATTGGAAAGTTCTCGGAATCTGAAACTATTTTTATATAGAAAAAATTCTTAGAATCTGCAATAGTTTTTATAAAATAGTTCTTATGATATTTTGTTACAGAAAACTTCTGAGAATATGAGACTATACGTTTTAGAAAAGTTCTAAGAATCCGAAACTACCTTTTTATAGAAATTACTCTTAGAATCTAAGACTATTTTTATAGAAAAATTCTAAGAATCTGAGACGATTTGTTTATAGAAACATTTACAGAACCTGAGAGTATTTTTGTATAGAAAATTTTTTAAAATATTAGACAATCTGATATACATTTTTTTATAGAAAATTTCTCAGAATCTGAGACAATTTTTTTTATAGAAAAATTTTCAGAATCTATTTTCAGAGACTATTTTTTATAGAAAATTTCTTAGAATCTGAGATAAATTTTATTTTCTTTAGAAAATATTTCAAAATCTGAAACTATTTATACCCTATACCACTATGTGGTTTGGGTATAATGACTTTGTGCTGCTGTTTGTAACAACCAAAAATATTTGACCTAGAACCATCTTTAATTATACCGATCGAATCAGAATCATTTTTTGAGTTGATTTAACAATGTCCGTCCGTCCGTCCGTCCGTCTGTGTGTCCATGTAAAGCTTGTAATCAAACTGCAGGTCGCAAATATGAATATATTTTGATGAAATTTGGTATATAAGCTTTTATCGGCCATGGGATGAACGCTATTGAAATTGGTGAGAATCGGTCCATGTTCAGACCTAGCCCCCATACAAATTACCCCTATGAAATCGACTTAAATTGCCATAAGATCCAAATTATCATATGAATCTTAGTCAAATTGGGTTTGTATGTGTTTATTACATCCACTAATCAGTAGTCCAAAAAAGATCCCTATGGGACAAAACTTAGTCATAGGCCCGATATAGAGCTGCTTCCCGATCTTCACTTAAATCTATCAAAAAACAAAAATATTGCACTGATTCTACTCAAATTTTGTTTGTATATATTTTTGCAAAATACAAGAGACCTTACCAAACATGGTCAGGATCGGTCCATTTTTGGGCCTAGTCCCCATATAGATATAGCATCCGATATGAACTTTTTCATATCTGCAGACAAAAAAATTTATAAAAATCCCACTCAAATTTGGTTTATGCTTATTTTTTATGTCCAGTTAGTTGGGCCTATAGGGTAGGGTCTCTACACGCATGGTATAGGGTATCCTATAGTCGGTCTAGACCGACTATAATTTTCTTACTTGTTTTTTTTTAGTAATGTACTCAGAATTGGAGACTATTTTTTAATAGAAAAATTCTTAGAATTTGTAAATATATCTTAATAGAAAATTCTCAGCTTGAGGCTTTTTCTTAATAAAAAAATTTGCAAAATATGAAATTATTTTTATAGAAGAAATTTGGAATTTATGAGACGATGTTATCAAAGACGATATTATCAAAGTTATTAGATTCTTAGACGTTTTTTTTTTTTTATTATAATATAATCCAATATTCAAAATAAATTTTTATTCTTCAATATTTCCTTTCAGTACCGATGCCTACATATATGCGATTGATTATCGTTCAAATTCCGTTGTTGAAATGGAACAATTGCAAGAGTAAGTCATTGTCATTTGTCATATATGTACATATTTTTATTCATTAATTTTACTCTTTCAATTATTTTATGTCTACAGATCATTGGCAACCATTCAACTAGATACTTTACAACAACAACAGCAGCAACAACTATTAGAAAGTAATCCCAATGGTCCCTGGGATTCCAGCAAATCAATGCCACGCATTATAGAACTGGCTGAATTTGGTCAGATGCCACATAAATCAACACATAGTGCAGCATTTTGGAGTAGTTTAGAAATAATAGCGATAGTGCTGGTAGCAGTCTGTGGTGTTGGAGCATCTCTAACAGCATTATGTTTTATGTGTATGAGACAAAAACGGTAAAATTTGAAAAAAGAAGCACAATCTATATACACCAACTTATTACAGTAATTATTTATACTACACCATTGCAAAATTGTAAAGTTTTATTTTATTTTTCCTTCAGAATTTCTTATGTAGGATTTTCAATTTATGATAAGTTGCTTACTCCCATTCGGACATTTTTCAATTGAAACCCCTTCAGACTGTGTTGATTCTGTCCTGTAGATTGTCGGGGATTTGTTTTTATAATTTCTTGGAATATTTTGTTAGATTCTCAGAATGTGAGGTTTCCACAAATTTGCAAAATATTTATAAATACTGAAAACTATTTTTTCCTATAGAAAAACAGTTTTTAAAGCGTTTTTTAATGTATAATCAATTCTTAGAATCTGTTCCTATTATCGATTTCTGAGTGCTTTTCCAATAGGAATTATTAAATTTGGCTCCCAGATCATTTTTTTAACCCTAAAATTTTTTCAAATTCAGAAATTTGTTTTTCGATTTAAATAATTGGAATAGGTAGAAAAAAGTTAAGTCAAAAAATCTTTAAAAGTTAAATAATATATCGTGAATTATTTCATAAATTTTTTATATATAAAACTTCAATAGAGGACTTTAGGTTAACACTAAGATTTTTACCTATTGTACGATTCTTGGACTATAAATAAACCCTGATTCCTAGAAGATAACGCTGACGTTTCCTGTTGAAATATCACTTAAATAGTTTTATATAATTTATCATCTTGTTGGAAAATATTAGATCCCTTTTACACTTTTACACTTTTACTCTTAACTTTTGATCAAATACACCGATTTTGCTTATATTTAAACTACTGCTGATTATAGCAACCATTATAAAAATCAAAAAAGATTAATTTCGTGTTGACCAGATCTTCCCGAGCTAACGAAAAAAACATGAAAAATATCTCCATTTATCAACACCTTTCAGCTCGATACTTTTACTTCGATACTTCGACAGCCTGTTTAGTTTGAACCTTCGAGCTCCTCAATTATAGCTAACAGCATCTTCATTGTTGGCAAATCTTTTTGTACAGAACAGTTTTTCAGGTTTGGAAAAATAAAATAATCCGAAAGGATTATAAAATAATCTGGCGAATAATGTACGTGATGAGGCAATTCAAACTTTAATTTGTCTAATGGAAATAACTCATTTTTTCGAAAAAGGCGACATATTTTATTTCATCACTCGAATGCTGCAAAAAGTTCGCATAATATTCGCCGTTGATTATCTTTCTTTTTTGAAGATAACACAAGGGAGCAAGGTTTTTATTGATTTAGAACTGAGTATTGTTTTTAAGGTTATTTGGGACGCTGAATCCAAATCAGCACTTGGTTTTTTTCTATCAGCTCTACTTTTCGCAGGAAACACACACATATTTATAAAATTTATTTTTGTATTGAAATCGCGATTTTTATCAATTCAGTTTTCTCAGTAAATTGTGAACATAATCAAAAGTTGTGCACCGATTACAATGAAATAAAGTACATTTCATTCGAAATATGTTTATCTAAATGTTTTTAGACCAAAACTGTGATTTTTGCCGCAGTTTTATTTTTTATGAATTTAAAAAAAAAAAAATAAAATTTTTTTTTAAATCGTTATTTTTTTCAAAACATCAACGATATCTCTGAAACTACCGGGAAAATTTAAAACCAATGTAAGCACGCCTTAAAGATAATATTGTTGGCGAATTTTTGATTTTTTTTTTTTAACTGAATATGGTTAACCGTTTTCAAGTTATTCCAATATATGTAGTGGAAGTGCCTTAATTTTGTACATAAAGGTATATCACGAAAAGTCGAGCTGATAGAAAAAACCAAGTGCAGATTTGAAATCAGCGACCGCAAATTATTAACAAATTGGTAAAAAACTTCCAATCAACACAAAAAAAGTTCAATTTTGTTCCCTTGTGTAATCAATGAAAATTAGAGCAAGCACACACATCCTCAAACTGCAAATGGAATTCTTTTCACCTTCTTTGGATACGATTGTTACCTTCTTTCATCTTAGTTGTGGAGTGATAAACCCATGTTTCATCCATGGTTATGTATGGACTAAAAACTCGGCTTAATGAAATATCACCAAACACTTAATTAAAAAATTCTCATAACTCTGCATTTTCCATCATGACCAAGCGCGGCACCCACCTTGCACACAGCTTTCTTATATGATAAATGTAACTTTTAGAAATGTCTATTAGATCTGTTAGATCGCGTAATTTCAATTAATGGGCATCCAATAATATTTTATGTCCTGACCACCTCAATGGATCGATCACTGCGAATAGCTAGTTTTAAACTCTGCTACACAAAATATATTTCTGTTATAAATGAAGGAGCAGACTCGGTCAGAGCTTACTTGGGAATTTTTTTTATTGGTATTGAAAATTCATTACCATTAGATATGAAAGGCTATTGGCGATAAAATTGAATTACCATTCAATGCTTATAATTGGCGCTGATGTTTGTAAATACCAAAAATATATTAACTAGACCCACCTTTTATTATATTATTATTCTGTTTGTAAGTCTACCTGTGATTCCATCTAAACCACGAAATCAAACTACAGGTTGCAATTATGAATATATTTTGATGAATTTCTGTATACAAGCTTTTATCGTGAAGCCCCCATACAAATAATTCCTATCAGACCGACTAAAATTGTCGTAAGATACCGATTATCGTATAGGTATGTATCAATAAAATTTGGTGTACATGCGTCTATTATACCCAGTGGTTCAAACATAAATGCTGTTGGACCATTTTTGGTCATAGTCCCCATATAAAGCTAATTCCCGATCTTCACTAATATCCATCAAAAAACAAAAATATTGCACAGATTTTTTTAAAATTTGGTTTACATATGTTTTTGAGAAGAATAAGTGACTACTAAATACGGTCGTGATCAGTCCATTTTTTTACCTAGTCCATATATAAAAATAGCATCCGATATGAACTTTTTCATATCATGACGCCACAATTTAATAAGAATAACACTAAAATTTGATTTATACTTATTATCTATATCCTGTTATTGCATCAGCAAAGTTGGATCCAAGACCCTCTCTCGAAGCTCATGGTATAGAGTATTGTATTGTAACCTTGTTGTCAAGGTATAATTTGCTTATGCTAATGTTTGTAACTACCAAAAATATCTAATCAAGACCGCCTCGCCTTTTATAAAACTGATCGAATCTCTACATGTAAACCTTGAAATCAAACTTCTGGTCCTAAATATGAACATATTTTGATGAAATTTTATATATAAGTTTTTGTCGTTAGTCCTAACGCTATTGAAATTGGTGAAATCGTAGCATGTTCAGACTTTGCCCGTCTGTCCGTCTGTCTGTGTGTCCATGTTCTCTTTTAATCAAACTACAGGTCGCAAATCTGAATATATTTTGATATTAAATTTAATATATAAGCTCTTATCGACAATAAGACGAACGCTATAGGAATTGGTAAAAATCGGTACATGTGAAATCGAATTAAATTGCTAAAAGGCCCAAATTATCATATAGATCTTGGTCAAATTTGGGTTGTTTGTGTTTATTACACCCATTAATCAGTAGTCCAAAAATAAATCATGTAGGAGATTTCACAGTCATAGCCCCTATATGTTTTTGTAAAAATAAGTGACTTGATTTTTTGACTTAGTCCCCATGTAAATATAGCATACAATTGAACTTTTTCATATCTGCAGGCAAAATAACAATGCCTGTCAAATTAACTTTATGCTTATTTTGTATGTCCAATTAGTTGGTATATTGTATCGTACATAAGTCAAATTGGGTTTTACGTGTGTGCCTGTCATGTTGACTTAACGACACTGTGTTCTAGCACTGGGATAGATATTATGCGTCCTGCCTACGCCCCGCCATAAGACGGTAACAAGCTAGAGTGATGTTTTGGCATACACTCCACACTTTGTTATTGTATCGGGCCTAACTAAAACCCTGTTGCTTTAGAGGCAGCAACACCTGGGTGAATGCACCTCCACATCGATCTGTGATCTGCCCGCGATATGGGCACCACAGCCACTGCGAAACTCCCCGAAGGGCCTTTCCCAATGAGATCGTCTCGAAGATTCATCAAAGACTCCGACATCGACATTGCTTACCATGATACATTCTTTCTGACAGCTCTCTTACGCACTCTTGTATCGTCAAAAGACTTTTACTCATGCTACCGTCCGACCTTCTTGCATCCGACTCATCTTACGACTTATCTTCCACTCATGCCTCTTCCCAACAACGCACAAAGCAGCTCGGGTTATCCAAGCAACGCATATACCAGTTCTTAGCTCCACAACCACTCCCTACTAGTCACACACAGCAATCTCCTCTGCACGTCAGATTCGAGAGCCTCTAGTGCCACGTTCGTAAAGTGATCCATCAATACCATCAGTTCAACTTTGTGTCACATATATTAAAGGGATGTGAGCAACCATTTCATCTGGTTGGATGTTTCACGATCCACCAGTCGGCCGTCATTCCTATGTATCATGGTTCGCTCTGTCTCCGTGGGGAGTCTAAGAGTCCTCTTCTCAGGGCAATTCGATCTCCCCGCAGTACCAAATTTAGTGCCTTTTGGTAAGGCTTCGTTACCAATTGGCCAAATTTAGTAACTACCAGTTATCCGCCAAAAAGTATTGCACTGGCAGACATCATCAACCGTAACCTTTAGCCGCTAGGAATAATCACCAGAATTAATTGGCTTTGCCTAGCGTTGACCAGGAGCACCACGAGGACGTAGGTTGTAGGTCGTTGTATCACTTCTCTGGCAAGCCAGTACCTGATGAGTACAACTTTTGCTCCCATTGTACCGTACAGTCGGCCTAGAACGACTATAATTTTCTTACTTGTTACACCCTATACCACCATGTGGTTTGGGCATAATGATTTTATGCTGCTATTTGTAACTACCAAAAATATTTGACCTAGACCCATCTTTTATTATACCGATCGACTCAGAATCACTTTCTGAGTCGATTAAGCGATGTTCGTCCGTCCTTCTGTCCGTCAATCAAACTACAGGTCGCAAATATGAATATATTTTGAAATTGGTGAAATTCGGCCCATGTTCAGACCTAGTCCCCATACAAATGACCCCTATTTAATCGACATAAATTGCCATATGATCCAAATTATCATATAGATCTCAGTAACATTGGGTTTGTATGTGTTTATTATATCCATTAATCAGTAGTCGAAAAATAATCCCTATAGGACAGTTCTTAGTCATAGGCCCCATATAGAGCTGCTTCCCGATCTTCACTTAAATCTATCAAAAAGCAAAAATATTGCACAGATTTTTTCTTAAAGACATTCAAAGTTTCCTTTTCAAAACAAGTAAAAGAAAGTAACACCAGCAAAAAAATTTTAGCCCGCTTTTTGTAGCAAAAAATATGGTAAATAAATTCTTTCTTTGATTCTTAATCAGCCCAATTCTAAATAAGAAATCTGCGGGAATTGTTTCCCTTTTTCCCTCATTATGAAAAAACTTCCTGACAGTTTTTTTTCCCCTTTTCATTTATTTTCATTTAACACCCAAAACTAAGCGAAGTTCGAAAATTCGTAGTTCTTTCTTCCTTATTTTTGTTTTCCCCGTCTGTTTAAATCAGGAGGATTTCTTCTCGGGGGAAAAATCCGCGGGAATATTCAGAATCAGGCTGAATATGCTAGAAATCTGTAGAATACAGAAATCGTGTTTCTAATTGGCATTGAAATCAAATGAATTTCAATGCTATTGTCAATTAGCTAGCACACCTCATTAATTAGTCCCATGTAAGCCTCAGAGTAGAAACTGGTTTGATATTGGTTGGACTAAGATCCTTCAAACGAAAGTATTGGCTGGCAAGCAATGTGTGGTCTTCCAATTTAAATCAGTTTTATAAGGTAATGTTTTTCAAACAATCATCTATGCGTCAAGTCGAATATTTCTGACCCAGCCAGATACATATATACCTCAGATTCTAAAAAATTTCCTTAAGGAAAATCTTTAAGTTGTGTTTTTTTTTCTATTCACTATCAAAATCTTTTTATTGAACAACAAATCCTCTATTTAAGTACATTTTTCAATAGCGACTCCCAGAAATTCTGAAAAACGAAAATTGAAATTTCTACTAATTTTATTTAATCAAATAGACTTAAAGAATACAAAATTGAAATGGTGTAGTAAAACTTGGATTTAATTCTTAAAATATGTTTTGAGCTTATTTTTAATTTATCTTATAATATACAATATAGTTTTATAACAGACTGATTTAATTTTCCCCATATGGGAAACTAATTTAAGTATTTAGTTTATAAAGTAAAAAATGAAAAACTAAACTAAAGAATAAAATTGCGATTAAGAAAATAAAACGATTGTTGTTTTAATTGTTGGAATTGTATAATGAGTTACATTAGATCTTTCAAATCTAACACAAAGCTGCAGTTAATGAAAAAATAACGGTTCTTTGGTCACCATTTAACCTAATTCAATTTATAGTTCGCTTTCATGTAACTTCATACAAATATTCCAATAATTCGAACAATTTTCTTATTAATTATCTTCGAACTTGTTTTATAACATAACATAAGCAAAACTAACAACAACAATGATTTTAATCTTGACTTTAACACATTTTTACATTGATTTTTTCATCATCATTTTCTATTTGGTTTATGTGTTGTTCTCTTTTCCAGAGGCCTTTGGTCGCAACAGGAATTTCCATCATCTGAAACTGGTTTAACATATACAATAGCACGTGCCGGTCTAGATTCATGCCGTAGACGTCATCACCAAACACAAACAGTAACATCACAAGATCAACAGCAACAATTGCAGCGTCAAAGTCAACGTACGTATAATAGCAAATGTGGACAATGATCATTATTACTATCATTATTATATGTAACTTGTTTGCCTTTCTAGAATCTATATGTTCGTCGGGTAAAACACAGTCTACTGCTGTGGCCACACAAAAACTATCGCAAGATTGGTCCACACAAAAGTTGCAAGCGCAGCAGCTTCCACAAACACAATCATCACCACTCAGTCAAACATCGAATCAACATTCTGCTCTTTATCACCATCAGCATTCACATCATCATAATCATCAACAACAGCAATCAACACAGCATCAGCAATATATACCACAAGTACAACATCAGCATCAACATCATCATCAGCATTTAAATAATGAGTGAGTACCCAAGATTTTTTTGTTGTCTTGATATTATTTAACCACTTTATGCTTTTATAAAATAATTGAAATCAAAAAACTTTAAAATCATACTTTTGCAAAATATCACGTATATATTTAACCCCTTTTTGCTTATGGTCTGGCCACACTATTTGAATGTATGCAATTTGTTTTTAGTTGGGTTTATCGGAAAATTATTTCAAACTGTAATTATTTAAGATATTTGATTCCTCGCATAATCTTAAAAATTCGCTACATTTTATTAAAATATGCACACCTTTAAATTTATACTTATCAATTTAAAAAAATTTATAATTTATATTATATTTATTTATAAAGAAAAATATAGCAAGTAGGGAATTTATTTAATTCTGTAACTACCAAAAAGATGGATTAGGAGGGAACTTAGACGGGGCTTTTAGCCTGGCTTTTTCTTCAATATTCTTTTGAAAATGCTACGTAAATCTCCGTGCATTTACATTGTGCGTTTTTGGTTTTTTACGCTTATTCTGTCAATCTTTTTCATGTATTCATTCGCAACAAACAAACAAATTAAGAACCATTTTGTTTTTTTAAATTACGTGAAAAAATTATTCTTTTATAAAATATTAAAAATTATTTTATTACTAGAAGATCCCAACCCTCGAGTGCAAATTCTAGGAAATTTATTTTTTCATTTAATAAATTATTTTATAAGACCCTAAAGGTATGCTAATCAATTTTAGCCAATTCACAATTCATCACTTTTTATTATCGTTATTGGTTTATGTCCAAAATTATGTTTGCCGTTATTGTTATGTCCAAAATTATTTTTCAATTCAACACAGGACTTTTGACAAACATTAATAGTGCGTTTACATCTAAGCAAAATCTAGTATATGTATATGAGATTTCCAGCACAATCTAGCTCATTTTTACTAGATTTACCATACAAAACAAAACCTACCCGTTACTAGATTTTACCAAAATCTCACAAAATCTTGTCAAACTTGGGCACTACCAAATGATACTACTGTGTATTTATACCCTATACCACTATGTGGTTTGGGTATAATGACTTTGTGCTGCTGTTTGTAACTACCAAAAATATTTGACCTAGACCCATCTTTTATTATACCGATCGAATCAGAATCACTATCTGATTCAATTTAACGATGTCCGTCCGTCCGTCCATCCCTCCGTCCGTCTGTGTGTCCATGTAAACCTTGTAATCAAACTGCAGGTTCGCAAATATGAGTATATTTTGTTGAAATTTGATAAGCTTTTATCGGCCATAGGATGAAATTGGTGAAAATCGGCCCATGTTCAGACCTAGCCCCCATACAAGTGACCCCTATGAAATCGACATAAATTGCCATAAGATCCAAATTATCATATAGATCTTACTCAAATTGGGTTTGTATACGTTTATTACATCCATTAATGAGTAGTCCAAAAATTATCCCTATGGGACAACCCTTACTCATAGGCCCCATGTAGAGCTGCTTCCCGATCTGCACTTAAATCTATCAAAAAACAAAAATATTGCACTGATTCTTTTCAAATTTTGTTTGTATATATTTTTGCAAGAGACCTTACCAAACATGATCAGGATCGGTCCAATTTTAGGCCTAGTGCCCATATAGATATAGCATCCGATATGGACTTTTTCATATCTGCAGCCAAAAAAAATAATAAAAATCGCACTCAAATTTGGTTTATCTTATTTTCTATGTCCAGTTAGTTTGGCCTATAATTTTCTTACTTGTTTTAATATTGTAGTAGAAAATTATAACTCAGTGACTGAAAATTTTACATTTAAAAACAAAAGCAAACAAGTTAAATAAAAAGGAAATAAAATATTAATTATTAATAAAAATGACGAATCTATAATAAAAAATTATTTTGTAATTGAAAAGTTATAACTTTTTACACTTATATGTGCCCATTCCAATCTGCTATATAATAATTGTGGAAAATGCATTTCTTTTTGTTGTCCACACAATACATTTAACAAATGCTGATATTTTTTTCCGCAAAATTGCTATTTCAGCTTATGCTTTTTTCATTTTTGATGCATAATTTAATAATAAAATCTGTTCCTTTTTAGAATTTTCCTTATTTCCATATTCCTATTGTTTTGTTTAATTTTGGTATTTCTAGCTTATATGTTTTATTTAAATCAGCTGTTTATTGTTGTGGAAATAAAATCTCACAAAATGTCAAAGAAGTTAGATATAAACGGTATAGATTTTGAAATAGATTTCAACTAAAATCTGCCAGAATTTCCTTATAGTGCGTTTACATATGAAGAAAATCTAGTAGATTTTAGTTGAAATCTATTTCAAAATCTATACCGTTTAGATCTAAGTTTTTTTGATATTTTGTGAGATTTTATTTCCACAACAATAGACAGCTGATTGAAATAAAACATATAAACTAGGAATACCAAAAAAAAAAAAAAAAAAACAAAAGGGAAATGGAAATATGGAAAATTCTAAAAAGGAACAGATTTTATAATTATATTATGCATCAAAAATTAAGAAAGCACAAGCTGAAATAGAAATTTTGCGAAAAAAAAATCAGCATTTGTTAAATGTATTGTTTAAACAGCAAAAACAAATTTATTCCCCAAAATTATTATATAGCAGATTGGAATGGGCACATGTCAGTATAAAAAGTTATAACTTTTCAATTACTAAATATTTCTTATTATAGATCGTCATTTTTTTTTTGTTAATAATTAATATTTTATTTCCTTTTTATTCAACTTGTTTGCTTTTGTTGTTAAATGTCAATTTTTCAGTCACTGTCTTGTAATTTCTACTACAATATTAAAAAAACACAGCAGTGTCATTTGGTAGTGCCCAAGTTTGACAAGATTTTGTGAGATTTTGCACGAGCTAGATTTTGTTTTGTATGGAAAATCTAGTAAAAATGAGCTAGAGTTCGCTCGAAATCTCGTATATACTAGATTTTGCTTAGATGTAAACGCACTATTACAAATTTAATAAACATACCCACAGTATTGTATAATTTTATGTATGCGTTAGTGGTAACTTTAAGTGCATTTTATTCAAAAAAAAAATATATATATATATTCTAAATAATATATATATATATATGAGGTATGTTTGGTCAAAATAGGATTAAAACTGACAAACTTACATCGGTCACAAGAAATCGCCTTGCCTATTAATATTATAGATTATTTTTTCTAAATAAAATGGCGCTCAATAAAATCACTTTTCAATTTTCAATGGCGGTTTATAAAATCAATTGTCACTTTGTTTTAACTAGAATAAGAATAAAACAACTTATCAAGAAAACGAAAGAGTGTGGAAAGAAATGTCAAGAAAAATCCTCAAACGCAAATTGAGACTTTTTCCTACCCCGCTTGCTTCTCTACCCCATTCGCCAACAAACACGAAACGCATGCCTATTCACGCAGCGTGAAAACGCACCATCTATATCCCCTCTTAGACTACAATGCCACTATACTGGTTGACTCAGAATCACATCTGTGTCTTTCTTTAAAGAAAGACGTGTTGCTTTTCTCTCAAGGAAATTTTATAAAAGTTATTATGAAATTTGAAAATGAAATACAACACACTAGTGGAACACCTTTCCAGTATCGAGTAACAAAAATATTATTTTTTTTAATCAGAACCATATTATGACCGTTTCTTTGCAAATGCTCAGTTATTATTTATTATCAAAAATGGCTTTGTGGTTTTTCGAAATACTATTCATGTAGATCAATATACTTTTTCATTAGTTTCAATGAATTTTCCAAGCAATTTTCCCGCTCCGAATGAGGTAACTCCAAAACAAACGTTTTAAACACATCAACTGCTTCTTCAGACCTCAAAAAACGTTGACCCTGCAATTAATGTTTAATATGCGAGAATAAAAAGAAGTCATTTGGTGGCAAATACCAGCGCTGTGTGATGATGAGTGATCAAAAAGTCTGAACCAATCTGTGATAGCTCGCAATTTGAGCTATTTTCAAATTATACGATATTCAGAGCGAACAAATCTCTTTGTCAGCCAATATTTCCTGCTTTATTAAATACTAGTATGCCCTGTCGTGCTTCGCTACGATTTACCGAGACTTATTGACATATATGTTTTCATATATGTATGTACTATTAAAACATTTTATTTTATATGTATACTAGCTGACCCGGCAAACATTGTTTAGCCTAAAAAAATTATTTAATATCAAGATTATTTTAGAAGTATATTTTTATTTCAGTAAGAAGTTATTTAATAAAAATTAAATACTATTAATTATTTCATTTTAAATGCGAATTAAATTTTCGCTTTAATAAATACAATTTTTTAAACATATTACAATCTGTATCTGATCGTAGTAATTGATAATTTATTCTAAAGCCAACGTGTGATTGAAATTTGACAATTAATATTTTTATGAAATTTAAAATTGATATTTTTTTATGAAATATAGATAAATTGATTGAAAATTAATTTTAATTTATCCAATTTCCGTAAAGTAAAAATGTCAAGAGTTGTACTATACCTTAAAGTACGTATGAACCAAATTGCAATTCTCTAGCTTAATCCATATGGCCAGGAATATTTGCCCCATCACTTCTCTTATTCAGTCCCTTATTCGAATTTCCGGAAAGTAAAAATGTTAAAAGTTTGAGCATACCTTAAGCTATCTCTATTCAAAATTTCAAGTATTTGGTTTAACCATATGGCCTGGACTTCAAGGAGGAGATTTTGCCCCGCCTTTTTACCCTGCCCAGTTGGAATTTTCGGAAAGTAAAAATGTCAAAAACTCAAGCATACCTTAGGCAGTATTAAAATTACACCAATACAGGCATTATTCTAAATTTTTTACTTCCGCCCACTCGCCCCGCTCATTTCCAGTGGTTCTATCAACCTGGTATTATGACCGTTCGAATTAGCGACCGCGAAAAATATAAAAACGACACGCATATTGACTATATTTGAAAATTTTTCGACCACCACCCCTCTTTTACCACGCCCTCGCAGAGGGGTTACGGGGGTCTAACACAAACAAAAACCATCCGGAGCATAACACGTACACATGGTGTTAATATAAAGTGGATAGCTTCAGTGGTTCAGCCGTGATGGTCAGACGTACATACGCACAATCATTTTTATATATTAAGATATATTTTTTTTTTTCCAATGCTTGCTGATATACAATATTTGTTCAATCGGTGCAAAGGTTATCAATTTTTCGGCTACATATAGCTGCCCATATGAAAAACATGAATTTTCAAATTAAATTCAACAACATTTAACGATTCACCTTGAATTTAGAATATCATTTGGAAATTTTTATTTTTCGCGATTTTCGTTTTTGACAATTTTTGATTTTGGCGATTTTTGAATTTGGCGATTCCCCCCATATTAATTTATGTTCATGTAAAAAATTCAAGACTGTCGCGTTCATAGTAGTTGTAGTTTTTATACTGAGTAATATTATTATCTGATGGACTCGTACAAAGTGTCAAGTTGTAAAGTACTCAAGTTGTATAATATTATATATACACCGGATCACCCCCATTTTTTGTTCGACTAATCACATGAATAACTTATGGGCTCAAGGAAAGTACCAATGATCTAACTATTACAGATGCATGACATTTAATATTTACTTTGTATGGGAGTGCGACGACCTTTGATTTGATCCCGCCCATTTTTTGTCGGACTACTCACATTAATAATAAATGATTTCAGAAAAATTTGCAAATCTCTCCCTGTCATAGTACTCAATATACATATACGATATTATGGGAGGTGCCATGTCCACTAAAATATAAAAAAAGTTATAGCCTATAGTTCCTTTCAGATACACAGTAAGACTCTCTAAAAATTTCAGGACGATCACTCCAATAGTTTAATCTCTTATAAGCTACAAAGAAACAAACGAATGGAACTAATTAGTACTCAAGCATTAGAATCGATGTTTTCTGTCAAAACAACCGATTTTAGGATACCTTCACCAAATCCTGACTTCACGGTGCACTTAACATCGGGTGGAAACTATGCTACCACCGGCGCCCTCGCAGTACGAGTACCAATTTGAGGCATGCATTTGGACATGACTTCCCCCTTGGATCAGGAGCGGATCACTTTCCAAACTCCTACCAATCTATGGGTCATGGCAGACGGTTGTAATGCAACTCAACACCGAGCTTGCGCGATTTGGGTCTAAACTACAGCCACCACGATGCTCCCCGAAGGTCCACACCACTGCCAGGCTGGAAGAAAGTTCCAGGGGCTCCTGACCCCCGTGATACCAGAATAAAGCCTCCGGTCAGGCTTCGTAGCCGAATCTACTACCAAACAATTCGGTACTGGTGGCCCTTGACAAAAACATATAACAACATAAAAAGACAAGGACACAACAATGAACAGCCGCGTTCTGAGTCAGCATGTGCTTCCTCAGCAGCAGCAAGACAAAACGAAGCTCGACAAACAACACATAGGAGACGTCAGGAACAAAGGCTCAGAAACAATAGGTAGTAGCAACAATCAGGAAACAGCAGAGAGAGAGAGAGAGAGAGCCGAACACGGTGCACTGTTATGGAGGGACAGATAACGATATACCAGCCCCCACCAACAGTCATACTCCTATCTAAAGTCTAGAAACGACAATGTGCACTACTGGAGCGACCACCCATTGGCAGTTAAGCACCACCACGTATGGCCGCATCAGAAGCCACCTCCACTAACGTCCAGTTCTCTTGCGATTGAATACGCCCCTTGCTTATTCACCTAAATTTCTAACAGTCCGGACGGACAGATGGACAAAAGTCTCTTTTGGTTTTATGTGCGTGCCTGTCATGTTGACTTAACCACACGGTAGTCTTAGCAGTAGTTGGGATACAATGCGTCCACCGGCGCCTCTTCCTTAGATGGATAGCAAGGTAGGAGAGATAGTTCGGCATACTCTCCTCACTTTGCTATTGGGTCGGACCGATCTAAAACCCTACTACTCTATGGATCGTGGCACCCGGTTCAATGCAACTCCACATCGAACTGTGTTTTTTCCGCGATTTTGGGCTACCACAGCCACCACGAAACTCCCAGAAGGGCCGTTCCCAAAAGAGCTATTTAAGGGTACAACACGTCGTTGTCGGTCATCAGCAGTACTTGTAAAAACACATACCTCCAATGAACCCACATTTGTCTGCTGCGTTCGTTCTTACTAGCTGTTATTATCAGATGGCCCTGATATGTACAACGTTCCGTAAAAACTTTCAACCGATATTCGTCTAATCCGCGAAACGCTGTATTGTCATATGACTCAAGCGCCCTTGGACTCGTCTTCTATCCAACACTCTTGTCTACTAATTATACCGTAATGCTCATCTTTGCCAGGACTGGTACTAGCTCACCCATTCACGGCTTCGAATTTTCGACTCATGCCTTCATCCGTCTACTACGCTCCGAACTTACTAATTGCCGCCATCATGCTAGATGATGCTTACGTCAACGTTCCGTACTTCGCTTTTCAACTGGTCTCCGAATGCTCTTGGACGCTGTATTGACATGTGCACCTGCCTCAAACGCCTTCGACTCGTCTTCGACTCACCCTCTCGCTCAAATTCCTCCGTCACGGTAACTTGTCAGGGTCACTGACGTACCCACACCCGGCCATAGTTACTTTCATTTGCACCTTGGGACACCAACACAATTATGGGATGTGACAACCATTTCATCTGGTAGGTTTTAACACCTCCAGTTTTACGTTTTTGTTTGTACTGCCTTTGACTTTGACAACGTAGTGAGGTAACCTTGGGCTTATAGCTCACCCGTGGTACCTATTTATAGCCTCAGGTAAAGCCTCGTTGCCAGTCTGGCCACTTACTAGCCGCTGCCAAGTTATTCCCCAAAACAGAATAGTACTTGGTTGACCTGACCTTAACCTTTAGTCGCTAGGAATAATCACCAGAATTAACTGGCTTTGCCTAGCGTTGCCCAGGACCACCACGTGGAGGTAGGTTATAGGCATGTGCGTTGTATCAACCGCCACTGGCGAACCAGTAACTTTATGATACAACTTTGCTCCCGGACAGACGGACAAACGGACATCGCTATATCGACTCAAGTTCTTATTAGGATCAAGAAACTATATATTTTATGTGGTCGCCAATACATTTCTCGATCTGCTACAAACGGAATGACAAACTGATGTATACCCTCTACAAAGTTGTGTGGAGGGTATAAAAAATATTTTTGGTTTCGGTTACTTTAAGTTTCAGTGAATGATGCATATTTTAAGTGAATGGTAAAAGAAACACAGTTTTATATAAAACAACACCTTTTAACTACAAAAAAAACACAACATCCTTACTAATTTTGAACAAAAAACTATTTATGGTTTCGGTTACTTTTAAGTTTCGGTGATTGTTGAGTATTTTAAGTGAATGGTAAATAAAACACAGTTTTACAAAATTTTACGAAAAACTAAAAAAATCAAATTGTATTTTAGTCAAAGACCACGTGAATATATTGATGTGCCTTTGCCGAAATCCGTGACTAAAGCAGTAGCATTAAGAAATGCCGCAACATTGGATGAAGATGTAAAAGCATCCTCACCGTTTGTTTTGAAATATAATGCCTGTCAACCAGTCAATAATCTGTAAGTTTCCCAGAAGAAAATCAATCAGTCAACTAAATTTTAATATTTTGTAAACTGCAATATCATCAATTTAATTTAGTTCACCGCATTCCTTTGAGACTTCTATGTTTTCGTTACACTCAAACGGTCAAGATTCGGGAGTTGATTTTCTAAGTAGTCGTGAGCTGTACGAAACTTCGCCAGACTCCTTTGATTCTCAAACACGAAAAAGTAGCCATCAATCATTATGTCCACGACATGCCAGAGAACATGGCAGGACAGTGAAACATAATCAACCAATAATAACAAATAATAAAATGGATATTAGTAATACAGATTCTAGGTGTGTATGTATTTTTTCATAATATTTTTGGCCAATGGCAATATTTTAATATACTTTGCAATCCCTCACTCTCTCTCTCGCTCTCTTAGTGATAATTATGAAGATTCTTTACAAAATGATGATGCTCTGGTGGTCAACAATTGTCGTTCGCTGTGTGATCATCACTTGCAGCAACACCAACAGAGACATCAAGAACTTTATCAAAAGTCACAATTTGAAAAACGTTCTTGTGTCCGCCATTCATTTTCGGGTGTTAAAAATGATGATCTAATGCAAAGTTCACCACGAATATCATTGAGATCACGTGGCCATATTTTACGTAATTCTATGAGTGATTTAGAAGAACGTTTACACAATTTGGAACAGTCATTTAAAAGACCCTTAGATTATAATAATAAAAATAATAATAAGAATAATAATTCCGCACAATTTTGATAGCAGCAGCATTAACGTACAATTAGTGTTTAGTGAAATTGTATGTGCAATATATTCTTAAACTTTGTTTATTTAGATCATAATTTAGTAAAGTACCTGTTAAATAGCAAATTAAAAAAAAAAAAATAATTAAATAAATTTTGTATTATATACGACTATTTTGGTAGTTTGAAGGATTAAATATGCCAAAAACAATTATTAAGGATTAAAGGGCAACAACTCGGTAATGGGTCATGAAAAGACATTTAATTTTTTTTTTGTAATTTGCAAATTGATAAACAGTTGCACATCAGTTTGTTGAGATATATATTTATACCCTGTACCATTTAGTTTGTAACTACCAAAAATGTTTGATCTTGAATCTATTTGGTATTTTCAAAAAAATTTCAAAAGTTGCTAAAAACATGCGGGTCCCTTATTTCCGTACGATCTAAGCGATTTAAGCGCCCCGGTAGGTCAGTAGGTAGCGTGCTCGCATATCATGCGGTGGTCGTGGTTTCGATACCCACCAGAGGCTTTGGTCTGTCACTAAAAAAAAAAAACTAGCCAAATTAGAATCTGCAGACAAGCCATTCGGCTTCGCGGGACTAGGCTTAAAAAAAAAACGGTGCCACCCAGGATACCTTCCTTGTTTACTCATTTTCTTCCTGAGTTAATTTAACGTCAAGTAAACATTTTTATACCCTACAAAACCACATGTTAATGCTGTTTGTGCTGGTGTTTGTAACTACCAAAAATATATCACGCAGACCCACTTTTTTATACCGATCGACTCAGAAGCACTTTTTGAGCCGATTTAGGCACTTTTTGAGCCGTCCGTCCGCCTGAGAGTCCATGTAAGCCTAGTAATCAAACTACAGGTAGCAAATTTTAAAATATTTTGACGAAATTTGATACATATGCTTGTATCAGCCAATCGGTACTTGTTTTGACCCAGCCCCCATACACATAATCCCTATCAGGCTGAATAAAGTTGTCCTCAGATCCAGATTATGATATATATATATCGATAAAATTTGGCGTAATCAGTAGCCAAAAATAAACCCTATAGGACTATCTTACGTCGTAGTCCCCATTTTCCCGATCTTCACTTAAATATTGCATAGATTTTTATAAAATTTAGTCTATGTATGTTTTTGAGAAAAGTAAGTGACCTTACTAAATATGGTCTTGATCGGTCCAATTTACGACCTAGTCCCCATACAAATATAGCATCCGATATGAATTTTTTCATATTCGAAGGCAAAAAATTAATAACAATGCCACTGAAATTTGGTTTATGCTTATGTTCTATAACCAATTAGTTGCATCTAAGAGAAAGGGTCTCTAAACGCATATTATAGGGTATCGTGTAGTTCTAGTCCGACTGTAATTTTCTTACTTGTTTTTTTTTTTGTGATTCTTCCAATTTGTGTTTGGGACAACTAGGGAAATGTTATCAAATTATCAAACTAAATTAAAACAGAAATAGATAAACGAAGTTTTTTTTAGTAATGCCAAAACAATGGAAACTTAAGATCGAAGATTAATTACTATAAAATAATTGCCAGAATAAAGTTTTGTGAATTTTATTCAGAATAATAGATAATTTTACTGGCTTGCTGGTCTTAAGCAAAAGAAAATCTATGAGAAATATTCTATGAATAAATCCATAATTTCAAAAATTATCAAGAAATATCGTAAAAAATTTCAAAAAAGTGGTCATTAAGAATCTGACACTAAAACAAGTAAGAAAATTATAGTCGGTCTAGACCGACTATACGATACCCTATACCATGGTTTAGAGACCCTATCTCTTCGGTCCAACTAATTGGATGTACAAAATAAGCATAAACCAAATTTGAGTGGCATTGTTATTAATTTTTTTGGCAGCAGATATGAAAAAGTTCATATCGGTTGCTATATTTATATGGGGACTAGGTCGTAAAATGGACCGATAAGGTAAGGTAAGGTCCCTTATTTTTTGCAAAAACATATACAAACCAAATTTGAGAAATATCTGTGCAACATTTTTGTATTTTGATAGATTTAAGTGAAAATCGGGAATTAGCTTCATATGGGGGCTATGACTAAGAATTGTCGTATTGGGTTTATTTTTGGACTACTGATAAATGGATGGAATAAACATACACAAACCCAATTTGACTGAGATCTATGTTATAATTTGGATCTTATGGGAATTTAAGCCGATTTCGTAGGAGTTATTTGTATGCGCCGAATAGAATCTTATATACCAAATTTCATTAAAATATATTCATATTTGCGACCTGTAGTTTGATTACAAGGTTTACATGGACACACAGACGGACGGACGGACGGACGGACAGACGGACATCGCTAAATCGACTCAGAAAGTATTTTCGGTAGTTACAAACATCAACACATAGTGGTATAGGGTATAAAAACCATCAAAAAAAAATGAATTGGTCCCGTAGATGTCAACAACTAAGTTAAAATTAAAACAACTTTTCTTGAGTATAAAGTATTTTAAGATTTTATTGTTTTAAAGGTCTTTATAATTTAAAATACTAAGAACTTAGGTAAATGTATTTTGTTTGTATTTGGCAACCTTACTAAAAATAGATTTTCCGGCAGATAAACTTAACAAATATTATTATTCATAATGACTAAACAATTTTTTTTAATGGTTCTCTTGTTGGTGCAAAATAATGTAAAAGGCGACATTGAAAATTACTTCTACAATAGAGAAAAAAAAACATTTAACACTCTCATACATTAATCATACCAATATTTGCTTATCAATACAAGTAGAGACATATATATTTAAATGAATTTCATATATAATGGAAATTAAATGTCAAATATAATTATATGTAGAACAAACGAAAACAGCCGTCGCACAGTGGACAATTTGACGAGAAGGCAATCAAAAATCTATAACTTTTGATTGGATTGGAATTTTGATATGCGGTTTTTTTTTGTTTGGTAGGTGAGACTTTAGCCTTTAAGTTTTGCTATAAAACGTAATTCTCGACCGAAAATAAAAAAGTTACGGAGGGTTTAAAATACTTTTTCATTTGTAGTTGAATTTTAGTACAAAAGTGAAGTGTTAAAGGTAAAAAAAAGGTTTTTTTTTAATATAATGTCTTATTTTTTTATTTAATTTTACAACTAATACTTTTTAACAATTTTTTAAGTTAATTTTTTCAGAAAATGCCAAACTTTGGCCCCCGTAAACTTTTTAGTCCTAATGTGCACAAGGGCCAAAGGTTGTTTTTTTTTTAAGATCCCGAGTTAAAATATAATTTATTAAGCAGCGAACGTAAAAGTTACCTTATATTGGCTCAAGATAGAGAAGTTTCAATGAAAAACTCGTATGTTTTTGCTTTAGTTAAATTTGTTTTTATTGTTGTTTTTATATATTTCTATATCAATTTTTATGGTAAATTTATGAAATAAAACAATTTTTTTTTGTAAATTTACAAAATATATAAATTTTTAAATCAAGAAAATTTTTAAAATATAAAAAAAAAAGTGTAACTTATTGTTAGTGTAATGAAAAAGTACTTTAAATCAACCAATTTTAGTAAAAAGTTGTATAGCTTCTTGACGAATATGGATCTGAAGTGCACAACAAAATAGTGATAAGGTCTTGATTAGTACAACATCTGGACATTTTCCTTGTGTTGTGCTCGCGAAAGAATCTGTAGTCTTTGTTCCTTTTTTCTTGCGCTTCTTCAGATAGATCTCCTATTGGTAGCATATTGTTTTGAATTATTTCTTCCCCATGGTACAAAATTTTATGAACTGTGGATGGCATATATCTCCAAGAGTATTTTTCATTATAAAGTATAGCTGTTTTATTGGCGTACTCTCCAATTTTTTTTTGCATTTAGCTTTCTGTTGCATGCTAGAACTTGTAATATGATTTTGAATCGTCTTATTAATTCATGATCTACACCTGTGATAGATGCTGCAGTTTCTGGATCGGAAAAAAATCTCCTTGCAGTATTTCCATCATTTGTGTTTCCTTCCCCTTGTTTTGGTTGGTCGATTACGAGGCCTAGCTGTAGATATTTTTGTTGAATTTGTTTTTTTTTTTTTGCTTTCTTTTTCTTCATTTTCTTTGTTTTTTCTCACTATTTCGCCTAACGAACCAAATTCCAAATCATAACCCAATTTAAGAATATGCTCCATGAAACGTATTCTAGCATGAAGAGGGGACATTCCAAATTTGTAGGCTTCCTTAAAACTATCGTCTTCTGGTGGGGGTTGGCTTAATTGACTTGATGTCTTTTGGCATATAATGCAGCTTGACGTTGACTTTGTTCCAGTTAAAGCTTGTGCAACTTTTCCATCAATCATTGTGAGACACATTTTAAAATGTACTTCAATGTCTTGGTCATCAAATTTAAATATTACTGGTTGAAGTTCCTTGATTTGATCTTTTATTTTTTTAACTTCTTCAGTTATGGCATCTTTGGTTTCCTTTTTGAATGCAAATTTTATTGGTCTTCAATACTTTGTTGAAGAAGGAATTTCATTTTTCCATATATCAATTTCTGTTGCTCTACTAGTTGACGGCTCTAAGACGCTATACCTTTTTGTTAAGCGCAATGGAACGAAAGATACCATAAATAAATTAGCATGTGATGAATTTTCGGCATTAAATTGCTTGTATTGTTTCTGACCAGAGGATCCATCACATCCCCATTTAGAAATTAAAGTAATGCTGCCATTACCAATTTTTTTTAAATGATCAGTATCAAGCATTTAGCAATCGTTCTGCAGTATGTTCAAGGAGATCTTGCAATTTTATTTCTGCTGATGTTGAAGTGACACTAATAGCAGATTGTGAAGGTAAGCATTCTTTTTTAGCAGAAACTAAATCTCGATACTCTGGAAAAATCCCACAATTCTTTTCATTGGTTCGCTTCCGCAATTCCTTATATTGATTTTTGGTCAATTTCAAATCCAAAAATAGGGCGAACGCTTGTTCCGGCGTAAATTTCTTATCTTCAATTGATGTAGGAATGCTTCTCAAAATCCTCTTTGTGCGCCTTGGGCTCGCTTCTACTATTGTTTCAATTATTTCAATTTTATTTTTTTAATTTTAGGTTGGTTGAATTTGATGCAAAAATGAATCCTTAATAATTCTTGGAGAAATTTCTTCATTGATATTCTCCAGCTTGCGCCTTCCAGATCTTTCACTACATCCGTCAATTGGTTTTGCTGGTCGACCCTTTTTTCCACTTTCGTTGGCAGTTGTAGATGCACTCTCAAAAATAAGTTCCTTTATTAACCAGTCTTGGTAACGTTTGTACATCTTTGCCTTGCTATGAGAGCATTCAATGTACCGTCTTTTCAAATTCGATGCAAAATTAGTAATTTTTCCTTTGTGCATTTCAATGTCTTCTAGGTTACAATTCTTAAAGAAGTCGTTGCTCACTATGTGCAAAATTACATCGTCTACATCATTTCGTTGAAAATAAATATCTGCCAGATCTCTGTAACATTGCACAAATTGTAATGAATAATAATTGTGGAAACATTATTATAAAAACTCTTTCTTGCAATTATGTAAAATAAAAATTTTTATCTTTTATTACCCCTTTTAAAAGGGTACCTATGTAAATGTACCTGTAACAATTAAGCGCATTATATCTCAACCCTTTTTTATAAGTATATAACAACTGCTGATAACTCTACCGACACGCAAAAAATACCCCGCGGTGCACCGGTACGACCAACTTTTGTATTCATAACACTCAGACGAACGGACGGACATCGTTTAATCGACTCAGAAAGTGTTTTTGAGTCGATCCGTATAATAAAAGATGGATAAATGTCCAATATTTTTGGCAGTTACAAACATCACCTCAAACTTAATATATCCTATACCACATAGTGGACAACTTTTGTATTCATAAATTTTGCAGAAAATATCCAACCTTGGGTCAGAAAAATTGTTCTGGTGCACACGGGCGGAAACTGGCGGGTGTATAATGGGGTACAGGAGTATAGGGGAGGATTCGGACTATAGAAGAGTGCAAGATTTTTTCTGACTGCTTTTGACTGCAGGAGTTCTGCTCTATTAAGTAGGAGATTTTCGGAAAATTTGGACCTTTTTTAAAATTTTTTTTTTTTAAATTTCGGAATGACTCAGTGATTTTACATTTTTAACATTAATAGTATGGAAGCCATAAAATTATACAAAATTTATTTCACTTCAAAATCTTTTAAATCAAAAAAGTTACAGTCATTCAAAAATAAAAATTTACAAAGAAACTTTTAATTTTAGCAAAATACTGAGAAAGCCCATTTTCGAAGACCCTGTTCGCTGTGATATAATCGAGATAGAGTCGCAATTTTTTGGCTCCGAGGTTTACTTGTATTTACTTTCAAATGAATAACATAACTTTTGATGTTGATGATGATTTTAATGTCATTGTTAATTTCATATAATTTTAATACTGATTTAAAAAGCTAAAATTATTTAAAAATCTTTAAAGATATATAATAAAAATTGTAATGCATGCTATATTTGAGGGTTCTAGTCCAATCAATATAAAAATACCAGTCCGATTAAATAATATAAATACTAGCAGATTCCAGCCCTAGAAATTCGAGCGCAAATTCCAGGAAATTTTATTTTTTCATTAAATAAAGACCCTAAAAGTATTCTAATCAATTATAGCCAATTCACAAATCAACACAAAAAACAAACTCATTTTTATTACAAACACATTAACAAATTAAATAAACACACACATAGCATTGTATAATTTTATGTATGTGTTAGTAGCAACTTTAAATGCAATTTACTCAAAATAAAAGAAAAAAATTAAAAATCTGTAAATCTGCAAAATGGCTAAAAAGAAATACCTTTCAAATA
The DNA here is from genome assembly GCA_963682025.1 of Cordilura impudica. Classification (NCBI taxonomy): domain Eukaryota; kingdom Metazoa; phylum Arthropoda; class Insecta; order Diptera; family Scathophagidae; genus Cordilura; species Cordilura impudica. The sequence goes on from OY821517.1 coordinate 16,859,481, forward strand.
ATATACGTTTGGTCAAAATCGGGATAAAACGGTAGAACAATACATCAGTCAAAGAAATCGCCTAGCCTATTAATATTATAGACAATATATTTTTTTATTCTTCAATTTAAAAGCTAACAAGTAAGAAAATTGTAATCGGTGTAGATCGACTATACGATACCCTATACCACGCGTTTCGAGAAAGCGCCTTGAATCCAACTTTGCTGAAGTAATAACTGGATATAGAAAATAGGCATAATCCAAATTTAGCGGCTTTGTTATTAGTTTGCGTCGTGCAGATACGAAAATGTTCATATCTGATGTTATTTTTATATGAGGACTGGGTCAAAGAAATATACCGATCAGGACCATAATTAGTAAGGACACTTACTATTCTCAATAACATATATAAACGAAACTTAAAAAAACTATGCAATATTTTTGATTTTAGATAGATTTAAGTGAAGACCGGTAATCAACTTAATATGGGGACGATGACTAAAAATGGTTCAGTTTTGATCTACTGATTAGTGGACATAATACACACACATACACGAAATTTTATCGATATATAAATACATATATGCTAATATGGATCTTTTTACAATTTTATTGCACAATTTTTTGCTAATTTCAATAGCGTTAATCCTAATACCATATTCCTAATTTTATCAAAATATATTATTATTTGCGACCAGTAATTTGATTCCAAGGTTTACATGGACAGACAGACAGACGGACAAACATATAGGCAGATGGACGGACGGACATCCATAAATCGACTCAAAAATCCATTCTTAGTAGATCGGTATGAAGTCAAGTATTTTTGGTAGTTACAAACATCAGCACAAACTCATTATCTATACCCTCACCAAATATGGTATAGTATATAGAAAAGTAACAATCTTTCCTATCAAAAAAAGTGAATTCATTAAATATGAATTACTTTGGCATTGCTTCCAAAGTAGCAGTACAGTAGAAGCTCACAAATTAGAACCACTTGGTTTTTGGGGTGGTTCTAATTAACGAATTGTTCTAATTTCTAGACGGTTTTTTTATATGTTTTTAAAACAGAAACAAGGTTAAATAAACATAATAGATATAACTTTTATTGTTTTTTAATGTAATCTGTTATATATGACTGTTTTTTTGGTTCCTTAAGAGATGAAATAACGATTTCATTCCTAATGGCCAAAATATTGCTCATGTGCTGAGATAATTCTTTCTTCTTGCACCACTTAATCAAGTTGTTTGCACTTTCGAAAGCTACGGATTAAGAAATAGCAGGCCCGGTGTCAACGATTTCATCTTGGTCTGCATCCTCGTCATCGGTGGTGAGTTCGATTTCATCCAGTTCTGCCTCGTTCAAGTCTTGATTCCATTTTTCGATTTCTTCTAGTGGCATTGAATTATTTGGATCAAGCTTATTTAACAGCGCCTGAGTTTCTTCTAGAAATTGATTGCTCTCCTGATTTAGATGAACCCATTGAGCCAATGGCAGTTCATCGTCGCTGTCGAACTCATCAGAATGAACGTTTTCCAACTCGATCCAATTCAATAATTTTGCCCAAGACTTTTTAATTATGTGCTGTGGTAATTCATCCTTGTTTAAGCAACAATTCACGCTTGTTTAAGCAACATTATTGCATCACGGATCGAATGGTGCTTTAAAAGAATGTTCAAATCACCCCCTTCAGCAATTAAGTTAGCAAGCAGCTGGCGCCTGTAAACCAGCTTAGTTAGCCTTATTGGATTTTGGTCCATAGGCTGTAAAGCTGCTGTCACATTGGGCGGGAAAAACAATGCAACTATGTTTCCGTCGTCACTTTGGAGCTGTTCAACCGTTGCATGAGCGGAGCAGTTGTCAATCAGCAGTAGAGCCTTCGGCGGCAAAGAGTTTTCTTGAGAGAAGTGTTTGACCTAGAAGGCAAAATTGCAGTCATAATAACTTGAAAAGATATACATTCACTTGTTTACCTTACCTCTTTAATAAATATCTGATGAAACCACTGATGAAAGATACGTGACGTCATCCAAGCATTCTTTGAAAAATCGTAGTGAAGTGGATTATAAAATCCTTTGAAACATCTAGACTTTCTTGCTTTGCCAATGACCATGGGCTTCAATTTGTGTGAGCCATCTGCGTTTGTACCCACTAAAATTGAAAGGCGTTCTTTTTATATTTTGTACCCAGGAGCAGTTTTTTCACAAGCACCTACATATGTTTTGTCTGGTAAACAACGAAAGAACAATCCACTTTCATCGGCATTATATATTTGTGCTTCGGTCAGTCCCATTTCAGTAACTTTGTTGCGAAAAGTTTGTATGAACGGAGCAATGGACTCGATATTGCTGGAGAGTATTTCGCCACAAATTTTTAAATATCGAATGCCATGGCGACGTTTAAATTTTGCAAACCATCCATCGCTTGCATCCATCGCTTGCATGCATACAGTTTTTTTCCATTTCCGGATATTCAGCAGCATGCAGACCTTTCTTTCTTGCAACTCGATAAGTGCTAGCGACTGCACCCAAAATCAATTTTTTCTTGGATTTGATGTAGCTAATTGCAGAATTCGCAACTCCAAAATCCTGAGCTATTCGACTAGCTGGTACACCTTTATCAAGCTGTCCCAAAATTTCAACTTTTTGTGCCAAAGAAAGAGTGGTTTTTTACGCTTATGTGACATTTTTTAAAATAACCTTCACTTTATGATTGCAAACATGTGTATGAGACATGATGAGCTTTATTCAGGGAAAAACCATATATGCATTTATCTCTTCTTCTTATTTTCAAGGCCCATTAACAAAGAAAGAGAAAACGAAATTGAAATACTTTTGTATGCATATGGAAAACTTCAATTCGTTCAATAATTAGAACTAAAATTTCTAATTTTAGAACGTTCAATACTTTAAAATGTTTGGTTCTAATTTCTGGATGATTCTAATTTTTACGAGTTCTAATTTGTGAGCTTCTACTGTATATGAAGAACTGCTGTCTCTTAAGAAGTTTCTTTTAATTTATCGTGACATCCTAGGCATCATTGCGAGTAAACTCATGATATTTTCACTTATGAAAAAAATATGTTGAAAACCAGAACATCAAAAAAATCAGTTTATCATTAACTCACGAGCACTTCTTAGAATGATTGTCTGTCCTATGATAACCCTGTGTTAAGATTATTGGAGTTGATCGAGTTTTACACCACAACCGAATCACCAGTAGAGGATCAGTTTTACTTATTTGTATGTTCTTTTTTATTGGGTTTGTGCTGAAGTTTGCAACTACCAAAAATATTTGACCTAGACCATATTTTATTGTGCCGATCGACTTAGAATCGCTTGTTGAGTCGATTTAACGATGGCCGTCCGTCCACCTGTCTGTCTGTCCGTCCATCTGTACATCTATCTGTGTGTCCATGTAACCTTGCAATCAAACTCATATATAGGACGATCGGTATTGAAATTGGGAAAAATTCTTCTGTTCAGACCCAGCCTCCATACAACTAACTGCTATGAGATCAACTTAAATTGCCCTAAGATCCAGATTATCATATACATATCGGTATGTTTATTTTCTATATCCAATTATGACCTCAGTAAAGTTGGCTCCAAAACTATTTCTCGAAACTCATGGTATAGGATATCGTATAGTCAGTCTAAACCGCCTATAATTTTCTTACTTGTTTTTTTAATGTTTTTGAAAAATATTAAACTATAGAACTATAGCACCAGAAATTTATAGTAACCTGTACCAATCTGTGTTCACAATGTTAAAAATTTGAGGCAATATTTATAACGATTAGAAATAATTGATCTTGTTCCTCATTTCTTTCCACAGGTTATTCTTAAGGTAATACCGGGGTCAAGTCTAGACATTTCTAATTCGTCTACAACTTTAGGTTTATCCTTCAGTTAGGTGTAACATGTTAGTCTGCTTCAAAATAATATTATGATTTATTTGCTTTTGAAACTTTATTAAAACGATTATAATAAAATTCTAACACAAAATTACTGTGCGTTAAATTTAAATAAATTTACATTAATATTATTCTGAAATAAAGTGTGATTATAAATTTAATTCATCATAAAATTTCTTCAATGCCATACAACCCTCTTCAAAACCAGGCGTTGTCTTCAAATTATCATACCAATTGGCAACATTTTCATATTTGCTGAAATCGAAACCAACTACTTCAAAGGTGCTGACGGTGGCCAACAAAGTTAAATCGGCTACAGTCAATGAATCACCAGCAGCATATTGATTACCAGCTATGAAAGTATTTAGAAGCTCAAAGGCAATTTCAATTTTCTTGAACATTTCTGGATCAGCCGGTTTTTTCTGCATTAAATGTGGATAGTAGTAATCGCCGAAACTCTTGAACAAAGTACCCATGTCAAAGTATAAACGTTGATTGACCACAGCCTGCTTCTTGGGACATTTGGGGTACAATGAATCGTTTTCCCCATACTTCTCAACCAAATAAATCATAATGGCTCTAGATTCCCACAAGGCAAACTCACCATCTACCAAAGTGGGAATGGTATGCTGGGGATTGATCTTAAGGAATTCAGGTTTTAACTGTTCACCGGCCATTAGATTTAGTTCTTTCTTATTCAATTCAATGCCAAGAACTTTAGCAGTCATTAAGACTGAACGACAGGGAGCAGAAGAAGGCATGTAATAAAAATCCATGGTAACTAGAATGAGACAAAAAAAATATTTTAGTGTGGTGTTTACAATAATATTAGGGCTACAAATGAATCGGATTTTATACCTCTGAAACTAGAGATCAAATGGATTAAAACTGCGTTTATGGTTTTCAATTTGATTTTTAGTATGTACATAATCGGTGCATAGTGGAAAAAATATATTTTTATTAATTAATATAATATTTTTAAGTGTTCTATTTATTTATTTTATTTTATTTTTTTTTGTTTATTTAATAGTATGTTAATTTTGATATTATTTCTATCAAAATATAAAAAGTGTTCATTATGGTGAGAATTGGTTTGGTTATTGAAACGACTTGTTCTTGTTTAATTTTCAATTAAGACTGACTTTATTTTAAAATTGTAAAAACTTATATATTAATTTACTAATACTAGGTTTGAATAAAATTTACTCAATCTTAAAATTACTCATGCACATTCATGTACGTACACTCATTGAGTACGTTCTCTTTCGTCAAAAGGTCAGTTCGTCAAATCGTCACTAAAAATAAAAAATGTAAATCGATCATTCCCAATTTGGTGTAATGTTACACAAATTGGTGATACTTAAAATATGTCATTAAACTTTTGTTTACAATATACTTCTTTGCGTTCTACATTCTTTTGACATGCAAACATACAAACACATACATTGCAAACCCAGATCAATCGTCACCATGAATGTACATATTTATTTGTATACTTGTGAATCATTGATTTGGGTTTACAGTTGACCCTCTGTTCACGAGTATACTACACCCTCACCGTTCAAGAAAATCATACAATTTTATTTATAAATTTGGATGATTTTTTAACAATATAATCGGTGCATAGTGTGAAATATAATTAAATGTCTTAAAGTTATTATTTGTTTATCAAAAAAAAAATCTTATTATCTAAATATAATTGTAATTTTCTTATACAAAGTTTATAATTTCCAATTTTCAAAATTTGTTTATTTTCAAATATTCTAATATTTCCATTCATTTGTTCTTATTGTATTTTTTCAATAAATTCTTATGTACTATTTTTGTTTTGTTATTTATTTTTATTTCTACATTTACATTTTCAATACCAATGACTTCATATGGACCCTGGTATGGTGATTCATTTTTCTTCCTATTTTCTATTTTTAGCAAAACTAAATCTCCTAATTTTATGTCTATACTATTCTTACACTTATGTGAGTCTTGTACTCTTTTCAATTTTATCTTTTCTATCATTTTTCTGGCATTTTCTAATGAATATTTTAATCTTGTTTTTATCTCATTCGTGTAATTGTCGAAATCGTATGTTTTTTCGTTGCATTTTTCTATAAGATCACCTGGCAAACTTGGCAATTTGCCATAAACCAACTCAAAAGGTGAATATCCTGTATCCACATGAGGTGTAGTATTATAAGCGAATGCATAATATGGAACCCATGAGTACCAATCATCATCAATCACGAACGAAAGAAAGTATTCATTTAGAACCCTGTGATTTCGTTCCACAGTTCCCAGCGTCTCATGATGGTATGGTGTTGAGAATCTTTGTTCAATCTTCAAAAATTCACATATTTCCTTTATCAACTGATTTGTAAACTCTGTTCCTCTATCAGATTTAATTGTTTTGAACATTCCATATTTTAGTATTACATTCTCAATTAGTGCCTTGGCTACATTCGTGGCCTCTTTTGTCTCCATAGGACAAGCTATTATGTATTTTGTCAGTTCACATTGTATGGTGAGTATATACCTGCAATGTTGTGATGGTCTTAAAGGACCTACTGTGTCAATTACAAGTGTGTTGAAACTCTGATCCGGTGTGTCTGTCACACATAATGGTTCCTTTGTGTGTTTGATTTGTTTGTTCTTCTGACACAAATCACACGTTTTTACATAATCTTTTATCATCTTCGACATATTCTTCCATATATACTTTTGTTTTAGTCTAAGTACTGTTTTTCTCACTCCAAAATGCCCTCCGCATGGTGTATTATGATACATTTTTATTAGATTCAACTTTTCTTTATCATTCTTTATATTTTGAGGATTTTTATATATTAATATCTTGACGTCATTATTCTCATTTTTATTCATTATTTTCTTAATTTTCCCAAGGGTTATTTTCTTAAATATTTCGTTACTTCTTTCCAGTGCGAATTTTCTATACTCTGTTGTTCTCAAAATAGATGGTAGCTTCTCCAACACTTTATCTAAATAACATGGATTTTCACTACATCTTACGCGCGTTTCATTTAGATTATTATCGTCCTCAATTTGAATCATATCATTTCCATTTTCTTCCCTGTACAGCTTCTTATTGGATTCTAGTTTCTTCGATGTACCTGAGTAGCATGAATTGTCACTATATCCTATGCGCATATTAATATCTTTATCTTCATTAATTTTATCATTTTTATTAGTCGACTTATTTCCAATTATAAATTTAAGTTTTCTTGCATGCTTTATGTCATTAATCGATGTACATTCCCATATGTTGAGGTGATCAGTCCCAGTAGGTGATGTTCCATCTGTTTCCTCATTTTTATTTTGTATTATTTTGTTATCATTTTCTGCGTTGTTTTGTATCATATTCTTTTTCATGTTTCTTGTTATCACCAGCGTTTTCTTTGCTTTTTCATCAATCATTGGCGGTATCATGTCTTTTAAAATCTCTGAGTCTAGTCGTATTCTTGACAATGCATCAGCGTTTGTGTTGTTTATTCCTTTCTTGTATATTATCTGGAAATCATAATCGGATAATTCCACTCTGATTCTTGTTAGCTTTGAGCTTGGATTCTTGTGCGAAAATAATGAAATTAGTGGACGGTGATCCGTTACAACCATGAACTTTCTGCCATACAAATATGGTCGAAAAAATTGTATGCCCCAATATATACCCAGTAGTTCTTTCTCTATAACGGGTTTATTTATCTCGTGTTTGTTCAGGGATCGGCTAGCATATGATATAGGTCTATCTTCACCAATTTCACCCTGTGACAACACCGCTCCCAATGCAAAATTCGATGCATCTGTTGTCAGTATAAATGGTTTCTCAAAGTTTGGATATTGCAATATAGGTGGACTAATTAGTCTTTGTTTCAAATTTTCAAAAGCCCTCTGGCATAGTTCAGTCCATTCAAATTTTATACCTTTCTTCAGTAGTTGGTTCAAACACCTAGCCATATCAGGAAAATTCTCAATAAAACGCCTATAGTAATTGCAGAATGCCACAAATCTTCTTACTTCATCTACATTCGTTGGAACGGGATATTCGGTTATTGCTTCAAATTTTTCTGGATCGGGTTTAATTCCCTCTGGTGTTATTAAATGTCCCAAATATACCACTTCGTGCTTTAAAAAGCGACACTTGCTCGCATTCAGTTTCAAGTTATACTTTTGCAATCTATTCAAAACCCTTACTAGATTCGCATTATGATGTCCAATGCTACATCCGAGAACTATTATATCGTCTACGTACAAAAAAGCTTCGGACTCAAGACCAGACAGTGCCACCGTCAGCATTCTCTGAAAACTATTCGAAGATATTTTTAAACCAAAAGGCAATCTTGTGTATTGGTAATGTCCATCAGGTGTTGAAAATGCAGTGTATGGACGCGATTGCTGGTCCAATTCTATTTGGTGGAATGAGCTTGTCATATCAAGTGTGGAAAAATATTTAGCTCTACCCAACTTATCCAAGACATCATCCAAACGTGTTAACGGGAATTTGTCGTTCACTATTTTGTCATTGAGCTTTCTGAAATCGACCACTAACCTCCATTTCCTTAAATCAGTTTGTCCCTTTTTAGGAACGAGCAGCAGTGGTGCGTTGTATGGACTTATTGATGGCTCTATTATTTTGTTCCGTAATAGTTGCTGTACTTGAGAATTTATTTCCTTTGTTTGCGCCTGAGGCAATCTATTATTCTTTATGTACACTGGAGTCTCATCGTGCAGATGTATTGTTTGCTTATAAAAATTGTTTGTTGTCAACTCTTCACCTTCCATATGAAAAATCGCTTGGTATTTTTGTAGAATATCTTTCAGATCTTTGTCTGTATCACTCAACTTCAAATTGCCCAACAACTTCTCAAATCGCCCTTGCATATATTTAGTGTCCCTATCATCATCACCAATTGAACATATCTCGTAATCCTTCAAAGGTACAGCTTCTATCTTAAGGTTCTTTATAGTTGTAGGTTTATTGGTCACATTCAACAGTTTAATGTGCTGATTGCCATTTTTGGGAACTATAGTGTTTGCCAAATATACACCTTTTACTATTTCTCTATTTAGTATTACACTATCTGCTTTTAAATTCACAGTGTATGGCACTATAATCTCGCTTCTCGCTGGTATTCTAATATGATTGATATTGAAAGCATCGTCATGTATAGGAATTGTTATATTGTCATTATTGAAACTAAACGTTAATATGTATTTATCATAATCTACATTGCATCTATATTTAGATAGAAAATCTCTACCTAGTATCCCATCAGTTCTTATTGGGAAATCATTTGCAACTAGTTGTATTTTTTGCTCTATAGTTGCATTATCAAATTTCATTTTCACAGTTGTTGAACCGAAAGATTTTATCTTTTCCCTCGAAATCCCAGTTAAGTTGCAGCAATCATCTCGATCTTCTTGGTAATTGTATAAAAAACTTTCCTTGCATAATTATATATCCGCTCCTGTATCTATCAGAAACGTCAGTGCATAGTCAGTGTTAATTATATTCAGTTTTACATAGTTTTTTAGATCCGATGATATGCTATAAATTTTTATATTTTCTATTGTCTTATTACCGGAAATTCCTGTTGAGCGAACTCCGGTTCCTGGGAGTTTCCCTGGTTCTGGATTGGATTTACATTATAATTTCTCCTATTGTTATATCCTTGGTTACTATTTCTATTTCTATTTTGATTTCCTCTATAGGCATTATTATTAATGTTCGACCCATATCTGTTATTATTATTATGCGAGTTATTATATGGATTTCTGTTGTTATAGTTATAATTATTTCCGTATCTGTTGTTGTTGTAATTGTTACTGTATCTTCTATTTGCGTTATTGTTGTATCTTCCGCCTCTGGTAGTGTTGTTGTTGTAATTTCTATTATTTCTGCCATTATTGTTGTTTCTATTTAGTGTGCTTCTTTGCCAGTTATTGTTGCCATCACCGTTGCGGTTGCCATTGTTACTGCTTGCATTTTGGTATAACACTTGTCTATCTCTGACACGTGCCATAGCCTCTTCAGCTATCTTTAACGCTTCAGCAAAAGTAGTAACTCTACTTGCATCAATTGTTGAGATTGTTTGTTGATCTCTCAACCCACTTTTAAATACATTAAATGCCAATGCATTATTCGTTCGTACTATTGCAGACCTATCTGCTTCGCCAATTTCGTTTATCTGAACCTCATTCAACTCATTGACCAGTGATTCTATTTTATCGGCAAAACCTCTTACATTATCCCCTTTTTGAACAGTTTGTGTTAATCTTTGTAGTATGCTGTTTGATGATTTTAGTGGCTTATAGGCCCTTTTCAGAGCCAACACCAACTCATTAACGCTTGTCGGAATGCTTTCCTGATTCACTCGGTTCTGTACTCTCTGTTCAAGTCGCGATTTAAATATGAAATCAAAGAAGAAATTTCGCTTTTCCTGTGTCACAGTTTCATACACCAATTCGAGATTTGTTACAAAACTATGCAATTCTTCTTTCTTTCCCGTAAATATAGGTATTAGCTTCGAAACAGCCGATAATTCGTTCATGTCCATAATCGTCGTCATAGTTAACTTTTCCCTTTTTTCAGTATCTTTTTTATCTATATGATGTGTCAAAATTTCTAGTGCTTCTTCTTTTAGTTTTCTAAATTTGTCAGCTATCTTTATTCTTAGTTCTTCTGTCAATTCAGTTTCCGCCAAACAGTCCTCAAACTGAGTTCTCAATTCTGATATTTCCTTCCTTTTCGAATTTACCGTTTCTATAGAATATGGTTTCCCTATTGATTTTTTAGCGTTTACTGCTATCGATTCCAATCTCTTTATTAAATTTTCCATATGAGACATTGATAATCATAAAAAATTTTCTTTTTTTTTTTTTTTATTTTGCTTTATTTATTCATTAAATTAGTTTTAACATATTGTTTTTATATTTCAATTTCAATTTATATTTCAATGTTGTTTAATATTTCTTATATTTAGTGTTTATAATGTAATATAGTGTTTATAATGTAATAATTCTTATATATAGTTGTTTGCTTACTATAATAACAATAAGATCTTTAAAAAAAAAAATTTTGGATTAAAAAAAAATTCTGTTTCGTCTTCTTTTCCTCTTTATTCTTCTACCTTCCGAATTTCTCTACCATTAGGATGGTCTCTGCCTGTACTGTTGTGGGCCTTATTATATCTTCTTCCGTAGGACTACCTTTCATTCCTATAACTTTTCAAAAATTAGCTAACCATTTAACCTGTTTTTCTAACTCAGCCTTTGTATATTTAACTTCAACTTTTTTCTTTTTGCGTAGCTCTAATGGTTTAGTAAAATACCCTTCATCTGCTAATCTTCTTATTTCCTCATCTAGTTTATCTAACATATCTGGTTGTGCATTTATTTCTTCTGCAGACATTTCTTTTTTGCTTTTCTTTTCTCTTTCAAATATGAATTTAATTCCTTTCTGGTTTCCTGTAATTTCTTTTCCAGTTCTACTCTTCTATCTCTTTGTGTCTCGTAGCTTAACTCACTTTTTAAAATGTTTATTTTCCTTCGCATACGACTTTTTAAATCGCCTCTGTTTCTCCTAATTTTTGGTAGTTCTACTTTAGGTATGCTTGGTTCTCTAAATATTCCATCCTTTTTCACAATTCTAAGTGGCTTAGGACCAATATTCAAAATTTCTGGTTTCACTACTTTTTCCTTATCCTCTGCTTCTTTCAACAACCTTTTCCAATTTTCTTCAGCTATTTTCAAATAACTTAATATTTCTTCTTTTGTCTCCTCCATAAAAAAAATTTTAAACTATATTTCTAACTTGTTGTACCCTCACTTGTTTCTTCACGTACTTTCTCAAATGTTTAATCACTACGGTAAATGTGTCCAGTACGCAAATTAAAATAAACACCTCCAAACTAACGCTAATTGCCGTGGGGTTCTTAACAGTTTCCGTTACCACTTCACTTATTTTGTTTTGACTATTCCCCATGCTCACACACAAAAAAAAAAAACACTAAAAAAATACACTTTGGACTACAAAAAGAAAAGAAAACCTTTATCGAAATTTAAATTTGTTTCACTTTCAGTAACTTTAAAACATTTTCACATTCCCCTTTTTTTTTTTTTTTTTTTTTATACACTATATTTTTAATTTTTTACCAGGCGTGCCCATGCACCTTCTGGATTTTTATACTTATTCTTTCTTTCTTCATATGTTGTGGTGATTAAAGTTGTCGTTGATGCTACACATGTACTGCCTCTGCTGGTGGTTAAAGGTGTTGTTGATGCCAAATGTCGTCAAAAATATCCACCAGGATGCCGGTTCCTTTCAGCGAACCTTCCATAGCTAAACTTTTTCGTTTGCTCCTGCTATTATTGCTGCATGAAAGTTGGCAGGATCGCCATATGGTGAGAATTGGTTTGGTTATTGAAACGACTTGTTCTTGTTTAATTTTCAATTAAGACTGACTTTATTTTAAAATTGTAAAAACTTATATATTAATTTACTAATACTAGGTTTGAATAAAATTACTCAATCTTAAAATTACTCATGCACATTCATGTACGTACACTCATTGAGTACGTTCTCTTTCGTCAAAAGGTCAGTTCGTCAAATCGTCACTAAAAATAAAAAATGTAAATCGATCATTCCCAATTTGGTGTAATGTTACACAAATTGGTGATACTTAAAATATGTCATTAAACTTTTGTTTACAATATACTCGTTTGCGTTCTACATTCTTTTGACATGCAAACATACAAACACATACATTGCAAACCCAGATCAATCGTCACCATGAATGTACATATTTATTTGTATACTTGTGAATCATTGATTTGGGTTTACAGTTGACCCTCTGTTCACGAGTATACTACATCATTTTACATTAAAAAATGTTTTCTTATGTACAACTTCTGTTTTTTTTTTTTATTATATGGTGATTCATTCTTTTTTCTCTTTCCTACTTTAAAAAAAACTAAATTTCCTAATTTCTATTCTATTCTATTTTCACACTTATGTGATTCTTCTCTATTTAATGTTACTTTTTTCTGTTATTTCTCTAGCATTCTCTAATACTCTAGTAAAATTTTTTGTTCATTTGAGTAATTTTTAAAGTTATATATATGTCCATTGCTATTTTCTATATAATCAACTAGCAAACTAGGTAATTTCCCTTAAATTAACTCAAAAGGTTAGTAATTTGTATCTGCATGAGGTGTAGAATTGTAAGCGAATATGTTATATGCAATCCACGAGTACCAATTGTCATCATTCACGAATGGAAGAGAGTATTCATTTAAAACTCTGTGATTTCCAGTGTTGCCATTTTAGCATTTTAGTTGCTATATTTAGCAACTTTTTTTGTCGTTTAGCACCCAAAATTTATGAAAAGAGCTAGATGCTAACTTAGCATCCTTTATTAATAAAAAGTTGCTTTTAGCATCTTTTTTTTATTTTTTTCATTATTTTTGAATATACAATTTTAATTTTAATGGTATTGAAATGGGTTAATTTCTCAAAATGTAATACGAGAATTTTGTATACCACTCTTTTTACCACTCTGCTCGTTTCTTTCAACAAATATAACAAAACATTTTGAAATAGAAGAATGTAAACACCAACAACAGTTTTTAATGAATTAAAAAGTCGATTGCCAAAAAATATTATTGTATTAAAAAAATGCCAAAATTTTCAATACAAAACACATTAAACCGGGTAAAAGAACCGATAACCAATATATTAGAAGAGTTTAAATTTAGATCATCTGAAACAGAAAAAATTCAAATCCAATGGAGTTATATCACATAACAATATTGGGATACAACACTGAATACAACCTCTTTATGGATTGAAGTTAACAAAAATTCTATTGACGAAAATCTATTTAAAGAATTATCAATATTTGTATTGTCTTTATTAGTTTTAAACAGAGGTTAACGTTCTTTTAGTTTAATGGCTTTAGTTAAAAGCAAACTTTGCAACAGAATAAAATCCGAGTTGTTATGTTCTGTAATACGTATAAAAGGTTTGAAATTGAAAAATGGGCGCTGTTACACTTACAATATACCGAGCGATGTCCTTGACAAAAGTCGATCGCCAGAAAATATCAGAGCCACGAAGAACTTGAAGATGAAGACATCACAGAAATCACCATCACCAATTATTGTAATATAATCGTATCTTTTGATGATGTAAATTCTATTATTTTTGAAATTTAAAAAAAAAAATCCCTCTAAAATTACAAATATTTAATTTAAAATTACAAAAAAAACTCAATTTGATGTTATAAAAAATTACAGATGAAACCCAAAATAATTTTAATTAAAATTTAAAAAATATAAGTCGCAACTTATGTTTTATATTAATTTTTCGAATTAAAAACCAAAGAATTTATTAATAGGTATTTAATTTTTCAATATAAAGGTAATGAAATTTGAAAAAAAAATTGGCATCTTTTCCAGTACGTTTTAGCATCTTTTTTTTGTTGCAATTTAGCATCTTCACAATTTCAAATTATGGCAACACTGGTGATTTCTCTCTACAGCTCTCAATAGCTCACAGATTTCCTTCATTAGTAAATTCAGTTCATCTGTCAGATTTTAGCATTTTAAATACTCAATATTTCAACACTACGTTCTCAATAAAAGCTTTGGCTATGTTTTTCGCCTCTTTTGTCTCATTGGACATGCTATTAGATACTTTGTGAGTTCATATTGTATGGTGAGTATATATTTGCAATTCTCTGATGCCAACCGTGTCAATAACAAGTATATCGAAAGTCTTGTTTGGTGTGTCATTTACGCATAATGGTTCCTTCGTGTGTTTGATTTGTTTATTTCTCTGGCATAAATCACACGTTTTTACGAATTGTTTTACCATTTTTGACATATGCAAATATTATTTCAGATATAATAATTATTTTTGCTGGTTTTGTTACCACTATTGCCTTCACGCCAGTTAATATTATTGCTTTGACGCCAGTTACCATTATTAGGGCCATTATTACAACTTCCCTTTAAAATAAATGTTAGTTAAATGTAACTTTAGCTAAAGTGAGCAATAAAGTTTCCTTTAACTTATTTTCGTTATTACAACTTCCCAGTAAAAAAAAATTAATATTTTTGATATTGTGGCAACACCAAAGGTAACACCGATTACTTTTGACCAAATGAATTGCTTTATAAAATACGTAGTGGCAACGTTCCTTTATTTGTTCGCAAGCAAACAATAGAATAAACCCTTTATTATAAGTTGCATAATTGTTGTAAATGTGTAATAAAACTTTTTAAAACATATACAAGCATATATTTAAGTATATGCAAATAAATTTATCTCCAAAACTATATGGGTGTGAATTTATTCTTCATAGATCAGAAAATGTGGCAACATTAAATACATAAACCTCACGTTAAAAGTTAAAGGCAACAATTTCCCTTTGGCTTATCGGTCACTTTTAGCTTAAAGTATAGTTGTAATAACGAAAAACCAATAATCTACCCGATAACATCCTAACTTTAGCTATTGGCAAGTTGTAATAATGGCCCTTAGTATTGTTACGATCGCCATTGGACCTACCACTGTAACCATTTGAGTTGCTGAATCTTCAGCAATTCTTTGTGCATCAGAAAAAGTAGTTACTCTATTCGCATCAATGGTTTAAGGACAACATATTGTTCTAAATATTTCAGATCTGTCCGCTTCGCCAACCTCGCTGATCTGCATTTCTTTCAACTAACTAATCTCTCACATTTTCACTTTTTTGTACAGAGTGTGTTAATTCTTACAGAGCCAACACCAACTCAATAACGCTTGTCGGAATACTGTCTTGCTTCTCTCTGTTTTGCACTCTCAGTTCCAGACGTCATTTGAATATAAAATTTAACAAAAATCGCATTTTCTGTACCACAGTCTCAGATACTAGCTCAAGATTCGTCACAAAATTATGTAACTCTTCCCTTTTACCCGTAATGACTGGTATTAACTTGGAGACAGTGTATGTTTGGGACATATCCCTAGTATTCGTAGCTATGTATTCTTGTCAGTATCCAGCGCTAAAACTGCTAATGTTTCCTCCTAGAGCCTTTTCAAGGTTATGTTATGTCGATTCTGTCCCCTTTTGTCAATACAGGCTCTATCAAATAATCTTCTAATTGTCTCTGTATTTCTAAGATTTGCTTCTTTGCGTTTACCGTTTCTAATAAGTATGGTCTACTGAGTAATGTTTGGCATTTACTATTAATGACTCTAGTTTCCTCGTTATAAAAACCATATCGCACCTTAAATACAAAAGTCACAACTCAAAATTTTACAAAATTAACTTTTTTTTTCATAAATTTATTCACAGTACACATTTCTATCTAGTGCAAAAATTTATTTCTCATAACTATCTTTAACAGGAAAAATGCTGTTATATCTGGGGCACAACTTGAGATGATATCACTAGTCAAATGAAAAAATTTCAGTCAGAGAGTCATAACTCAAAATTATATTTTATTTCCACAAATGCAATATAAATTTAAAAAAAAAAAAAGTATAGCAAAACTTTCCTCAAAATGGACATAAAATCAGCCCAATTCTAAAAAAAAAATTCCGCATGAAATTTCTCACTTCTCCCTTTTCCCCTATTATGAATAAAAATTCATTCGGAAAAAAATTCGATGGGAAAAAAATTCGATGGGAAAAAAGTAGTTATTCTCAATGCACTTGAATTTGACTTTTTCCCTCCAAAAATTTCCCTTGCAAAACAGACGGGAGTTTACTTAAAAATGTAAGAAGAATTTTGATAAAACAAAATTTAAATAAAAAAAAAAAATAATATTTTATTAATCTTGTAGGCTGTAGACCACAAATAAAGCCAAACTTCAACTTTTTTAACTTTAATGAGAGCCAATTCAGGCATTGATTGCGTTTTCCATAGATTCAGCCCGCAATTGACTTCTATCAATTCTTTTTAGCTATTTCGTTGTTGTTGTTCTACAACACCAATTTCGTCCAAGATTGCTCGCATCAAAGCTATGCTATTCTTTTTTATTTAATTTTTCTTTCAAATAAATTTATTTTCGTTTGCACACACAAAAAAAAACAGAAAATTAATTGTCAATAAGCACAACTGGCTTCGAAATTCGATGATGCCACTTATTCATTTTTTTGTTCACGCGGAATTTATAATTGGAGGATTTTTTTCTCGAGAAAAGTATTTTCCGTGAGAAATTCCTTGAGAATATTCGTAATTGGGCTGAATGAAACATTTTTTTAAATAATACAATCATTTTTACATAAGTTTTTTGCCTCTCCTGAAAATTTTAAAATTTTGAGTTGTGACTATTTTGTATATAAGGTGCGATATGATAAATTATTATAAAAAAAAAACATTTTTTTTTATATTTCTCTATCTATATATATAAAATTCATTTTCTGTTTGTTTGTTTATTTGTTTGTTTGTTTGTTTGACCGCTATACAAATTTTTATTTTTCAACCGATTTCCCTGAAATTTTGTACACGCGATCTGTATATCCCAGGAAAGGTCGCCATATACTTTTTATCGACCACGCCTACTTTTACACCCACTTTTTATATACAATTCATTTTCTGCTTTTTGGTATATTTGTTCGCTATAAAAATTATTATTTTTCAACGGATTTCTCTGAATTTTGGTATACACGATCTTTGTATCCCAGGCCAGGTCACCGGGTGATTCTTTCGGCCCCACCTACTTTTACGCCCACTTTTTGTATACAATTCGTTTTCTGTTTTTTGGTATATTTGTTTGCTATACAAATTTTTATTTTTCAACGGAATTCTCTGAAATTTGGTACACACTATCTCTGTACTCCAGAAAAGCTCGCCATATGCTTCGTACCGGCCACGCCCACTTTAACGCCCACTTTTTGTATACAATTCATTTCGTTTTTTGGTATATTTGTTCCTTATACAAATTTTTATTTTTCAACCGATTTCTCTGAAATTTGGTACACACGATCTCTCTGCTCCAGGGAAGGTCGACATATTCTTCGTACCGGTCACGCCTACTGTTACGCCCACTTTTTGTATACAATTCATATTCTGTTTTGGTACATGTGTTCGCTACACAATTTTTTTTAAACGGATTTCTCTGAAATTTGCTACGCACGATCTCTGTACTCCAGAGAGCTCGCCATATAATTCTTGCCGGCCACGCCTACTTCTACGCCCACTTTTTATACAAAATTAATTTTCTGTTTTTTGGTATATTTGTTCACTATAGAAATTTTTATTTTTCTAGGGCTGTCTAAAATTTGGTCACACGATTTCTATACTACAGGGAAGGTCACCATATGCTTCTTACAGGCAACGCCTACTTTGCGCCAACTTCTATGTATATAAAACTTATTTTTTTCCTTTTATTTGTTTCTTTATTTGATTGCTATACAAACTTTTATTTTTCAATGGCTTTCTCCGAAATTTAGTACATATTCCAGGGAAGGTCGCCATATGATTTTTACCGACCACGCCTACTTTTACGCCCAATTTTCATATAAAATTCACATTTTGTTGTGTGGTATATTTCTTCCCTATACAAATTTGTACTTTTCAACGGATTTCTCTGATATTTGGTTTACACGGAAATAACTACACGGTGAACAAATTCCCCAAACTTAAAAAAAGGTACCCAAATGAAATGAACAAATTCCCCATTTTTTTCTTTAATCGAAAGAAAAAATGAACTTACTCCCCAAATTCATTCTTAAATTTTTACATATTTTTATTTAATGAATTTTGTTAAATATATATTTTAGTAAACATTTGCATACTGCTCTCAATATATATGTCCTACAATAAATGCATTTAAAATGAGTATTCTTTTCAATAGCGTCATTTTGTTGCGCGGAAGCTACGCGCACGGGGAATGCAGCTTAGCTAGAATATCGGAATGATCTGAAAAATATATTTTGACAATTAAAATAAGTTGGAAACAGCTGCTCGGCAGCACTGGTGTGGTTGCCAAACGTGCGGAGGCGGCGCGCGGTGCGCGACAGCGGACGCGACGGATGCGGACACGACACGCTCGCGGAACACAGCTCAGCAAAAATATCGCAATGATCTGAAAAATATATTTTGGCGATTAAAATAATTTGACAACAACTGCACGGCAGCATGGGTCTGGCTGCCAAACGCGCGGAATCGTGCGCGACTCGCTCGCGGAACACAGCTTAGTGAAATGTCGTATGATAAATTTTATCTACGTATGTGAAATAATTAACTGTTGATCAAAATAAGCCACACATATACTATAAGCAGTTGCTTAAAGAAACCTTGCGACACAACATTAACCGTCGCATTAGTCTTTCATTTCTGAAACTTGAATTTGACGTCTCTGCTCAATGATGATCACTTATTGAATGAAGTAATTCAATTTTTAAAAGTTGTGATTCCTTTAATTTGCGAACCATTCCGTTATATTTGATGTTTATAAATAAACTGAAAAAAAAACTTAAAGCGGTTTCGCAACTTATTTTTGAAGCATTTTTGCTGCAGCATCTTAAAAAACTTCTAAATTAAAAAATCAAAAAATTTTTAATTTAAATAAAAAATGAATTTACCGCCCATACAAATTTTTAGGGAGAAAGTTCATTTTATTGAGGAATTTGTTAATTGGGGACTAAGTACTCAGCGCCTGGTAAGCATAATGAACCATTTTTCAAGTCAAAGGCCTTTGTATCCCGGGCAAGACCGGGTAAAAACAGCTAGTTTATTATATAATTCTATTTATTAATTATAATTATTATTTACTTTGGTTAATACATACAATTAAAATTTAATATATCTTAAATTTAACAAAAAAAAATTACTTATAATTATATTCAAGTTTATATCTTAATTACTCTTAGGTTTTTCTTTTGCTAAAAAAAAAATTCTTATTTGATCCTAGTTCTACTATTCGTATTTCCTCATTATTAATATAGTTTCTAATTTTCCTTTTGTCGGTTTTAATATCTCTTTTGCAGGAGTGCCTTCAATTCCTAACCTTTTCCACAGGCTAACTATATCTTCTATTTCTCTTTCCAATGTAATCTCAATCTCCCCCTTGTGTTCAAGTGGTATGGCATAAAAAAAAAAAATTAAACCGCACGATTTGCTTGCTTCCTCATCTTCTTTTTTTCCTTAATGTGTAAGTTTAATTCCCTCTTGGTTTCTATTATTTCTCTTTCTATCTCCATCCTCTTTTCCTCATTGGTTTCGAAACGATAATCAATCCTTAAACTGTTTAAATTCTGCTTCATGCGGCTCCTAAAATCACCTCTAGTTCTCTTTATCTTTCGAACGGGTTCTGTGCCAATATTCGCAATTTCCGGCCTCTTACTTTCCTCGCTAGGAACACTCTCAGATTCATTCAATGACGTCATCCCTCTTTCCTCAGCTTCTTTTACATCCCCTAAGAGTGATTGATCCATATAAAAATTCTGTGATTGATCCATATAAAAATTCTGTGATTGATCCATATAAAAATTGTGTGATTGATCCATATCAATCAAAATATCCCCGATTCCAAAATGTTTCCTTTCTATACCTAGTGTTGTTCCAAATTTGCCCCAATCTGTTGGTTTCTTAGCTGTTTTCTAACATACTTTTTTTTTTTAATACTTTACATGAAATTATTCTCTTATTTTTCTAGGACTATTATGTTTTAAATAATTTTTTTACTTTTACTTAAAAATTGCTACCAGATGTGCCTATGCACTTTCTGGAGATTTATTCAAAAAAAAATTCCTTTCTTATAATTTGCTTATCCTTCCTTTTGTCGGGATAATTTGCGTATCAGGATTCTTGGCTTCTGGATTTCCTTGTAGGCTTCACGTTGCCTCTGCGGTTGTTATCGTCTACAGCTTAATGTTGTCTTAAAAGCAATTGAGTAATTAAGCAAATTTAATGCTTTTTATTACTTTTGCATAATAAGGACTTCCTTCACGATCTCCTTCTTGGCAATATAGTGACTGAGCTTGTAATGCTTTATGTCTGAAATTTAAATTACGACTGCCCTCACTTATTCAGTATGTGCTTATTTTTATATTAATTTTACGGTTGTACAGTTGTGTAATATAGTAGTATTTACTCAGTATATAAAACCTATCTTCATATGTACATTTTTGCTGTGTGAGTATTTATTGAGTGATACTCTCTTGTTGAGAGTACAATTTGTAATAATATACAAATTGCTGACACACATTCTATAAGGCAACAAACTTCTTTACATCATAAAAATTTAATAAAAAAATTATCGCAGCCAATGCTTCACAGCTGTTGCGTATACATACTCCGAGTTCACACAAGGCAACTTTTGTTGCGCAATTCTTGAGTTTGTAGATGTTTGTGGTGAGGGGAATAAAAAGGGAAAAATAATTGCCGGTTCTCGGATATTTCAAGCAATTCTCTCATTCGCTTTTTTTTTTGTTGAATATTTGACATTTCTTTTCATTCGGTGTTTCGCTTCTTGGTGTGAATAATTCGTAATTATTGTTTACTTTATTAAAATGGCCTTTAAATGGAATTTTTTTCTTTTGATTTCATTTTTCAACAAAACCAATTAAATTAATTTATGTTTGTATGTATTTAATTGTATTATTGTTCTTTACGACTAGAGCACAAATGTCAAATTATAAGAAAATAAAAACAAAACAAAACAGTAAAATTGCCGAAGAAATTGTCGTGTGTGGACATAAAAGCAATTTCAAAAGAGAATTGCCAAAAAGTTGCGCAATAAAAATTGCCTTGTGTGACCTCCGACATATGAATCATAATTGCTTGTTTTTCCACTGCACACTATGTTCACAAATACACTGCAAAGGCATTTATGAGAGAATATACTCGTAACAAAACAAAAAGTAAATACAGTTTGTCAATGTAATCTTTGCACATGAAGAAAAAATAATAAGCTTCAAAAGAGACATTGATTTCAAATTCAAACCTTTTTTTTTTCATCTGAGGTTTTATATGTTTATAAATATAATAAATACAAAAAAAGTTCAACTTCAATAAAAAAAATTCTAATGGAAATTAAAAAAGAACAGTTCAATTTCTAAGCTTAAATCGATAAAATGTTTAAGTTGTTGTACACTTAAGGGTTTTTAGTTGCTTATATATTGTAAGTCCACCTTCAGCATCAAGTACTAATTTCAAACGTCTGCGCACTTAATGAATAAGCTTTGAAATATTATATTTTGCAAGTATTTTTACCCACTCATATAAATTATTTTTTATATGTTGGCGACCTCAAATTTTGGATAGGGTTCATATCAGTACTCTGAGCAGGGGTATAAATATCTTTGGCATAGTTGTAAAATAACGAGGACATACACAAATAAGATTTTTGTTTCAGATCATTATCTTCACAAAATTTATATGTATATGAACTTATGCGTATTTTCCGGGTAAACAAAACCGAATTGTCAAACACTAGCGGTCGTTATTTCATCCAAAGTCCTGATGTTACCAACTCCCTTGCTTGATATACAATCACATATCATAACTTACAGTTTTCCAAACGACTGCAGAAATTTATTTTCTATCGTCTAATGCTGTTCGAAGTTTTCGGCAAACTTTTTGGGGTCCATCAAATTTAAATCGTTGTTCAATATTTTTCACTGAAATCATATGTTTTTTCGTAACCACTCGTAAGGAATATTTATGTTTTTGTATTACATTTCGGATGGTTTCATGTGAAAAACTAAGCCCATCATCATTATTCTCTTGAAGAGCTAATCCTCTTGTTTTGGATTTCGGCTTATCGTAATTAGTTTTAAGTATTTTGCTTTCAACCTGTCGCTTCACTTTTTTTGGTATGCCTGTTGACCTTTTTAATTCGAGTCTTCCTTCTTTTTCAGCACAGTATATGATGTACACAGTCCTTATTTTTAGAGAGGACATAAAAGCGATTTCCCTGGCTGATTTGCATTTATAACAATTAAAATACACCAATGGTGTATTTTCCTGGCATTTTTTCTATTTAAATATGCGGTCACTTGTTATACGTAGGACAATTATTTTGTACACAATTATTTTGTACACATGCAATAGCATTAATGAAAAATCTCAAATGCACAAAATTCGCGGAAAATTAACGCATTTATTGTTGACTTCACTCATTATGCAAAGATTTTTTGACAACATTCTTATTGAGCAAATATCGTTTGTTGTTGTTTTTGTAAAGTCCTGGACAAGTACAGTAACGGAATATGTGTAAAAGACGAATGTATTAAGAATTTGTTGCTGAAATTCTTAAATGAAAATGACAATATCAACTTTGTTTGCTGTGCAAAGATTATCTTGACAGACTGTATATATTCTAACGTATTACAATTATATACCTACTGTACTTTTGCGCCCAGATGTGTGAAGTGTGAGTATTTAGTAATGTTATTTTGTTTTGAGTTTTTCTGCCTTTTCTTCGGGTTCTGCTTCATTCGCTAAATCAGTGGTCGGCAAACACATACACATGCAATCTCTCTCTTACTTACTGCACTTAGAGAAACTAATAGTTAAAATAAGAAAACGTGCGTAAATTAAAAAAAAATTAATTAAAATACATATATTAAGGTTCATGTTGTATAACGCAATCAACATCAATATCATATGGGCAACATTTTATGCCAACATGATCCTAAACGATTTCTATTTATACCCTATACCATTATGTGGCTTGGGTATAATGACTTTGTGCTGCTGTTTGTAACTACCAAAAATATTTGACCTAGACCCATCTTTAATTATACCGATTGAATCAGAATCACTAACTGATTCGATTTAACGATGTCCGTCCGTCCGTCTGTGTGTCCATGTAAACCTTGTAATCAAACTACAGGTCGCAAATATGAATATATTTTGATGAAATTTAGTATATAAGCTTTTATTGGCCATAGGATGAACGCTATTGAAATTGGTGAGAATCGGTCCATGTTCAGACCTAGCCCCCATACAAATGACCCCTATGAAATCGACATAAATTGCCATAACATCCAAATTGTCATATACATAGATCTTACTCAAATTGGGTTTGTATGCATTTATTACATCCATTAATGAGTAGTCTAAAAATGATCCCTGGGACAACTCTTAGTCATAGGCCCCATATAGAGCTGCTTCCCGATCTTCACTTAAATCTATCAAAAAACAAAAATATTGCACTGATTCTTCTCAAATTTTGTTTGTATATATTTTTGCAAAATACAAGAGACTTTACCAAACATAGTCGGGATCGTTCTATTTTTGGGCCTAGTCCCCATATAGATATAGCATCCGATATGAACTTTTTCATATCTGCAGCCAAAAAAATTAATAAAAATCCCACTCAAATTTGGTTTATGCTTATTTTCTATTTTCAGTTAGTTGGGCCTATGAGATAGGGTCTCTAAACGCATGGTATAGGGTATCATATAGTCGGTCTCGACCGACTATAATTTTCTTACTTGATTTTGGATATGAAGCTAATATTAATATGTTTCCAAAACTCAATACCACCTGTATGTAGAGGCTAATGGAAATCCTGTTTATAGTTGGAAAAATTGAAAAAAGTATCTTTTTTTTATATGTTTTAAGGATATTATTATGGCTTACGTATTTAGTTTATTAATTTATTATAGATCCGATAAAACATACCTGAAAAAAAAGATATTTAAATTAAATTTGTTAGCTTGTTTTAAATGTTTTATACTAAAATTTTAAATTATGTAAATTTCCTTAAAAGGGTTTAATTTAGTTTTTTACTGAAAATGTCATTCCAGCTGTTAATAGACATATTCCACATTCACTTGTCAAAAGAATTCATGAAATATTCTTCGTTTTAATATTTTTTTTTGTTTTTGTTTGTTTTCACTGGTTGCTGCATCATTATACCATATACCACTATGTGGTCAGGGTATAATGACTTTGTGCTGATGCTTGTAACTACCAAAAATATTCGGTCGGTATAATAAAAGATGTATATTATTATACCGATTGACTCAGAATCAGTTTCTGAGTCCATTTACCGATGACAGTCCGTTCGTCTGTCTGTCCATTCGGCTGTGTGTCCATGTAAACCTTGTTTAATGAAATTTAGTATATCAGCTTCTATCGCAATTGAATTTGGTAAAAATCGGTTCATGTTCAGACCTGGTCCCCATACAAATGAGATCGACTTAAATTGCCAAAATATTCAAATTAACATATAGATCTCGGTCAAATTTTGTTTGTGTATGTTTATTACATCCATTTATCAGTAGTTCAAAAATAAACCCTACCTATATGACAATTTTTAGTCATAGCCGCCATGTGAAGCTGATTCCCGATCTTCACTTAAATCTATCAAAAAACAAAAATATTGTACAAATTTTTCTCAAATTTGGTTTGTATATGTTTTTGCAAAAATAAGTGACCTTACCAAATATGGCCAGGTTCATTTTTCGAGCTATGTAGTCCCTTTACAAAAATATAGCATTCGATATGAACTTTTTCAAATCCGAACGTAAACAAATTAATAACAATGCCACTCCAATTTGGTTTATTTTCTATATCTAATTAGTTGGGTAGCCTGTAGTCGATCTAGACCGACAATAATTTTCTTACTTGTTTTTGTCATAAATCAACTAACTTTAATATAAGGCACTTTACTCTCATAACAACATACGAGTACGAGTCAAGAATGATAGAATGGAAGATTACGCCATCCGAATGTTTTCCGTTATATGATGTATACAAGGGTTACCAAGTCTGTTTCATGTGTTAAACATTTGTTTTATGTGGTAGTTGGCAAGCCTCCAATTAAAATCACTTTGACATTTCTCAAAAAATATTAAATCAGTTCTTGTTATAAATTACAAATTAAAAACAATATTAATATAATTAAAATTAATTAAAACATTCACTGAAGTGTGTTAAAAAGTTGCAGCATAAAGAAAAGCAAAAAAAAACGTAAACATGAGGTGCGCACTGGGCCAAAAATGATAAAATGCAAGCAAAGCAATAGCAAAAAAACAAGTGAGAAATTGTTTGAAAAACTTATATTTGTTTTTAATGAAATGATTCTATGTTTTACTTAAAATTCAAATTTATTAATGGAAACGCTCAAATCGTATAATGCATTTTTTTATATTCAAATGGTGAAAAATTGGATATGTGAAAAAAACATTTGTTGGAAGCAAAGGACATTGAAGCAAATCAAGTAGTAATTAAAACTTTTTTTTGTACTTTAGAATAAGGTAACTAAATGCCGAAATTTCGCAAAATATCAATAAACGAAAAAGGGATTTGAATAAAATAACAATGTAATATAAAAACATTTAGTAACCTCAGAACAATGGCCTTTAAAAATTTTCAAATATCTACATATATTTTCCGTGTTATTTTTTTTATTAAAATTTATCTACGTGGTATGTGGATTTTCCCTCAATGATACTGCTGCGACTAAAATGGAAAAAATGTTAAAAATTTTTAGTCTGACTGTCTGTGCTACTGTGTTAAAAGACACTATGGGTGGAAGTCTTTACGTAATGCGTTATTGAAAAAAGAGGTCTTGACGAAAGGGCATCCCAAAATTCAGGGAACAGACAACACAGTTTTTTTCTTCTCTGTATTATAATTTTTTTTATTGAATCATAAAGGGCACAGGTTAGGTTTATGTAGGGTTATGAACATCGAGCGAATGGACTGCACGGCTTTTTTCCATGAATATTTTTCATTTATATAGCGTTTTTTTTTTTGTAGCTTTTTAAAATATTTTGTTCATTTATATATTAATTTAATTTTTATTGTAATTCAAATACAACAAGAATAAACGATAGCAGGATTTAAGTTACAATTGATATAAAAGTACACAATTTCAATTTATTTTTAATAGTTTATAATTTTATAATTTTAATTTCCAAAATAAAAGAAAGTTAAAACAAGTATTATAGTCGGTTTAGACCGACTACCCGATATCCTATACCATGCACTTACATACCCTTTCTCTTAGCTCCAAATAATTGGATATAGAAAATAAGCATAAACCAAATATGAGTGTCATTGTTATTAATTTTTTTGACTGCAGATATGAAAAAGTTCATATCGGACACTATATTTATATGGGGACTATGTCGAAAAAGCAGCTTCATATGGGGGCTATGATAGGGTATAATTTTGGACTCCTGCTTAATAGATGTAATAAACAGACAAGCCCAACTTGACCGAGATCTTTTAGATGTTTGGATATTATGGCAATTTAAGTCGATCTCATTTGTATGGAGACCAGGTCTGAACATGAACCGATTTTCTTCAATCTTAATAGCGTTCATCCTATGGCCGATAAATTTGTATCCACTAAATTTCATCAAAATATATTCATATTTGCGACTGTAGCCTGATTACAAGGTTTACATGACCACACAGAGGGACGGACGGACGGACATCGCTAAATCGACTCAATAAGTGATTCTGCGTTAATCGGTATAATAAAAGATGCGTCTAGGCCAATTACTTTTGGTAGTTACAAACATCAGCACAAAGTCATTGCAAAAATTTAAATTTAGTAACTTTTCAATTTAAACTTAAAATATTTTTAATGTTTATTAATAATTATAAACAGACCAATGCTTGTGAAGGTGCGTTCAGACTACGCAAATATTTGACCAAATAAACGTAACCCCTAATTTTATGAAAGTTTTATTCAATCTTACATGATATATAAAAGATAAAATTAAGTTATGTTTTATTATATTAGTAATATTTAATATATTTAACTACATATATTCTATATCATATATACTTAATGAAAATTATACAAGGAAAATTATACAAGGAAAATTATACATTATTTAGTGGTTACGCTTGTTTGAGCAAACGTTTGCCTAATGTGACCGAACCTTAAGACACTCAGTGAATGTTTGTAAGACACTCGATAACCGCTTATGTAAGTCAAATTAAGAATGATCATATCTGTATCGTATCATATCATATTATGCTAACAAAACTTTATATATACGTGAAATCTCCATTTCATTTATATAAAATGATATTTTTTCTCGAAATCATGGTTTTCGACTTAGGCGGTTAATGCTTGTGACTACAGATATATTTTATAAAATTTTAATATACACAACAAAAGTCACCAGCTATTATTCGTCCTCAAAATAAACCGATTTGATATGCTGATGCCCACTGTGCACCAGTCAAACATATTTAACATCTCTACTGCTACCGATGAGTGAATGTTTTGTTTTGTGTTGCATGTTTAACCATAAGTATTTTTTATTTCTTTTTATACCCTCCACACGACAGTGGCAGAGGGTATATATATGTAGGTTTGTCATTCCGTTTGTAACGCATCGAAAAACTAATTTCCGACCCCATAAAGTATATATATTCTTGATCCTTATCACAGCTCGAGTCGATATAGCGATGTCCGTCTGTCTGTTGAAATCACGCTCATTCACAAAAAAAAGCCATCTAACTGGGTAAGGTTACAAAAATGTCATTTGCCATAATTCCCAGCAGGTTGGTATTGAAAATGGGCTACATCGGGCATCATTGTGATTAGATACGAGCAAAAATATGTAGATATATCTAAAAAAAAACATAAAACCCAGTATGTTTGTTGTAACTGTTTAGTGGTTGAACATAATAATTGTACAACAACATAAAAAAAATGCCACAAAAATAATATGCATATATGTATGTATATTAACAATACCAAGAACACAATAACATAGCCATAGTATATAGCATTGCCACATATTTTTTTTATCGTTATCACCTTATAATAAAAAAAATCGCCAATATGAAAGAAAAAACAAGTAAGAAAATTATAGTCAGTCTAGACCGACTATACGATACCCTATACCATGCGTTTAGAGACCCTATCTCTTAGGCCCAACAAACTGGATATAGAAAATAAGCATAAACCAAATTTAAGTGGATTTTTATTAGTTTTTTTGGCTGCAGATATGAAAAATTTCATATCGGATGCTATATCTATATGGGGACTAGGTCCAAAAATGGACCGATCCTGATCATGTTTGGTAAAGTCTGTTGTATTTTGCAAAAATATACACAAAGAACATTTGAGAAGAATCAGTGCAATACTTTTGTTTTTTGATAGATTTAAGTGAAGATCGGGAAGCAGCTCTATATGGGGCCTATGACTAAGAGTTGTCCCATAGGTATCATTTTTGGACTACTCATTAATGGATGTAATAAACGCGTACAAACCCAATTTCAGTAAGATCTATATGACAATTTGGATCTTATGGCAATTTATGTCGATTTCATAGGGGTCATTTGTATGGGGCTAGGTCTGAACATGGACTGATTCTCACCAATTTCAATAGCGTTCATCCCATGGCCGATAAAAGCTCAAATACCAAATTTCTTCAAAATATATTCATATTTGCGACCTGTAGTTTGATTACAAGGTTTACATGGACACACAGACGGACATCGTTAAATTGAATCAGATAGTGATTCTGATTCGATCGGTATAATAAAATATGGGTCTAGGTCAAATATTTTTGGTAGTTACAAACAGCAGCACAAAGTCATTATACCCAAACCACATAGTGATATAGGGTATAAAAATATACTGACCTAAGTCGTAATGAAGCCCCATTACATTTATGTAAAAAGTTATTTATTTCGAAAGCATGATTTTCGACTTAGGCGGTTAATGCTAGTGACCACAGATTTAATAAATTGAAACCTTAACTTTTAAAAAATTAGTCGAGCTCGAGCTCGATGAACAGTCATTATATCCTGACCACATAGTGATATAGGCTATAAAAAAAAAGAAAAAAATCGTTGTAGTGGTTTTCAAGTAATGGCCATTTTATTTATTTTTTTTCTGGAAATCGCTTTAGTCCTGCAATGTTCAAAAAGTAATAATGGTCGGTTAATCCTCTCGAAATCGTTTGAAAAATTTCGGTTTTCTTGAGAAAATTGTTCCTCTCAAATATATATTTTTCTCTGAAGGTTTTAAAAACTTTAACATTGTTCTAAATTCTTGTTTTTGAGAAAAGTTTGATATGAATGCAGCGAAGTATATTAAACTCTTTCAAAAGTAATTACTTTAAACTTTGGGCATTAACTAATAATAAATTCACGGTTACTCCCAAGGAATATGTGTTTTTTATCACGTAATATAATTAAATTTATAATTTATTTAAATAATAAATGATAAATAATAAATATTAAATAATATATTTAACATTAACACAAATATAAAATGAATTAGAAAAACAAAAAAAGCATGTAATTTAAAAACTTAATTTAAAAAAACAATTGAAAATGAACATAAAACTAACAAAAAAATTAAATAAAATAAAATTGCCGTTACTCGAAAACCGCTCCAATGATTTTTTTTCTGTTTTTTTTCTTTCAAGCCCAACTTTTTTTTGTTATCGAAAAAAATCGCAAAAAATTAAATATATCAACAAAGTTTAAAAAAAATAATAGCATAAAAAGAAACAAAAAATCCCCAAAAAGTTATATTAAGTCTTCACGTATCTCGAAAATTCTCTTAGCGATTTTCTTTATAGTACTATCAAACTCTATATTCACTTTTTTTGGAGAATTATTTTTTTTCAGCGTTCGTCAATTAATTTAGAAAATCCTTCTAGTCTGATTAAATCTATATATTAGCTGTAACCCGATGCGCTTCGCTACACCCATCGATTTTTGGTTTTGTAGATTTTTGTTTATTGCGATTTTTGGTTTGGCGATTTTTGATTTTTGGGACTTTTTATTTTCGCGATTTTTGGCTTTGACGATTTAGTTTATTGCGATTTTTAATTTTGGCGATATTGGGTTTCCGCGATTTTTATTATTTATGCGATTTTTGGTTTTTCGCGATTTTCGGTTTTTGGCGATTCCGAATATATTTTCAAAAAGTTCAAGGCTGTCATTTTCATAGTACTTAATATTTTTTTTTGAACAGGAGGTGCCAAACCCATTGATACGATCCTGCCAATTTTTTGTCCGACTATTCACATTATTATAATTTTTTTTATTTATTTAATAGATATTCATAATATATATTTACAATCTTAAAGATTAAATAACGTTTATTAAGGTTATCTATATTTGACATAAATTGAAAGTTGGGGGCCAGATTGGATTTGTAAAGCTGATAATTATTGCATATAATTCATTTGACTTTAGTAATTAATAAAGATTCCGCCAAATAACTTTTTTTTTTTTGAAAATGATATAAATAAAACTACTAAAAACGGTGTCAAATCGCAGCTCCGAGGTGGCCAAACGACATCAGCTCTGTGGCTGATAATGCAATCTTCAAAAACAGGGCGCAAAACATCGAGTATAGCTTCGGCTGTGTGGCACTTAGCGCCGTCCTGTTGAAACCAAATGTTTGCCAATATCATCCTCTTCAATTTTTGTGAACAAAAATTCGTTCAACATGGCCCGATAACGATCGCCATTGACTGTAACGGCCACTCCTTGTTCATTTTCGCCCAATTATGCCTCTGGACCAAAATCCGCACCAAACAGTGACTCGTTTTGGGTGTATCGGCTTTTCAATGTATGCGTACGGGTTTTCTGTGCCCCAAATGCGACAATTTTGCTTCTTTACATACCCGCCAAGATCAAAATGAGCTTCATTTGAAAAGATGATTTTTTGGCAAAATCGGCATGTTCTGTAAGTCGATCGCATGCCCACTTAGCGAAGCGAAAACGCATTGGATGGTCAGTTGGCTTCAACTCCTGAACCAATTGGACTTTGTGTGGCATCATACCAAGGTCTTTATCCAAAATTCGTCTCAATGATGCCTCCGAAATGTTCAATTCTTGAGAACGACGGTGAATTGATGTTGATGGCGCTTCACGCACACTTTCTGCCACAGCAGCAATATTCTCGGGTGTACGCACTGTTTTTGTCTTTTCACGCTTTGGTTTATCGATGAGGATGCCAGTTTCTTTCACTGCTTCCAAAATCCGTACGCAATTTTCGCACACATTCTGCAACATTACCATGATTTTTAAAGTAATGTCGCAATATTTCCCAGCATTGTTCATGCGTATACACAACCATATTCGTTCAGCGGAAGGATAAAACTAATTATCTATCAAATCAGACATGAGCTAAGTGTTACCATTCACGAAATAAGCACTAGTTGAAAAAAAAACGTTAGATGGCGGACCCTTTATTAGCTTTCAAATAATTTTTTTATTTATTTTTCTTATGTTAAAAAAAGGGAGGAAAATCTAATCGAACTCATTTAATACTAGATTCCTATATTTAAGATAGATTTCCAAATATTTATGTAATGTAAATAAATCAGATTCAAATTCATTTAATATATTTCTGTGGTTTTCTAGAATAACCGCGTATGTCATAAAATCAAAATGTTCAGGGGAGCCAAAAAACGTTATATAAGAAATTATGGGCTCGATATAAAGTTTTTAGAGCTTTTTATTTAACAGTCCTGTATATATGGGCAATAAATACTTTATATAAAATTCTGAGTCAAAAATCTTCAGAGGAATAGATCCTAGAGAAGGACGAAAAACAATATGTAAATAACACTTAAAGTGTGTGCAGATAAAACTATTTATGTCGCCAAACGTCGTTTTCTTTGAAAAAGAAAACCACCAATGCAACCACCCATGTAGACATAAGTTGTTGTTGCTTGAAAAATGGATTTTTTTGTTCGTCAACAAAAAGTTAACGGTACTTAGGATGAGAATATAACAACGTATCAAGTGACAAAAAATAACAGAAATAAACACACAAGTTTTTATAAGTAGTTATATACTGAAAAATTATCCAAAATTATTTTGCATTTTTTTCATTAATAACAACGTGTGTCGCTATGTGTCGTTTTCTGAGAAAATAATTTGTCAGCGATACTGCTGCAAATAAATTTAAAACACATTTAAGTTACGTCGTTATTTAAAGAAAAAACTCAAAAATGGTCAATATTAAAAAAAAAATTTAACACATGTAAAGAGCGTTAAAAATTAATATATTTGGCATCGTTAACTCAAAGCTGACAAAAATTGACGTACGCAGTTATTTCAGAAAACCACAGATTTAAGACCTCATTTATTTTAATCGGAATTCATGATGTATTGGGCAAATCCCGATTATATGCAGAGTGTGCTCTATAGCGTCAAGGTGACAAAGCGAGCACATGCCATCTGAAGAACTTATAAAGGCTCTAACATTGAGATCTTATTATCCATCCACGTGATGAGAAATCTAGCGTAGAAAGGGGTTTCATACTATAATCAGCCTGAGAGTACAAACCGTTAAAAATTAGATCATCTTTTTCCTTAGCTTTTAAAAGATCTAGAATCGTTTTGAGTATTGGCACAAAAGATTAATAGAATATTTTCGGGTACAAATTGGATATATTCGCATAGAGAAGCCCATTCATCAGCCCAATATATTCTTTTTGCTATTATTTTTTCAGCTACAATACGGGGTAATCTACGATTACGCAGGCGCAATATTTTATTAATATAGTCAAAATGTAGCTTCAAAGTATTCGCATATAAAGAGTCCAAACCAGTTTCTATGTAAAGCATGTAATTTGGTGTATTTTTTTTGTTAAAATCAGCATTTTTTTTTTTTTAATAAAAAAACCTAAATAATTTTTCTGCATCATCATATCTTTTAAAAACCCAAATTTGAGCACCATATAACATTATAGATTTAGATGCTGCATTAAAGATTTTGAGTTTATTTTTATTTGACGAAGTGCAACTAATCGCCATTTTTGGGGTTTTTAATTTATTTTCAATATATTCTTTGAAAGACAAGTTGTAATTGAGATCCATGCCCAGATATCTATAGCTATTTACAATTTCTATATTCTCTTCTCCAAAATTCCACTTCAGATTGTTAGATATACGTGTCCAACTTCGAAATATTAGTATCTTTGATTTATGAAGATTTACTTTTAAATTCCACATGTTGCAATAAGTGTGCAGGTTATCTATCTATCATATTCTGTAGAACACCCGGCACATCAAATAAGATGAAAATATCATCAGCGTACAGAAGAATTTTTATTGGTTCAGCTACAACATTTATACCTCCTGGTAAAACATCAGCCAGGTCGTTAAGGTATAAAGCAAACAGAATAGAACTAAGAATGCAGCATTGTTTCACGCCAACGTCCACACAGATTGGTTCAGAAAATTTGTTTCCAAAAAATATTTTTCTTATGTTTTTTTCATAGTAAAGTTGTAAGATGCGAATTATCTTTGACGACAGGCCCGTACGGGACAATTTATAAAAAAGAGAATTCCTTGGAATCGTATCGAAGGCACTAGAAAAATCCACAAAGAGTGCGTAGGTATTTTTGCCATTTATTTTATTTAAATGAACAATATTAACGAGATTAAAGATATTATCTATTGTAGAGTATTGCTTTCTAAAGCCTGCCTGGAATTCATTTAGTATGTTGTTATCTCTCCATTCAGTTATACGATTTAGGAGAATGTTGTTAAAAATTTTACATAATGTATCAATTAGCGATAATCCTCGGTAATTTGTTGGATTATTTGGATCGCCTTTTTTAAGAAGCGGAATCAATATAGATTTTTTAAAACTGGATGGTATATTTTCTTTTAAAAATATGTTGTTTAGAAGAGTTATATTCCCTTAACAATACAAAATGGAGCATATCTGTAGAATTTGTAACTGATTCCATCTAAGACTATTCACATTAATAACTTATGATTTCACACAAAGCCGCAAGGCTTATACTCCAAATATATGACATTAAATATTTACTGTGTATGAACTCGCACAAAGTTCCAAGATGTTAAAAATTCACTTTATATGGAAGGTGCCACGTCCATTTCAAAAACCAAAAAAATATAGCCTATCGTTACTTCCGGATAGGCAGTTACCTGCTGTAAAAACCACAAACAAACAAACAGACAAAACTCCATTTTTATCTATAAGATTCAGGGATTTGAAAATATTCAGCTAAATTCATTAGTTTTATAAATTCATATTCCAAGGAATGTTAAATTTTATAAACTTTTCCAACAATGTTGCTATTTGATTTAAAATTCAACAAATTCATTTATGGATAAGTAAAGTTTAATTGTCTTAGGGAAACGAATTATATGAATTTACTCGCATTTAATTGATATGCCATTTTAAAATAATATTCAACACGCAATAGTTAATAATTAACAATTTAATTTTTTAAACAAATGATTCACCTGTTTTTATTTTATTTTTAAATGTTTTGAAAATAAATTCACTCTTATTATTTCGGTATTTATTTATAAATTACAATTAAATTTGTCTTTAATTGAGTCACCTTTCAAAAGCTCGTTTTTTTAATTGTATGTTATCTGTTTTATCATATTTTCATGATTTTCACTCACTTTTCTAATAAGTTGTGAACGTTCTGAAACACAACGTACGACTGTTAGAACTCTGCATGTAATATGTACTTTTTAAGCTTTCTGCTTGATGCATTGTTGTTTTATTTACCCCCTAACATTAGAAATTAAATAACATATTTATATCTAAAAAAAACTAAGGTTGCCAACTCTGGAACAAAATTTAGTTACTGAAAAAAATTCTAGATTCTTGAATTCTATTACAAAGAAACCATTCGGCTATAGAAAACCTTTTCAATTTGCCCTACTAGAGATTTTTTGTCTCTAGATATATCATTCAGAAGCTTTGTGTACACTATAATGAGTTTGTGTTGGAGTTCACAACTAATCCAACCTTTATTATACTGATCGAATCAGAATTACTTTCTGAGTAGTTTTAGCAATGCCCATCCGTCCGTCCGTTTATCTGTCTGTAAATATAAAAATATTTTGATGAGTTAATCAATGGTTCAAAAATAAATATTGTATGATAATTTTTAGACAAAGTCCCCCTATAAAGCTGCCTCCCGTTTTTCTCTTAAATTTATAAACAAAAACCAAATTATTGCATCGATTTTACTTAAATCTGGTATATTTCTGTTTCTGAAAATTAAGAAAAATAAGTAACCTTTGTGATTATCATCATGTTCTGTCTATTTTTTCGACCCAGTCCCCATAGCATCCGGTATGAACACTTTCAGATCTTCTGGCCGCAAATGTAGAAAAATGTGATTTAAATTTTATTTATAGTATTTTTTATGTTCAACTACATATAACCTAAGTTAGGATATCCTATAATAAGTCTAAACCGATCATAACTATCTTACTTGTTATAGCCTATAACACTATGTGGTGAGGGAATAATAAGTTTATGCCGATGTTTGTAACAATATTTGACCTTGACCGATCTTCTTAGAATTACTCTCTAGGTCTATTTAGCTGACGGACCGCCTGTACATCCATGATAGGACGAAAGCTTTTAAAATTGGTGAAAACAGATGTTTGTTTAGAACTAGTCGCCATACAAATGACCCCTATGAGATCGACTTAAATTGCCATACAATCCAAATTATCATATAGATCTCGGTCAAATTTGGTTTATGTGTGTTTCTTGTATCTATTAATCAGTTGTCCAAAAATAAACCTTGTTTGACAATTCCACAGTGATACAAAAAAGAATGAAACTGAAATACCTGGGATGCGATACTTTTTTTCTGATAGGTCGTGTCGAGTACAACAACACCCCGTCCTTGAAATTTGCGAAACACCTCCAAAATCTTGATAAAAACCGCTTTTTCGGCTCTTTTACACATATAAGCCAGTAACTTTGTTGAATATCAACCGAATTTGAATTTCTCAGCGGATTTACAAAGAGGGAACTAAGGCCTCTCGAAGATATGATCATGATATTGAGACATCTATGCGTATTCCTCCAGCAAACTCATTTTGTTTAAAAATAGTCTCCATTTTTCAACTTTTCATCCGATATTAACGTTCTGTATCCAATTAGTTCGACCTAAGACCCTTTCTCTAATCGCATGGTATAGGCTATCGTATAATTGGTCTAAAACGACTACAATTTTCTTACTTGTTATTATTGTTTTAGTTTTCTAAATTTCTCGCTTCTTAAATTCTATGGTACGCTGACAGATTCGGGATTTTGTCGTAAGTGTTAAATCCTTCTAAAGGTGCGACAAATTGTTAGAGATAAATCAAAACAGCATCGATGTTATCTTGAAAATATACGTTTACTTAGAACCAAACTCAAAGCAGTGTTTATCGCTCTGCCTTAAGCAGTTTCCATATCATATAAGCTGGGCTTTATTTTTTTAATTTTAAACTACACATTCTGTGGTCAGGGTATAATGTGTTTGTGCTAAAATTTGTAATTGCCAAAAACACTTGAGTTATGATCCGATCATCACTCTTCTTGGCACAAGTCAATCATTAATGAAATAAGTGAATCAGTTTTTGTTCAGACCCACAGAAATATCACCTCTGAGTTGAACTTGAAGTATACTAAGATCCAGATAATCATATATATCTAGATAAAACTTACTTAATTTATTTTAACTAGATCTAGAAATGTTCAATTTGAAAATGAACAACATAGGACTATTTTGGAATATAGTTCTAACAATACTCACTTTTATACGTTTGAAGAAGGCGAATTTGATGTGTTTTACTCGAAATTAAATTTAATATGTAATAAATTTTTGAATTGTCTTATTACAAATTTATTATTGACTAACGATAAAAAAATACTATTACAGAGTTTACTAATATACTATTTAGAGAGATTCTAAATCAAAACTAGTAGCAATATTCTACAAATCTCTCAAGTGAGAAAATCCATCAGATTTTACGCGTCAAAAATAATGTAAACAGTGGTAACACTTACTTCACTTTCTTATATTTCGGGGAAGAACCTTAATTTTTTTTTGACAAATTTATACTGATCACGTGTTTTACTTCACTAGAAATCATTTTAAGTTGATTTGTACTAATTAATGATAACTAAACAGACTTAAAACAAAATAATCTCGCTACGGGAAAGCAAACATCGGATGATACTCTGAAAATTATATTAGACTTAAAAGAAAAAGGCAAATCCTTGCCCGAAATTGGCGATATTGTGAGTGGGAACTACTGCACAATAAAAAAAATAGTTGGTAAAGACGCCAAAGACTAGCTGTTTGAATATTTACCAAAGCGGCTGCTTAGTGGTACTGAAGTTAGAGCTGTAGTAAGAGACGTTAAGACATATCCAGAAAACATAACGCAAATATCAGGCAAACCAGTAAGTTCGAGTACAGTAAGGAGATCGCTTCACAAAAATAGCCCACATGGAAGGATACCACGCAAGAATCCATAGTTATCCAAAGAGAATCAGAGCAACCGTATGGATTTCTGTAAAAAGTATAAAAATGAGGCTCTATCTTTTTGGGAAAACAATTATATACAGATATGAGCAAATCCAAAATTTTGGGCGAGGAAAGGCTAAGAATAAGGCCTTCAAATTAAAGTGCGTTACCAACACTTTCAAACACGGTGGGGGCTCAGTTATGGTTTGGGGCTGTATGGCGGCAACAGATGTGTGAAATCTTGTCTCTGTTGACTCCACTATGAACAAAATGGTTTACTTAGCCATTTTGTAGGATAAGGATGCCCCTAGCGCTGTGAAATTAGGCTTGGTTGGAAACTGGATCTTACAACAGGACAACGATCCAAATCATATATATAAAATTGGGAAGGAGTGGCTATTGTACCGGACTCCTCAGACACTTGATCATCTGCCGCAGACCTTAAGCCGATTGAAGAATGAAGAAAAATCTCCATTGATATAAAAGAAACTTGTGGAGTCGATGCCTAGGAGACTAAATGAGGATTTTAGGGCCACAGGAAAACAGACCAACTAAAAATTTAAATTTAAAAAGTTTACTTTTTGTATTGAAGTTCTGTTTCCTTTTTGTGCGTAAAATTTCGTCTCTTTCTAATTAAAGTGAATTTATTATACCCTATACCACTATCTGGTTTGGGTATAATGACTTTATGCTGCTGTTTGTTACTACCAAAAATATTTGACCTAGACCCATCTTTTATTATACCGATCGACTCAGAATCACTTTCTGAGGCGATTTAGCAATGTCCGTCCGTCCGTCTGTCCGTCCGTCTGTGTGTCCATGTAAACCTTGTAATCAGGTCGCAAATATGAATATATTTTGATGAAATAAGGTACACAAGCTTTTATCGGCCATAGGATGAACGCTATTGAAATTTGTGAAACTCGGTCCATGTTCAGACCTAGTCCCCATACAAATGATCCTATGAAATCGACATAAATTGCCATAAAATCCAAATTATTATATAGATCTCAGTCAGATTGGGTTTGTATGTGTTAATTATATCCATTAATCAGTAGTCCAAAAATAATCCCTATAGGACAATTCTTATTCATAGGCCCCCATATAGAGCTGCTTCCCCATTTTCTATTAAATTTATTAAAAAACAAAAATATTGCACAGATTTTTCTCAAATTTGGTTTGTATATATTTTTTCAAAATATAAGTGAATTTACCAAATATGATCAGGATCGGGCAATTTTTCGACGTAGTCACCATATAAATATAGCATTCGATATGAACTTTTTCCTCTAAACCATTTTACTTGCTATTGAAGTCTTATTTAAGTGAATGCCATTTCTATGTAAGTAAACAATGAATCATCAGATTTATACGAAATAAGAGCAGGCAAGGCAGTGTTTTGGGCCCAATCCTGTACACAATTTTTACGTCGGATATGCCTATAACTGAAGACGTCCTAGTCGCGACTTATGCAGATGGATAGAGCTATTTATATTAGCCTCCAGCTTAGTTCGAAATGAGCTCAATGCTATTGAAATATGGCTAAACAAGTGGAACACTAAAGTGAACACTGATAAATCAGTACACGTAACATTCGCTTTACGTAGAGGTAACTGTCCTAGAGTATCTCTGAATAACACTAATATTCCACAAAATGATAGTGTAAAATATCTAGGATTACATATAGATAGAAGATTAACATGGAAACCCCACATTAAAAGTAAAAAAGAACACCTAAACATAAAATCCAAACGCCTTCCTTGGTTGTTGGGACCTAACTCTCAATTAAGTCTTGAAAATAAAATAATAATATACAAAACTATACTCAAACCAGTTTGGACGTTTGGAATATAGTTATGGGGAACAGCTAGCAATTCCAATATTGAAATACTACAACGATATCAATCAAAAATTTTAAGGTCAATTGTTAACGCACCATCGTTTGTATCAAATAAAACTATTCACAACGATCTATTTGTTCCCATGGTTAAAGATGAAATTAATCGATTCAGCGCAAACTAGTTACACAGATTAAGTAATCACTCCAATTTACTGGCTATATCCCTGCTATATGACACGAATGTGGTCCGAAGACTTATAAAGCATCATGATCTACCATTTTGAATATTATATATTATACTAGCTGAGTCCGGTCCGCGTTGCTGGCCCGAAGAAAACATCTGGATTTTATATTGCATCTAAATTTTAATACCGAGTGTCGGGCAAAAGTAAAGCATAATAATATTATGAATATGACTGAAAAAAAATATACGTTTTCTTGAATATTTTAACACCAGCGCCACCTACAGGTGAAAAATTTTGTCAGCAACTTTAGTTTTATGTACATAATATATGTTGCGAATTTGAGCTAAATTGGACCGTAAATAAATTTTTTGGGAAAATCTCGACCCCAGCGCCACCTATCGGGTACAAAAAAAAGTTATGCAAATCGGAGAACCAAAGGAACATATGGTATGAATACGAAGTCGCTAGCATTAGTGGTTCAACAGTTATTAGAGTACCAACATACGCACCAACGTTTTTATATATTAAGATAATTTTTCTTTTTGATGAAAATATTCAATATTCTTCTATTTGTAAATATTTGTAAATACTTTTGTAAAAATAACTTAACCAATGCATTGGTTATAATATAATTATAATATAAAGTTATTTAAAATTATTACGCATTGAACAATTAAATTATTAATCATTAGATGAAACATCTGAATTAGATTTAAAAAACATTGCTTTTCGGATTTTTTCGGACTATATTGGAAAAAAAACACAAATTTTTTTTTTTTATTTTGGATTTTTTTTGATGTACCCATTTTTTTTTAATTTTTGTTTACTCGGTGACACACTTCGTTGTTATAAATATAGCGTTAGAAAATTAAATTTTACGAAAAAATATTTGTGGTATATATAACATTAGGGTGGCCCTTCGTTATATGGAGGAAAAAAAAGTGTTCAAACTGTCGGTCTCACCCCCTAGAAATATGCGAATAGCAAAAAAACTGAGAAATACAAAGTTTTGGGCCAATCAAAAAACGTTTAGTCGTGGCGCAAAGCGATTGAAAATTTCAAGTGTGTTTATATGGGGAAAATATGATTTTTTTTCAGATTTTACGAAAATTTCGTTCTATAGTCTAATTTTACCGACAAGCTGTTATATAATTCGGGTTTAGTATTAAATTATCCTTTCAAAAGGCTATAAAACTTCAAAATCGAATAAAACCTCGCCAAGGAATAGCAAATGCCCCAGACCACTTTTGTGCCAAAAAAAACTAGGTCATGAAATTTGATGGCATTTTTTTTCAACTTTGAGAAATTGATTAAAGCCATCATTCTTTTTTGGTCTCTATACTTATAAGTACTCAGATATGAAGTATTGTTTTATTACTACGTTGTTAACCTATTGCGCATTGAGACCGAAAATTGGAAATTTTTTTGATAAAATTTCTAAAACTCCTTTTTCAAGTTTGAAAAAATTTTCTTAAACAAAATTTAAAAAAAATTAATATATTACTTTAAGGTTTTATTAAATACATGTTGCAGATTAACTGTGTGAATTTTTAAGTAAATCCCTCTTTCAGATTTTTTTTGACAAGAATTTTATTTTTGCGGATTTCGAGAAAACTTGGATTTTTGTGAAATATTCTGTAAATCTACTCTTTCTAAATACTTTGTATCACAAATTCATCACTTTTCTACTTTTAAATGTTATATTTTATCTTAATAGCCTAGGGTTTCGGTAAAAAATAATATGACTCCATTAACCCTTTTGGAATTGGGGTCACATATGACCCCAAGCTAATAAAAGACAATTTATTCAAAAAATTCAAATATTTTGTAAGTGCTGTCCAATATTTAGATGCGACGCTTAAAATATAATAACCAAATGTGTAGAAGTTTCGTTCCAAAAATATTGGGATAAGTCCGAGAACGTTAACCCATTGTTTGCCAAGGCCAGATTTGGATTTTAAGATATTTTTAAATAAAAATTACCGAAAACGAGTTTTTCTATTACACTCGATGAAACCACTATGCAGAATTTAAGAAAAATAATTCGGTTAATTTTTTATTTATTTAACCCTTCAGTGCTCTTGAGATCAAAATTATCAATTGTGATATATCTCTGGTGCAATTGTCTGCTTATTGCTCGCGAATATAAATTAAAACAACTTAGGTCATATGTCTCAAAAATAGGACGTTTTTTGAAATTCACTTTGATTTAGTTTTGTAATTTGTTCCATTAAGTGTAGTATTAATTTAATATTAACTTTTATATAGAAAAGTGATGAATTTTTGATACAAAGTATTTAGAAAGAGTACATTTACAGAATATTTCACAAAAATCCAAGTTTTCTCGAAATCCGCAAAAACAAAATCCTTGTCAAAAAAATTCTGATAGGGGGATTTACTTAAAAATTCACACAGTTAATCTGCAACATGTATTTAATAAAACCTTAAAGTAATATATTAATTTTTTTAAATTTTGTTTAAGAAAATTTTTTCAAGCTTGAAAAAGGAGTTTTAGAAATTTTATCAAAAAAATTTCCAATTTTCGGTCTCAATGCGCAATAGGTTAACAACGTGGTAATAAAACAATACTTCATATCTGAGTACTTATAAGTATAGAGACCAAAAAAGAATGATGGCTTTAATCAATTTCTCAAAGTTGAAAAAAATGCCATCAAATTTCATGACCTAGTTTTTTTTTTGGCACAAAAGTGGTCTGGGGCATTTGCTATTTCTTGGCGAGGTTTTATTCGATTTTGAAGTTTGATAGCCTTTTGAAAGGATAATTTAATACTGATCCCGAATTATATAACAGCTTGTCGGTAAAATTAAACTATAGAACGAAATTTTCGTAAAATCTGAAAAAAAAAAATCATATTTTCGCCATATAAACACACTTGAAATTTTCAATCGCTTTGCGCTACGACTAAACGTTTTTGATTGGACCAAAACTTTGTATTTCTCAGTTTTTTTGCTATTCGCATATTTCTAGGGGGTGAGACCGACAGTTTGAACACTTTTTTTATTTAGGGGCACCCTAATACAACGTATGCATGAAAGGGTTAAACGGTTTTTAAACCTTAGAAATTGATCCAAACTTAAGAAGATAAGCGTAAGCTTGATTGTAAATGCTGTTTCTTTAAAAAATGTGTAAATATGGCTTTAAAATAATTTTGGCCAAAAATTTCTTCTAGCGAGCCCTATGTGCAATGTAGTGTAGTATATTGTTGTTCATATTGGAGTTCAATAATTGATGTTAATATTTTTATATCGAATTTGCTTATTATCCTTAAATGGATAGATTGTAAATAAAGTTGTATATAAAAAAAAGGGTTTTCGGTCTAGACCGACTATAATTTTTTTTTTCAATTTAGTTAAATTTTGGTCAGTTTTTTTCTGTTTTATATTATTTATGTTTCATGTTTATATTGAGTTCAGCTGTTATTAAATAATTCTTGAATTCATAATATTTATTTTTATACCCTACACCACTATATGGTCAGGATATAATGACTTTGTGCTGATGTTTGTAACTACTAAAAATATTGCACTTCGACACATCTTTTATTATACCGATCGACTCAGAATCACTTTCTGAGACGATTTAGCGATGTCCGTCCGTCTGTGTTTACATGTAAACCTTGTATTCAAACTACAGGTCGCAATTATCAATATAAGTATTTTGATGAAATTTAGTACATAAGCTTCTATCGGCCATAGGATAGACGCTATTGAAATTGAGTAAAAATGGTTTCCTATTCAGACCTAGTCCCCATACAAATGACCCATATGAGATCGACTTAAATTGCCATAATATCTAAATTATCATATAGATCTCGGTCGAATTGGGTTTGTGCATGTTTATTACGTACATTTATCAGTAGTTTAAAAACAAACCCTATAGGATAATTCTTAGTCATAGCCCCCATATAAAGCTGCTTCCCGATCTTCACTTAAACCTATGAAAAAACAAAAATATTGCACAG
The DNA here is from genome assembly GCA_963682025.1 of Cordilura impudica. NCBI lineage: Eukaryota > Metazoa > Arthropoda > Insecta > Diptera > Scathophagidae > Cordilura > Cordilura impudica. The sequence goes on from OY821517.1 coordinate 16,903,601, forward strand.
CTATTTTTCAAAATAAGTGACCTTAAAAATATGGTCAAGATCGGTGCATTTTGCGACCTAGTCCCCATATAAATAACATTAATAACAATGTCACTCGAATTTGGTTTATGCTTGTTTTCTATATCTTATTAGTTAGACCTAAAAGATAGGGTCTCTAAACGCATAGGGTCTCTATCGTATAGTCGGCCTAGACCGACTATAATTTTCTTAGTTATTTTGTGTTAATTACTTTATTTTAATACGTACGAGTTAGTAACTTTTGACGCTCACAGTATGTTAGTGACCTCACCAATTACGGACCTTTCTTGGACCTTTTGCTGCCCACATAACAGTCACATCCGATATGAACTTTTTAAAACTTATTGCGTAGGGTATCGTAAAAGTGGTCTGAAGTATCAATAATAAAGAATAACCATTTCTATTATTGGTACTTTGCAGTTTGGCCACCTTACTCAAACATGAAAGGATTGACCGGCAGATAACACAAAACAAATATTATTGGTCATAATGACTAAACAAATTTTTGTCATGTTTGAGAAATTTTATGGAATTTCTTAGAACTCACAATACTAAATACTCTGAAATTATTGAAATGAGTAGGTTTTAAATTGAGTTTTAATCATTTCTCTTAAAAAAAAATAGTTTGATTCTCCTTTTGACCTTCTTAAATAAAAAACAAGATGTTTTAAAATATTAATTCAGACTAGCAGATTCCAGCGCTCGAAATTCGAGTGCAATTTCTAGGCAGCTTTGTATTTCAACTTAGCCAATTCACAAACCAACACTTTTATGGTTTATTATTATTGTGAATGAAGATAACAAACTCATTAACAAATTTTATAAAACACATAGCATATGTATAATTTTATGTATGTGTTAGTAGCAACTTTAAATGCAATTTACTCAAAATAAAGGAAAAAATTAAAAAATCTGTAAATATGCAAAACGGCTAAAAAGAAATACCTTTCAAATAATATACGTTTGGTCAAAATCGGGATAAAACGGTAGAACAAAACATCGGTTTCAAGAAATCGCCTAGCCTATTAATATTAATTCATAATAGACAGTTTTATGTTTCACAATTATAGCCATTATGATTAACTAGAAGTTATAAAGCGCCAAAGGCGTTCGACTTCATAAACCATTTATTTTGTATTATCTAGTTCATAACCGGTTAAGGGATGCTAGCGCCAATGAACTACATAATTTTAATAATTTCGACTCGTTGTTGGCTCATATATCTTTCCATCATGAAATGGTAAACCTTACTGAAGAGAAATGTCAAAAGAGCGGTAAGAAATATGGCGTCGTTTGCTGTCCCTGTCTTTCTACTTTTGTAGCGTCCCTGTTGAAAAACCCTTTATTACCAATTAAAAACCCATCTTTAGCATTACGGAGTCTGCCAGTGAGTCATTCAATCCATGCTAAACGTAAATATGTTCAATTCGAAAATTAATTTAAACGCTAAAGTTAAAAATTATTGTGCAATATTTATTTTATTACTATTTTTCTGAAGTCCTAACATACATTAAAATTGTGCATAACATTTAAATAAATTACATTAATATTACTCTGAAATAAAATCTGAGTTGAAGAATAACAACAAAATTTACTTGACAAAATATTTCTTGAATAACAGACAACCCTCCCAATTTTCTTCAAAACCGGGAGCAGTTTTCTTCAAATTATCGTACCACTTGGTAACATTTTCATATTTGCTGAAGTCGTAACCAGCAACTTCAATGGTGCTGACGGTGGCCAACAGAGACAAATCGGCAACAGTCAATGAATCACCAGCCGCATATTGATGACCAACCAAGAAAGTATTGAATAACTCGAAAGCAGCAGCAATATTCTTCAACTTTTCAGGGTCAGCTGGCTGTTTGTGGAAAAATTGAGGAAAGTAGTAATCACCGAAACTCTTGTACAAAGTACCGTAGTCAAAGTATAAACGTTGATTGACCACTGCTTGCTTCTTGGGATTTCTAGGGAACAATGAATCGTTTTTACCATACTTCTCAACCAAATAAACCATTATGGCACGGGACTCCCACAAGGCAAACTCAACATCTACCAAAGTGGGAATGGTATGTTGGGGATTAATCTTGAGGAATTCAGGTTTTAAATGTTCACCGGCCATTAAATTTAACTCTTTCCTATTCAGCTCAATGCCAAGAGCCTTAGCGGTCATCAAGACCGCACGACAGGGAGATGAAGGAAGGGCGTAGTAAAAATCCATGGTAACTAGAATGAGACAAACAGGAATTTAGAAATAAATTAGTGTGATGTTCACATTTACATAAGGGAGATTTAGAATAATTGATGAATTTGCTTAAGGAAAGGCTCATAAGAGCATTATATTTATCTTGCGTAGGGTCTATTCAGTAAAATGGTTCGTGAACTTACATTCAGCCTTAACAAATATAACTAAGTTTTATTTTATAACTTATTTTCATAAGATATATTGAAAACGACCAATCTCAATATATATATACCGAGATTTTTACAACAATCTATTTTTATGTTAGACTAAGAATCACTTTCTGCGTTGATTTAACGATGCCCGTCCGTCCGTCTATGTGCCCATGTAAACCTTGTAATCAAACTAGAGGTCGCAAATAATTTTTTCATCAATACAATCATAAGTCACACCGATTTGTCTTACGGCTCACAGCGTAACATGTGAGCTCAAATCTTTCGCTGTTTTTATGATTGTATTGTGAAATATAAATTTACCCCCCTGTGCGTATAGATGTTTACACATAAAAAAAAAATGAAGGGAAAGCGAAAGATTCACGAACGTGCTGACAAACAACCACCGCACTCTGGACCATATTTTGAGAAGGCAGCCAAAAATAATTTTTTTATGGTTAGTGATTTCAAAGTTAAGTTATTCATTTGAAAGTAAGTACCAGTGAACCTGGGGGGCAAAAAATTGTGACTCTATTTGAACAAAATACCCTGTTATTTTGCTAAAATTAAAAATTTCTTTGTAAATTTTAATTTTTAAATGACTGTAACTTTTTTGTTTTAAGATTTTAAAGTAAAATAAATTTTATAAAATTTAAAAAAAAATGTTAAAAAAGTCACAATTTTCCGAAAATCTGCTACTGAATACAGCACAACTCTTGCACATCAAAAGCCATCAAAAAAAAACCTTGCACTCTTTTTCAGTGCGACTCCCATTGTATACCCGCCAGTTTCGGCCCGTGTGCACCAGAAGAATTTTTGTAACCCAAGGTCAGATATTTTGTAGACATAAGTTGTTGTTGCTTGAAAAATGGATTTTTTTGTTCGTCAACAAAAAGTTAACGGGACTTAGGATGAGAATATAACAACGTATCGAGAATAATAGTGACAACAAATAACAGCAAAAAACACGCAAGTTTTTATAAGTGGTTATGAACTGAAAACTAGTCCAAAATTATTTTGTATTTTTTTCCATTAAAAGCAACGTATGTCGCTATGTGTCGTTTTCTGAGAAATTAATATATTTGGCATCGTTAACTCAAAACTGACAAAAATGGATATACGCGGTTATTCCAGAAAACCACTGAATTCTTAGTCATAGCCTCCATATAAATGTGCTTCCCGATCTTTACTCAAACGTATAGAAAACATAAATATTGCATAGATTGTTCTAAAATTTAGTTTGAATATGTTTTTAAAAAAATATATGTGTTTTTTCCAAATATAATCAGGATCGGTCCTTTTTTCGCCCTAGTCCCCATATAAATACACAATCCGATATGAACTTTATTATATCTCCAAAAAATTAACAATACCACTCAAATTTGTTTTATGCTTATTTTCTATATACAATTAATTGGACCTAAGACCCTTTCTCTAAATGCATGGCATAGGGTATCGTATAGTCGGTCTACTCATCTAGCGGTTCTAAGGGTAGATGAAAGTATTAAGTATTAATTACTAATTATTATTTTTTTTTTTTCAAAAACTTAGATTCCCACATATTTTTCACATTACACTTTATCTCATGACCCCCTACTTATATTTTATTTTGTAATTAAAGTCTTATCGTCGCATTTGCTATCGACCGAAATTATGTTTTAGTTACCAATTAAAACACTACGATAAACTTTAATCTACCCCTGATATGGAATTATGTCCCCTGACTGATAATGAAAGTGAAACGAGTTATGACGTCTTCTTTAAATTATTACACAAAATATTGATTGATTGATTTCAATAGATATCGAATGCGACGATTTTGCATTTGATTCCAAATTCAATCAATTCGCCTATGAATGAAATTAATTGAATTAAGTCGCTGATTCGTCTTAAGAAAGCAAACTTATTAAATTGTTATTTTTTTTTTTAAATATTCTACTCGTAAAAGTTAATTCTTAACAATCTTTTGGCCTGACATAGCTTCTTGTCATTACAGAAAATTGGCTTTGGAGTGGTACTCTAACAAATAATGTGCTTTTGGAGCCTCGAGAATATTTTTCGAATTTTGTGATGGTCAATTTTTTCAAACGCAGTCCTTACTATATAAAAAATTTCATATGTCGCTGCTTGTGAAAAAAGTGTCCAAGGATTTAAAATCCAAAAGGAATGCGTTTCAATTTTACAAGGCGCAAATTCTGATGGCTCACACAAATTAAAACCATTGGTTATTGGAAAAGCTAAAAGAAACCAAGGTTTTTCAAAGGAATTGATAACCAACTTCATTATGCCTTCTCGGTCTAGGCCGACTATACGATACCGTATACCATACGTCTCTAAACCCTATCTCTTAGGTCCAACTAAGCATAAGCCAAATTTCAGTCGCATTGTAATTAATTTTTTGTCTTCGGATATGAAAAAATTCATATCGGATGCTATTTTTATATGGGGACTAGGTCGAAAAATGGACCTGACCATATTTGGTAAGGTCACTTATTTTTTCCTAAAATTGTACAAACCAAATTTTTCGAAAAATCTCTGCAATATTTTTTTTGATAGATTTAAGTGAAGATCGCGAATTAGGGTCATATGGGGGGCTATGTCTAACAACTGTCCCATAGTGTTTATTTATGGACTACTCATAAATGAATGTAATAAACATACACCAACCCAATGTAACCGAGATCCATATGACAATTTGGATATTATGCCAATTTAAGTTGATCTCACAGCCATTTGTATGGGGATTAGGTCTGAACATGTACCGATTTTCACCAATTTCAATAACGTCATCGTATGTCGAACCTCTAGTTTGATAACAATGATTACATGAACACACAGGCGGACTAACAGCCGAACGGACAGACAGACGGACATCTCTAAATCGACTCAGAAAGTGATTCTGAGTCAATCGCAGTAATAAAAGAAGGGTCTTGGTCAAATATTTTTAGTAGTTACAAACATCAGCACAAAGTCCTTATACCCTGAGCACATAGTGGTATAGAGTATAAAAATGTTGAATTTAAAAAATTGTTTTAATAAAAAATAATTCACTTTTTCTATTAAATATTCTGTTTTTAAATGAATTGAGGACAATGAATTCACTTTTACTGTTGAAGTTCTAATATACAAATTTTAAAAACTAAATTTTTAAATTAAATTAAATTTTTTTTTTAAATTCTAATAAATTTTTTGGTTAATTCAAAACTTGTTATTTTGCTTAAATTTTTATTCATATTTTTTAACAAGTTCTTTTATGACGTCACTATATTTTGTTTGTTAATAATTTCACGTTTTTCACTCACTTTTTTGATTAGTTGTGAACGTTCTCAAACTCAACGTACGACTGTCTGTACTCAGCATGGAATTTGGGCTATATAAGGTTTTTGATTAAGTGGTTGTTTTGTTAACGTATCCCCTTCCCCTCAGCATTATGAATTAAATAACATAATTATCTCTAAATAGTTTGATTATAAAAATCACCATGCCCTCACCTCAAACAGGTATACTCGTAGCAAAGAAATTTAATTTTTTATCACACACAAAAAAAAACCAGTCACAGAGGTGGTGTCCAGTGTTGCCATAATTTGAAATTGTAAAGATGCTAAATTGCAAACAAAAGATGCTATTTTTTTCAAATTTCATTACCATTTTATTGAAAAATTAAATACTTATTAATAAATTTGTTGGTTTTTAAATGGAAAAATGAATATAAAACACAAGTTTCGATCCATACTTTTTAAATTTTAATTAAAATTATTTTGAATTTCATCTGTAATTTTTTTTTTACAGATTAGAAATTAAATATTTTTAATTTTAGAGAAATTTTTTTTTAATTTTAAATATAACAGACTTTACATTATCAAAAGATACGAGTATATCTATAATATTAATAGGCTAGGCGATCTCTTGTGACCGATGTTTTGGTCTACCGTTTTATCCCGATTTTGATCAAACATATGTTATTTGAAAGGTATTTCTTTTTAGCCGTTTTGCAGATTTACATATTTTTAAATTTTTTCCTTTATTTTGAGTAAATTGCATTTAAAATTGCTACTAACACATACATAAAATTATACAATGCTATGTGTGTGTTTATTAAACTTGTTAATGTGTTTGTAATAAAAATGAGTTTGTTTTTTGTGTTGATTTGCGAATTGGCTGTAATTGATTACCATACCTTTAGGGTCTTTATTTAATAGAAAAATAAAATTTTCTAGAATTTGCACTCGAATTTCGAGGGCTGGAATCTGCTAGTTACAATAATTGGTTTTATTCTGTTGTAAAGTTAGCTTTTAACTAAAGCCACTAAACTAAACAAACGTTCAACTCCGGCTTTTGAGAAAGACAAAACTAATAGAGACAATACAAATGTGGATAACTCTTTAAATGGATTTACGCCAATAGAGTTTTTGAAAACATTAACTTCAATCCATATACAAGTTGTATTCAGTGTTGTATCCCAATTTTGTTCTGTGATATATCTCCATTGGATTAGAATTTTTTCTGTTTCAGATGATCTAAATTGAAACTCTTTTAATATATTGGTTATCGGTTCTTTTACCCGGATTAATGTGTTTTGTATTGAAAACTTTGCCATTTTTTTTAATACAATAATATTTTTTGGCAATCGACTTTTCAATTCATTAACAACTGTTGTTGCCGTTTACATTCTTCTATTTCAAAATGTTTTGTTATATTTGTTGAAAGGAACTAGCAGAGTGGTAAAAAGAGTAGTACACAAATTTCTCATATCTGTGGTTTTCTGGAATAACCGAGTATATCCATTTTTGTCAGTTTTGAGTTAACGATGCCAAATATATAAATTTTTAACGCTCTTTACATGTGTTCAATTTTTTTTAAAAAAAATATTGACCATTTCTGAGTTTTTTCTTTAAATAACGACGTAACTTAAATGTTTATTAAATTGATTTGCAGCACTAATGACGTATGTCAACCTACGTTTGATCGCTAACAATTATTTGCTCAGAAAACGTCACATAGGGACATACGTTGCTATTAATGAAAAAAAATGCGAAATAATTTTGGATTAGTTTTCAGTTTATAACCACTTATAAAAACTTGTGTGTTTTTTGCTGTTAGTTGTTGTCACTATTATTCTCTATACGTTGCACAGTGGCGCCATTTGAGTTTTTTCGTTGCAAAAATCATATCTTTTGAACCGAATAACATAATTGAACAGTTTAAACATCATATGATAGATAACTGTTCAGCCAATGAAATGAGCGTTTGGAAAGGTTGCTACGCTTTGTAGGGGCCTACTTATGGGTTATCAAAGTTAAAATTGGTAGAAAAATCAATTTTATGGTAACTAAAAAAAATTATTTTTACATTTTTAGATTGTTTTTATTTTTTTTCTTTAGGGTTTTATGTTTTAAATTATTACCCAACAAATTAAAAAAAAATTACTTCTTTTTTAAATTTATTTTTTCAATTTTCTGTAAAATATTGATCACAATTCGTAAGAGAACGTATATCTAAAAGACTAATCATTTCTAAACTATAATTATTTTCTAACTCTATTCGTGACTTCACATGCCGCAGGGAAGAAATAAGTGGATCGGAAGATGCTGCCAACATGTTGAAGAGGTCCTCATTTTGACTTACCCTTGATGCTTTGAATGTGTTCTGCAATCTATATTTTTTATAAAATTTGTTAAGAGACTCCTGTGCTTCTTCAGAAAGCTCTCCAATTGGCAAAGACTGGTACTCAATTATATCTTTGCCATGCGCCAATATTTTATGGACGGTCGGGGTCAACTTCTTCTGTGGATACATTTCTGCTAAAAGAGATGCAGTTTTCGATGCATATTCTCCATATTTTGTAGAATTGACATTTTCTTTGCAGTTTAAAACTTTCAAGATCGTTCCCAATCTTTTCACGATTTGATTGTCAATTCCAGTGATTCTAGTTACTGCCTCATCATTTTCAAAAAATCTCCTAGAAGTGTTTCCATCGTTTGAGTTACCGTATCCGTGCTTGGGACAGTCTACTTTTAGTCCAACTTGTTTAAAAAAAGCATCCTGTATTTGCTTCTTTCTGATCTTTTCCTTATCCTTTATTGATGTATTTTCATCGAAGTTTTCCTCCTCTTGTGGTAGGGTATACGCCAGTTTTAGCAAGAACTCCATACACCTTATCCTTGCGTGCAATGGTGACATTCCAGATTCGTAATTCTCCTCGTTTGTAGAATCGTTTAAATTACCAAAGTTCTTCTGACTCTTTTTGCAAATCGGGCATGACAATGTTGAGGTTGTTCCTGTCAGTTCGTTTACGACTTTTCCGTCAACCATGGTCAGGTGGAACTCGTAATTGCATTCAATATATTTTCCTTCTCCAATTTGCAGCTTTGTAGGCTTAATCTTGTTTATTTGTTCTTCAATGTCCTTCACCGTGGTCCTTATGAGTTCTGCCGATTCCCTTGCAAACTGAAACATTATTGGTCGGCAATAATGCACTGATGACGGAAACATCATAATCCAGTGTAGGGAAACATCAGATTTTAGCCGCAAAGGAACAACAGATGCCATAAACATATTTCCGTCGGATATTGTAGCGTCATCGGAAGATATCCTTTGCTTATAAAGGCTTTGTCCGGATGATCCATCGCAGCCCCATTTGCTGATAAATGTCAGTTTCTCAGGAAGAATTTTCACCTCATTTTCAGGAAGACTCTCCAACAACCGTTTTGCTGTATGGCCCATGAGATCCTGCAGAGACTTCCGTAAACTCCGTATGCAGTGGTCGTGAATTTATTTTGGCTTGCGTAATATGCTTGTATCCTGGTAAAACGTCAGCCTCGTGTCGAATCAAGGATGCCCGTAGTATCTTATATTTTTCTTTGGAAAGTTGTAAGTCCATAAACAAGGCCAAGGCTTCTTCGGAACCATACTTTTTAATGTGTGCGTTTGTGGGCGTGGGAATGCTTTCCTTAATCCTTTTTAGTCGCAGTGGGCTTGCATCAGCAACAGATTTTGTAATCTGCGACCTAACTCTTTCACTATCCTTTGTATATTTAATAGACAGCGCGTCCGATAAATGCTTCGTGGTCAAGTCATTGGTGGCATCGGCAAGTTTCCTCTTTCTTGTGAAAATTGAACACTCCTCAATACTTTTTTTTTTGGCCTTCCTTTTGCTCCTCTGGTTGATGTGGTGCGTTTATCTACTGCCAATATATCCAGGATGGTGTCTTCATTAAGCCAGTCCTCGTATTTGGAGTTGAGTTCTGAATGGTTCGAATAGATTTCACCCATTTTGCCTTAATATTTGCATATATCAGATAAAAATTATTTTTTATAATTTCGCTTCTCTCAATATTTCCGTATAAGCTATCAAGTTCTTCTAAAGCAGCCTCCGTGAAAAACTTTGGTGTGGTTGACCTTCTAAACAGTTCAAATAATTTTAAATTGTTCAACGCCATGTTTTCAGTACTTAAATTGTTTAACGCCATGGTTTCAGTACTTGTTGCGCCAACTTTCAGTCGTTGACTAATCCAGGCATTATGCTTATTTTGCAATATATAGGCTTATGCTACCATGCCTACCTGTTCCCTGCATACATATGGATTTAGGCTGAATTATGCAATATTGATATTATGCTCGTGTCTAAATAAGATTTGTGCCTACCTGGAGGGACCATAAGTCAATATTGTTCTTGACCATTTATACTCCAAAGTAATTTTTAAGTGAGGTGCGTACCTGCGAATTTCAATGAGTAGTTTTTTTTGGATCCTGTGTCTGTACCAGAATATTGGGAGTAGACTTTGGCAGAGGCTCACAGGTAGACAACCGACTTAAAATGCAATTTTCAAACTATTAGATCAAACTACTGTCAGTCAAAACATGTAAGGGATGCACGCCATACAATTTCTGCAACCATGTCTTTTTAACCTTTTTTACCTCTAGAAGCCAAACGGGCACGTACGGGCAGATAAAACCTTTGGAATTATGTAAAGAAATAATCAAAGAACATGTTTTGCAAATATGGCAAATATAGAAAAATATAGATTTTTTTTATTTTCCGTCAAAGATGAAAAATAGTGAAAAAACGGATAGTTTTTAAATAGTGATTTACCAGGAGAAACACAAAGCAAACAGTTAATTTTTTTTTTATCATTATACATTTAATAAATACATCAATCAATACAAATAAAAAATAAGGCGATTCGTTACCTATTTTTCGTGATATTACACCTGAAATCGCAACAAATTGACTAAAAATTGTGTGTTTTTTTGAAAACCGAAAGTCGGTCAACTTTGAACGATTATATCTTCTAAACTAAAAATGTGATATTATTAAGAGTAGCATATTTGAAATCGTTGAAAAGTTTCCTATAACATGGGTTTATTCTAAACTTCGTCGGCGCACATGAAAATTTTGAGTTTTGCAACCTCGTTTGCTCTACGGGCGCCACTGTGCGTTGTTATATTCTCATCCTAAGTACCGTTAACTTTTTCTTGATGAACAAAAAAATCCATTTTTCAACCAACAACAACTTATGTCTACATGGGTGGCTGCATTGGTAGTTTTCTTTTTCAAAGAAACGACGGCATTGGTAGTTTTCTTTTTCAAAGAAAACAACGTTTGTCGACAAAAATGTGTTTTATCTGCACACACTTTAAGTGTAATTTACATATTGTTTTTCGTCGTTCTCTAGGATCTATTCCTCTGTTAAATAAAAACCTCTAAAATCTTGATATCGAGCCCATAATTTAAAATATAACGTTTTTTGGCTCGCCTGAACATTTTGATTTTATGACATACGCAGTTATTCTAGAAAACCACAGATATAACAGGCAGAAGAAGTATTATTACATTATAATTAAGGGAATCCCACGAATTAAGCTACGTCTGTTATATCGATTTAATTTTAGTGGAAGACAAACCTGTTTGTATAAATTTGGTTTGACTTAATTATATTTCTGCTCTAAACTATGTACATTAGGGTGGGTCAAATTGTATGAGGTTGAAAAATCTCCATGGGTTCATCGCGATTCTGGTACAATGGGCCATAACAAGTATATTTACCAAGCAACCATGCCTCTAAAATCATTTTCGAGCCTGCCAAAATTTCGATGAAGTTAAATATTTTCATGATATTTTCCATAATACTCATTCAAATATAAAAAAAAAGTTATAGAAAATGTGTATAACGGGCGTTTTTTTGGGTCGGGAAATCAATTTTTCAGATTTTTTTTTTTATTTTTAACAGCCGCCAGGGGGTGTTTTCGTCCATTTTTGGGGATTTTTTTTTCACCTTTTTGGGCAAAATTGACTAAATTATTGCAAAAATCGACGATCTTTGACTTTCCCTTATTTAAAATAGTCCAAAATATTCAGCACTGACAATTTTGTGGGGTACCCTATACGAGCTATATCGATTTCATTCAATTTAAGTCCAAAAATATAATTAAATGTGAAAATGGATTTCCCGACCCAACAACTCTCGGTATAAAAATTTTCAATAATTTTTATTTTCATTTGAATGAGTATTCTTTTTGGCAGGCTCGATAATGATTTTAGAGGTATGGTTCCTTGGCCAAATATACTCGTTATGGCCCATAGTATCAGAATCGCGATGAACCTATGGAGTAAAAATAATCGATATATATATGTATACTAGCATATTCCAGCACTCGAAATTCGAGTGCAAATTCTAGGAAATTTTATTTTTTCATTTAATAAAGACCCTAAAGGTATGCTTCACAATTCAACTCATTTTAAATGAAGAACACAAACTCACAGAACACTAAATGAAGAACACAAATTAACACAAACACATTAACAAATTTAATAAACACACACATATCATTGTATAATTTTATGTATGTGTTAGTATCAACTTTAAACGATCATAACTCCAAAAAATATTCCAGACGATGAAAAACTGTAAATCTGGGTAACAGCTAAAAAGAAATACCTTTCAAATGATAAATTCTATGTCAAAATCGGGGTGTAACTGTGAAACCTACATCGGTCACAAGAAATCGCCCTGCCTATTAATATTATACAAGAAATCGTCAGCCTATTAAAATTATAGATATATATATATATATTAGACTGGCCCTTCGTTGTATGGGCGATTTTAAACTTGCTCCGAATCCCGCTCCCCGGGGCTCATTTTTTGAGGTCAATGGAAAAACTAATCCAGAAAAAATTTCAGCTCATTTGAAGAATTTTTGAGCTATCCCTGGTCCTTCAAAGTTTTGAATTTTTGGTATTTTTGCCAAAATTTTCCGTTGTAAACACCCTAGTGTATAAACTATAAACCCAAATACAAAATGGGTTTTTTTTCCTACAAAGACGCTTTTATTACCTTTCCAAAATGCCCAAAATCTCTAAATTCTGATTAAAAACAACGACAATATAGGGGTTTATATACAGATTTATTGTAAGTAATGAATAAATTAAAAGCAACACGTTACAATAAAAATTAGTTCGTCATTCGTTTTGCAACAGTGTACTTTTCAAATGACTTGAGTATTGTTGACGATACTTATCAACTGTTAATAACAAGAACTGCTTCTGCTCTTCATCGCGAGTGAGGAGCTGGTTGAATTCTTCCATTAGTTTTACCTTGCGTTCAGAGACGTCATTGACTACCTGCATTTTTTGAACAACTTGCAAGCCTTCAATGTACGAATGATGTTGTGGCCAAGTAGAAGGTTCATAAGCCATGAATTCAGTAGAGATATTGAATCTTTTAAAAAATTCCGCGGTTCTCTTTGTAACGAAAAACGCTAAAGTTTTGTTTTTAAATGAAGGTACATCTTTCGGTTGTATAATATTTCGATTTTGAAATATGTTGTCATGTTCAGATGGATCACCTCGGAGAGACTGTACCATTTTTGCTTTTACATCAACATTTATGCTGTTGTCAAAAAATGCTAAGCCAACTGCTTCATCAGAAAGATACCACAAATGGCCACACATTTTTTTTAATGCTGTATTCGAAATATCCTTGTCCACTATACCATAATTGTGCAAATCAATTAAAAAAGCCAAATCAACATTGGGAGCTGCGGCGGCAAACGGTGCGTAAAACCAGGCTTTAACATATAATGTTACGACAAATAAACATATATCGCGTATTCCTTTGAGCTCGCGCGCTTTTAGTTCAAATTGTCCGCGAAACAAATAAATTTTCAAGCAATATATTACTTTCGCCATCCACCTGGCATGGTGAAATGCTCCAGGCGAGCGGAATGAGACTCCAGATGGCGGTGTTTTTCCCAAGAAAATCAGAACAAGCTTAAGAAACTCAGCATAGTCGGCTCTGCTGTGTTTTTCGTTCAATTGGTCAATGCAAAAGCTCCCCATTTCGTCTGATATGTTCGACAAGTCGACATTATCATCATCCAAAGCCGTTTTATATTCAGCAACATCTAGTTCTTCTACAATAAAAGTAAAAGCATTGAAAAGTAATTAGTTTCAAGTTACATTGAAATACATGCTTCGTATATGTTATACAACAAGAACATACCCCATTTAGCTTGAAATCTCTTGAATAAAAGCACATCCGGCGCAGATGTTGCCCCCATTTTTATATCAAAGACCGCTTTAACAACAATTTCATAAATATGATGACGACAGGCCAAAATCATCAAGCTTCGCCCGAGCCCCTGCTGAAGTAGCGTGCACGCGCCATTTAACCGTCCTGTATTCGATGCTGTTGTGTCGCAACAAATCGCTTGAATATTTTGTTCCAAACCCCATTCAGTAATAACATTAATTACCGCGGCCGATATCTGATGGCCAGTTCCATTTCGTATAGATGGGATGCCAAGCAGTTGATCGCCATTCTTATTGGAGACGATAACGGGAAGACGGTCAATCTTTGATTTTCCATGTATACTGGGTAATAATTTGCCATCAAAATGAACAGTGCATGGCATATCCGGATTCAATTTGTAATTATCTTTTATTTTGGTAGCAATTGATTCGCGTTGTAATTGTCGTACTCGCTGTATCGTTATAGATACTGAATAAAAGCGATAAAACTTGCCCTTTGGATGGTAACTTAGCGCCTAATATTTGTGTACAAGGTTCACCGATTAAATAAACACGAGTTTTAGAACGAGTTGAAAACATTTTGAATAAAACTGTGCTGTTCAAAATAACGTAACAGCTGTACACTGCTATTGTGAATGAACATTAGAGTGGTGCAAATAAATGAAAATGATTTCTGAAGCCACGAATGGCCTTACTTTTTCCTTTGGATATGAAAATACCTCTTGTGAAATCTGGTGCCGATTGAATAAAGAAAAGTCGGCGCGGAAATCGATTGAAAATTGGATTTGAAAATACATGTCAAAAAAATGACTTTTTTAAGAAATATTTGGGTCATTTTGACCCCAAGTGCATAAAAGGATTAATTTTGAATTTTTTGTCTTTAGATATTTATAACTAACAATATTTTATAGTCAAGTCAAATTTAATTTATATATGAAGATAAACCAAGTAATTTCGTTATAAATTGATACTTAATCAAAAAAAGATAATCTTAAATAACAATTTTTTCTAAAAAACTGTTAAAAATTTCCGTTTTCCGCGCCGACTACTCTGTTATCAAATCTGCATCAAATTTCATACTATTATTTTTATATTCAAAGGAAAAAAATAAGCCCATTTGTGGGCTTTAGAACTCATTTTGAAAAATGGCCATACAAACGTGAACGACTCTAATGAACATATATAAATAGACAATTCACAATGAAATAAGGTACGTTCACGTTGACTATAACAGCAATACCTTTGTCATTTTTAATCAGAATTTAGAGATTTTGGGCATTTTGGAAAGGTAATAAAAGCGTCTTTGTAGGAAAAAAACCCATTTTGTATTTGGGTTTATAGTTTATACACTAGGGTGTTTACAACGGAAAATTTTGGCAAAAATACCAAAAATTCAAAACTTTGAAGGGCCAGGGATAGCTCAAAAATTCATCAAATGAGCTGAAATTTTTTCTGGATTAGTTTTTCCATTAACCTCAAAAAATGAGCCCCGGGGAGCGGGATTCGGAGCAACTTCAAAAATAAGGGCCAATCTAATATATATATATATATATATATATATAACACGGATAAATTTTAAATATAATTCCAGTCATATCTGTTGAAACAAGAATTTTATGATATTTAATTTAAATGATTGCTTAAAAAATTATTCTAAGTCATTTTTTTATTTATTTATTTTTTCTAAAATACTAACATGCATTAAAATTTGGCACTGAATTTAAATAAATGACATCAATATTATTATAAAATAAAATAAAACCTGAGTTAAAAAAAATCATAAAAAAATTTAATTAAGAAAAATAGTTCGTCAATTGCAAACAACCCTCCCAATTTTCATCAAAACCAGGAGCAGCTGCTTTCAAGTCATCGTACCAATTGGCCACATTTTCATATTTACTGAAATCGAAGCCAATTACTTTAAAGGTGCTGACGCTGGCCAACAAAGCAAAATCGGCAATAGTTAATGTATCACCAGACGCATATTTATTACCAACCAAGAAAGTATTTAACAACTCGAAAGCAAATTCAATTTTCTTGAACATTTCTGGATCAGCCGGTTTTTTCTGCCTTAAATATGGAAAGTAGTAATCGTAGAAGCTTTTGTACAAAGTACCCATGTCAAAGTATAAACGTTGATTGACCACAGCTTGCTTCTTGGGACATTTGGGGTACAATGAATCGTTTTTCCCATACTTCTCAACCAAATAAATCATAATGGCTCGAGATTCCCATAAGGCAAACTCACCATCTACCAAAGTGGGGATGGTATGTTGGGGATTGAACTTGAGGAATTCAGGTTTTAAATGTTCGCCGGCCATTAAATTTAACTCTTTCTTATTCAGCTCAATGCCAAGAGCTTTAGCGGTCATTAGGACTGAACGACAGGGAGGCGAAGCTAACAAGTAGTACAAGTCCATGGTAACTAGAATGAGATAAACAGGAATTTAGAAATAAATTAGTGTGATTGTTACATTGATATTACATTTATATTTATATTAGAGAGAGAATAATTCATGAATTTGTTTATGAAATGGTTGATAAGAAAATTATATTCAGGTGGATTACTGTTGTAAAATAAATCATTCGTAGGACCTATCCTATATAATAGTTCGTGTTCTTATTTTATACAACTATTTTGAATTTTACAAGATACATATATGTATTAAGAAAACGATTACTTAAATATAATAACTTAATACAATATATATTTTCACTTGATAAGTTTTTTTTTAGTTTAAAAATGCAGTAACAATTTCAAAATCTTGGATTTACTAAATTTCGTAATTAATGTGTTATCGTCGCATCTACTGTCGACCGAAATTATTTCTACAGAATCCGATTGATAATAAAAGTGAAACGGGGTCTGGCGTTGGTCCGTCTTCTTTTAATTATTACAGAAAATATGGAATTTCTATTGGTTATAATCGTGATTGAACGTGGCGATTTTAGTATTAAATGAAACTATTTTCACATAAGTTCTTGGATTTGAAAATATTAAGCTTAATTCATTGTTGAAAAAAGTCCTCCCCTTGCTAAAAAGGTTCTTCTTCCAAGAAAATTAAAATTTTAATAATTTACTAGAAGATCCCAGCCCTCGAAATTCGAGTGCAAATTTTTTACTAATTTAGTAAATTATTTTATAAGACCCTAAAGGTATGCTAATCAAGTTTAGCCAATTCACAATTCAACACTTTTTATTGTCGTGATGGTAATACAAAACGCTAATGTAAAGTTGATTGTGCACGCATAACTGTAAAGTTGATTGACAAACTCAACGAATTTAAGCAGTTAATAGCTCAAAAGAGAGATCAAGTGTTCTGAGATCAAGATCCATTCATTAGAAGAGGATATATGAGAATTCGAATTGCTTGAGTGAATGTGTCCCATAAGAAATGTACAGGGAAGAATCGCGTTTGAGTATAACTTGAGTAAGGTGGGAGTTGAGTAAATTTCAATGATTGATGACATATCTGTATGTAAATACCTTTCATTAAAAAAAATGAAGGAAATCTGCCGGATAGAACGGCCAGACGGACTGACTTTAGTTTTCATAAATTTTTTTAATATATAAGATTTTACAATTTTAGTATTTGATTTCAAATTCAGTGAATTCGCCTGTGAATTAAAGTAAATGAATTAAATCGCTTCTTTGTCATATGAAATCGAATGAGTTGAATTCAACCTCATTAAATTGATATGCTATATTAAAAAATGTCCTAAGGTTTTTGCTTTATTGAAATTAGAAACATTTTATCTTTGGATTGAATATTTTAAACGACATTCTACTCGCAATAGTTAATTCCTAAGATTTTAATTACAACTTTTACACAAAATATGTTGAATTTAAAAATTGTTTTAATACAAAATAATTTAGTTTTTATATTAAATATTCTGTTTTTAAATGAATTGAAGACAATGAATTCACTCTTATTGTTCCAGTTTGAATTAAAAAATTTAAGTTTGTTAGTTCAATTTACTTTCTTTCAAAGTTAAACAATAATTTTACTAATTTCTTTTTAAAAATCGTATTCATTTAATGGTATATTCAAATCTTATTTTGCTTACTATATATTTATTAATAGTTTTTTAATAAATTGTGTTATTGTCGTTTTTGTTTGTTAATAATTTCGTGATTTTCACTCACTTTTTTGATTAGCTGTGAACGTTCTCAAACTCAACGTAAGACTGTTAGAACTCTGCATAAAATTTTGGCTATTTAAGTTTGCTGATAAGTTGTTGTTTTATTTATCCCCGCAGCAGTGGTTACGATAGAAATTGGCCTCAGATTTCTTCCACACAGCAGTATAACATATTTTCCACACATTTTGACACTCTTCGCTCTCGCTCACACTCTTTTTTCTCCATACTTGACAACAATTTTTATGGTCAGTTGCTAGAGAATTTGATACCGCATAGTTTCAAAAGTTTTTATCGGTTGAATGTATTTGTTAAATAAATCTTTTCTATTCTTAAGAGAATACAAGTGATTTGTCTTTTGATAGGATTTTTTTTATATCCTACACCACTTTGTAGTCAGGGCATCATGATGTTCTGTAGATATTTGTAACTACCAAAAATATTTGAATGATCGATTCAGATTCACTTTCTGACTCGATTTAGCCATGGTCGTCTGTCCGTCTGTGTGTCCAAGTAAACCTTGTAATCAAATTACAGGTCGCAAATATGAATATATTTTGATGAAATTAAGTATACAGTGTATCACAAAAGTTAATGAATTTTGATATGCAACGTAAAAAAAAGCATTTTATATAAGATTTTTAAAGAAAATATTCATAAATTAATTTATTTTATAAATAAGGAGACCTGAAGTTCAATATCACTTATTAAAAACTTAAAAAAAAAAAAAAACTAGCAGATTCCAGCCCTCGAAATTCGAGCACAAATTCTAGAAAATTTTATTTTTTCATTAAATAAAAACCCTAAAAGTATCCTAATCAATTATAGCAAATTCACAAATCAACACAAAAAACAAACTCATTTTATTAGAAACCCATTAACAAATTTACTAAACACACACATAGCATTGTATAATTTTATGTATGTGTTAGTAGCAACTTTAAGTATAATTTACTCAAAATAAGGGAAAAAATTTAAAATCTGTACATCTGCAAAACGACTGAAAAGAAATGCATTTCAAATAATATACGTTTGATCAAAATTGGGATAAAACGGTAGAACAAAACATCAGTCACAAGAAATCACCTAGCCTATTGATATTATAGATTGTTTAAAATTATAAAATTTAATTTTGTACATGAATATTAGAGCGCCCATAAAACAAATAGTGTTATTTTTTCCGCTCCCCGCACATTTTCTAGCATATTGGGCATAAAAAATAATATCCGTGCACAAATTTTTTCAATCGGATGCAAACCGGCCAGTCCGTCACCACTTTTAGCCCTAAAAATGGAGTAAAATTAGTTTCAAGCTTTGACGAGCTATAACTCGTAAGCCAGACGACTTTCGGAAAATACACCTTAAGCATTTGTATTGCAAATATATAGGCAAACATTTTTCTCCTACAAATTTTTGACCTAGCTATGACCCTTCATAGTGTTTTAAGAGGTCAAACTTCAATTTGGCAATAGTCAAACCTAAATAGATTTATAAATAAATTTACTAATTTACGTTTGAAAAAAATTCTGACTGCAAATTTTATGATGTAGGCCAATACAATAAATATACAAAATTAATATTTTGTATGGTATCCCTTGTTGGTATAAACTGCTGTCAAGCGTTGGGGAATTGAATCCACCAATTTCCGGCATAGTTCGGGTGTTATTTTGTCCCATACTTCTTGTAAGGCTTCTTTAAGGGTGTCTTTCGGGGTAGGGAAGTGTTTAGTATTAAACAAAATCCACATTTTAACGTCCCAGGCGGTGTGTTTGGGATCGTTATCTTGTTGGAATAAAAATTAATTTGGTAGAAAGCCCATTTTCGTGGCACTAGAGTGTAGGTTTTCCTTTGAAATGGACAAATATATATTTTTGTCAATAATTCCATCTATAAAAACCAACATTTCAACACCGTGGGCTGACATGCAACCCCAAACCATGACAGACCCACCACCGTACTTCACAGTTGTTTTAAGTTGCACAAACGCAAGGCTTCTCCAGGCGACCATCAGTACCATGTTGAACTTACTTTCGTCGCTAAATATAATGTTCTCCCAGAAATCAACATTTTTGGTATTGTAGGTATTGGCAAAGGAGAGGCGCTTAACTGCGTTGACTTTTGAAATGAACGGTTGTTTCCTAGTCGTTCATACGCGAAAATTATGGCTTTTAAGCACTCTACGCACCGTTTCATCAGATACATTTTTATGCAAGGCTGACTTGAGCTCGATTTTAATTTTTGGAGCTGAGAGATGTGGGATTTGCCGTAATTTCCTGATTATTTTTCTCTCTTCCCGCATTGACAATTTCTTAGGACGACCTGTAGCGTGACTCAGTAACTTCTCCTTACGATAATCAACAAAATAATCGATTTTGATATTCAGTAAAATGCGTACATCTAAAAATTAAAACATTATCCGCTCGCGATCGAGAAAAAACGAAATTAAGTCATAAACAACATACAACATATTTTATTACTATCTTTTTATTTTTATTTTTTATTTTATTTTTATTATTATCTTTTTATTTTTATTTTTTTATAACTGCTAATGAATTATTTTAGATTTTTTTAATAAATTTGGTTGAAACAATTGTTGTCGATCGCGAGTGGATAATGTTTTAAATCTTAGATGTACGCGTTGAAGAACATGTTCTGGCTTTTACCAGTACACGTGCAAGAAAACGAACTTAAAATAAGCTACACTCGAATCTGTGTGGTTTATGTGTTCGAAACAAAAATACGTGATAGAAAAATGTTCGTGTAGATAGCGAAATATTAAAACGAAACACAGTCATGATTGTGTTGGGCACCGTAAAAAATTTAGAAACACACATAACTGATATGAAAATAAAAATATGTGTTTGTTGGTCTGAGCTATGTTTGTTTACACATATGTACGAGTTTTTTATTCAGCGGGTATTATTCAGTGGTAGTTTTATTCTGAACTCTGGTACTTAGTGAATCACTTAATGGTTAGTGCAAACAACAATAGGTGTCGATATGTTTGACGATTATCGGATCGTTAAAATTTACAGAATCGCACTACTGAACATGGCAAATTTTCCATACAACTACGCTGTTTCATACGTTCAATTACAGTGCATATTGCTGATGGACATCTGTCAAACATTTCTGATACTTGTTTGATCTACCCTCATTATGGAAATATAAAACTATTTTCTTTTCAGAATTGTTAAATTCTTTGCCCCTAGGCATTTTTCAACCGCACTGATTAAGAATAAAGGCCGAAGTGACGCCAAACTAATAAATTGTTATGTATTTAGGTATATATTTGCTATAATTAATCAAAATTTAAAGAAAACCACATGAATTCAAGACTAACGGAACAATTTGCTCTTAAATTCACAAACTTTTGTGACATTGCTGCAGCAACCATACATAGTTTCTTGGTTCTTACAGAGCAACGGAACATGATTTTTTTGTTGTGGTTATTTCTATTAACTAAGATTATATAAATTTACTCATTATTATTACAAAAACTTTTACTCAGATGTTGAAAAAAAAAAAAAATTTGAGTTTCTGTTAAGACCAGTTAAATTCAAAACTTTTGTGATACACTGTAAAGCTTTTATCGCCCATAGCATTAACGCTATGAGATCGACTTAATTGCCATAAAATCTAAATTATCATATAGATCTCAGTCAAATTAAGTTTGTATATGTTTATTACATCCATTTGTCATAAACCCTATAAAACAATACTTAGTCATAGCCCCTATATTAAGCTGCTTCCCTATCTTTACTTAAATCTTTCAAAAAAACAAAAATATTACACAGATTTTATTCAAATTATATTTGTGTATTTTTTTTTTCAAAAAAGTGACTTTAGCAAATATGGTCAGAATCGGTCCATTTTTTGACCTAGTCCCCATATAGACATAGCATCCGATGTGAACTGTTTCATATCTGCAAGCAAATAACTTGATAACAATGTAACTTAAATTTGAGTTATGCTTATTTTCTATATCCATTTAGTTGAACCTAAAACCCTTTCTCTAAACACAAGGCATATGAAATCGTATAGTTGGTCTAGACCGACTATGTTTTTCTTATTTGTTTTTGGTGATTTTTACCAACTAGTGCTTGAAATCTTGAAAAGAGTGCGGGTAATTGGGAAATGTTATTTAATTTTAGCAAATAAATTGCCTGTTCAGTTCCTGCTCGTATGTTTTTTTAGGATTTTGAAACTTGATCTATATAATTTGGTGTTCTATATTGAATTTCCGCCCAATTTACGGCTTTCACCCACAAATTATAATCCTACGGTTTCTTGTTATCTTTTATTGGAGCATTTGTACGTTTTCACTAAAACTAAAAAATATTTTTCCTAATTTCCCAATTTCGTTATATATATATGGCTTTCTCATTTAGGGAACACTAAATTATTTGCAAAACCCATTGGGATCACTTTTTTAAAGCAAAAACCGGCAGGCTATAAAACTTGTTTTTTTATATCTTTTTTGAGTTCGAAAAATATTTTCATACGTTCGTAAATAAACCTTAAAAATCTTACTACAAAATACAATTTGTATGAATTCGTAAGTTTGGTCTTTCGAATCGAATTTCATAATAAGCCCCCTGGAAATAAAATTGAAATATATGGTTTCGATTCTAAAATAATTGAATGTAAAATATTTGCTGCTCGATAAAATAATATTGAAAAAATAACTTTTTATTTCTGGTCGAAAAAATCAAAATATAATATTTTGTGACTTTAAATTATAAAATGTATTACTGTTACGGTCCCTATTTTTTTTTAACCAGCAATAATTGCAAAAATTTTGTATTCCTAGATTTATTCATATCACACATTTTATCTTGTGTTTTGTTTTTTCCTAATCTCATTTTTAACTAAGTTCTTATCGTTCCACTCATTATCAATTTATTTAGTAAAATAAAATATATGGAATATATTTAATTTTTCGCTGATATAGAATTATGTCCGCTGAAAGTGAAACGGGGTCTGACGTAGTACGTCATATCATTATTCGGCAAAATTTTGCTCAATATCAAATGCAGCGATTTGGGCCCTGCTTAATTTAAAAGAATCCATTTGGTCTCAATAAATTTTAATACTAAAACAAACAAATTCATGGACTTGAAATTATTGAGCTTAATTATGTATTGAATTCATTTGAATCTATAAAATTCTTGTTCCAAGGAATGTACAATTTTACAGATTTATTAAACAATATTTTTATTTAATTTCATTGAATTTGAATTTGTGTATGGCTAAAAGTTGAACTTAACTTTTATTGCCTTAAGAAAACGAATGAGTTTAATTTAACCTCATTAAACTGATATTCTATTTTAAAAAATGTTGTAAATAGTTTTAAAAATAGTTTGTGTAGAGAGTGTTTTTCAGAGCTTCACAACTTTGAATTTTTAACACTGCTTTAGTTGACAACCGATTTGACAATTGTTGAAATTTTCTATAAAAGTAATGGTTCTGTCCGTCAAGCTTATCGTGGACTTCGTCAGTTTTATGGTAGTCATAATCGTCCATCAGAGTGGCTAATTCGAAAAAATACGGACCTTTGCCATACCACGTTTACTCTTAATGGTAATGTGCATCCCGTAAGACGTTAAACAGTGCGCACCGCCAAAAATATTTGACGTAGACCCACCTTTTTCTACCTATCGACTAAGAAGCAGTTTATGAGTCGATTTAGCAATCCGTCCATCCGCCTGTGTGTCCATGTAAGCCTTGTAATCAAACAACAGGTCGTAAATATGAATATATTTTGATATATGTATGTATATGCTTCTATAAGCCAATCGGTGCCTGTTTTGAGCTATCTCCCTTGAACATAACCTCTATCAGACCAAATAGAATTGTCATAAGATCCAGATTATAATATATATCGATAAAATTTGGTGTTTGTGTGTATATTATACCCGCTAACCAGTAGTCCAGAAATAAACCCTATAGGACTATTTTTGGTCGTAGTCCCCATCTCCTGACCTTCACTTAAACCTTTTAAAAAATTAAAATATTCCATAGTTTTTTTTTTTAATTTAGTCTATGCATATTTTTGAGAAATGTAAGTGACCTTAATAAATATGGTTTTGACAGGTCCATTTTTTGTCCTAGTCCCCATATAAAAATAACATTAGATATAAACATTTTCAAATCTGTACGCCACAAATTAGTAACAATCCCACAAAAATTTATGCTTATTATCTATATCCAGTTATTGCTTCAGGAAAGATGGATCCAAGATGATCTCTCCGAACGCGTGGTATAGGCTATAGGCTATCGTATAGTTGGTCTAGATCGACTATAATTTTTTTACATGTTTATTGATGAAATTCGGTACATAAGCTTTTATTGGCTAGTGCCCATATGAGATCGACCTTATGTATATTTGTTGTATCCAAATCATCACTAAAATTTATCTAGAGGCTTATAAATATAATATTGTATATTCTATTCAAATTTAGTTTGTGTATATTTTCGAATCCCATAAATATGGTCTGAATCGAAAAAATTTGTGGCCATAGTTCCCATATACTAATCACATCCGATATGATATGATGCTTACATTTGCTCAGTTTATGCTTATTTTTATGCCCATTAGTTCAGTTGGACCTAAGAATGGTATAGGATATCGTGTTTTGGTCTAGACCGAAAAATTTTCTTGTATCAAAATGAATACTCAGTGAACTTTTTGACAACAAAAATACTTCTTCGTGAGTCGTCTAATGTCTCTGAAGCTGTCCGCCATTTTAAAACTATTAGAAGGAGAGTTTTTAAATGACTTATAGAAGACTCGAAAACAAATAGTTTAATTCTTTTTGGAAGCCTTTCTGACTCTTTTTATATAAAAATTATTCTATTAAGAACATAAATTTTTAAACTCTTTCTTTTAACTCATACTCTCTGTCTGTCTGCCATGGGGCAACCCTATTCCCTCTTATCCAATTGATCTAAAACTTGGCCCATAGTCTTGTTGTGACTATAGATTAATTTTAGGATAGTCGCGCACAGTCACGCATAGTCACACACAGTCACGCACAGTCACGGAGTGATCTAAAAGTCATTTCCCCTCATTCGATCGATCTGAGCCTTGGTCTATACGCTGCACAGTGGGATTTCTTCATACATCTAACTGCAAAAAATAGAAGGAGTGATCCTACAACGACGAAATTTTGCACACTTGTTTAGATTTAAGTAGAAAAGAAAAATACAAAAAATTTTTAAAATCCCTCGACTCCTTGGGGTACCTCCCTTGGACCCCCATTTTTCCTAGAATTTTTGTCCTTAATGTATAGGTTGCAATTTTACGAAATTTGGCATACGTCTATAAGTTGATCTAAGAAAAAGCACTACAAATTTTGGTTGATATCCGTTGACTCCTTGGGGTACCTCCCTTGGACCCCCATTATTTCACGTAATTTTCTTTTCAATGTGTAGGCCGGAATTGTTAATAGAATTTGATTAAATTTGACACACGCCTATTAATTGATAAAAGCGAAAACTAACAATTTTCGTTGAAATGCGTCGTCTTTTATATAACCTGAATGAACAAATTTCGTATAAATATAATTCTCATTGAAAATACTAGTAATATTTAATTAAAGAAATGCTAAAAATTGGTTATTCCCTCCCAACTCGAATAAAAAATATTCATATAGGTAAACAATATGTAAGCATTTTATTCATCAACTATCATATCTTTAACTACATCATCCAATTCTAAAATATTCTTATGAGGTTGACGTCTTAAGCTACTAATATATGGATCGGACGACTCAAGCAAACGATGAAAAACATCGATATTCGTTGCAGTTCTACTGCACTTTCTAGAAAACATTAATCTATAGTTCCTGTAATCTTTATTACGCGCTTCTTCTGCTTCCTCCGAGAGCATACCAATTGGGAGTACTGCTGCATCTATTATGTCCTTTCCATGAATAAGAATTTTGTGGACAGTAACAGGCATGAAATACCATTTATAATTTTTAACAAATAGTTCAGCTGTTGCCCACGCAAATTTCTTAAACTTCATGGTATCAGTTTTCTGCCCACACGTTATTATTTGAAGAATTATACGAAAACGATCCACTAGTTCTTCATTTACCCCAGTTATATCTGCAACAAGTGCAGGGTTGGAAAAAAAACGCCTTGAGGTATTTCCATCATTTGATGTCCCAGATCCTTGCTTTACAGCATCTACGCGTAAGCTCATACGTTCCCTAAATTCAGTCTGAATTCGTTGCTTGTTCTCTTGTTTTAAAATTTTATTGCGTGCATCGATTGCAGACCACTTTTCGAAGGGTTTATTGTATGCTATATGAAGTATGCACTCCATAAACTTAATCCTAGCGTGTAATGAAGAAAGTCCTAATTTACAAGCTTCATTATCGATGTTTTTTCTTGAAACCGCTTCCAAATCATTCATTTCTGAGGGTTTAGCTTTACAAATGTAACACACAGCTGCTGAACTAGTATTTGTAACGGTCTGAGCCGTTTTACCATCAATCATCATAAACACTAAATTATGTTTTACGTTGAAATGTTTGTCATTAACTGAAACATTAGTTTTTTCTAAAGCATCTATATTTATCCTCATGTTTTCTACAACTGTCAGGACTTTTTCTTTTGTCTCCTTAGTAAATTCGAAAAAAATTGGACGACAGTACCTTGTTGACGATGGGCTTTTATTACACCAAAATTCCGCGCCAGTGTCTGTTTTTAGACTTAGAGGCACCATCGATGCTAAAAATAGACTCCTGTCACTTATATCACTTGGCAAGCTTTGATTGTATTCTGAATGTCCAGATGACCCATCACAGCCCCACTTCGACGTAAGAGTAAATTCAAAATTTGCTGCATTAATTCGTTCCTGCGAAAAACTTTCAAAAAGGCGCTTTGTCGTATGGTCCATCAGACTTTGTAAGCTAACAGTGGCTTCTTTTTCTGACACTTGGATTTTATCCGGATAACATTTCTTCTTTTCATCAAGAACTTTTTTATAAGGAGGCAAAATATCATATCCTTCTCTTTGCAAAACGTACTTTATTGTTTCGTACTGATGTTTTGATAATTCAGCATCCAGCATTAAGGCAAGTGCAGTTGTTGAAGGAATATATGATTGTGGTGTTATTTTTGTATCTGGTGAAGTTCCACTTGCCATTATTAATTGCTTTTGTGGGTACTGAGATGCTAAATCTGCTGCTTTGTACCTTTTACTACGATACTTGCAGTCATCGAATTCCTTAACTGGTCTTCCTTTTTTCTTTGAACAGCTAGGTTGGTCATCAGCAAGTGATACTTCGAACATATCTTAAAAAAATTTCATAATATTCAAAATAAATTATTATTATTATATTAATTCTTTAAAGATGTATGTATTTACTTTCTAACCAAGTCGCATTTTTCCGAAAGAAATAAGATTTGATTTTGTGCGATTCTCTCCAACGATTTAAAAAATGACCAAAAAACCTCTTTTGAACTGCCTTTTCCACTATTTCAATTTCATCAATAGTAAGCACCGAATTTTTCTGTTTTATAAAATTTGTTAACAAATTAACATTGCTACCATAATCAATAAGTTCATGGCACAATTCACTATATGAAACAGAAAATAAAATCATTTTTAGAATTATATTTTAAATTTTATTACAATATTTATTAACGTTAACTATTTTCTTGTTGCGAATTTTGTTTTCAATTTAAGCGGTTTTCTTTTTACATTTTCTTTTTTAAAACATATGATTTTGTTTATTTTTTTTTAATCTTATTCACATCTGTCAACAATTTATTAACAAATTGTTGTTATAATTAATAACTTAAATTACTTTAAAACGTTAAGCCTAAAGGTATGCAAAACTTTTTTATTAAAAATACTAGGGTGCAATATTCGTGAATTTTTTACTAAATTTTGATTTTTTTAAAAGATTGACAAAAGTTGGTGAATTTTTTTGACTAATTCGAAAGAAGGGCCTTTTACCTTTCATTTCGTTATACTGTGAGCACGGAGGTAAACCGAGCTAACTGACTTTTTCTCCAACGAAAACAGCCAATGCTGAATTTTTAAGGACAATTTTGATGCACTCATATCTCCCAAACTATGTACGCAATAACTTTTTTTTTTCCTTTAAATTAAAAACAAGGCTTCGGATTTAAATAAAATCGACACTCAGATTTTTCCGCTCGAAACATCTTCGATATATAAATCTCTGAATTTGAACAAAATTACCATATATTTCCCTTTCACAACTTTAACCAGATTTCAACCGATCTTTTCCAAGAATATATATACATATATCTTAAAAGAAATGCAGATTTTTGTTGGCCAGACTCTTCTCTATAAAATAGCATCATTAGATTTTTTAAAAGTAATAGTCAAAAAATGCCTTTTTTGCAGCAGAAATCCCATAGTGCGCTGTGACAAAAAGATTAACTTTGTCTTAGTCACGCAGAGCCACGCATAGTCACGCCCACTCACGGAGTGATTTTAAACCCATTTCCCCTCATCCAATCAATTTGAAACTTGGTCCATATACTCGCTGTGAAAAAAAGATTAACTTCGACATAGTCACGCACAGTCACGCATAGTCACGCACAGTCACGGAGTGATTTAAAACACATTTCCCTTTATCCTATCGATCTGCTACTTGGTCCATAGACTTGCTGTGACAAAAACATTAAATTTTGCTTAGTCACGCACAGTCACGGAGAGATTTAAAACGGACTTCTCCTCATCCAATCACTCTGAAACTTGGTCGATACACTTGCTGTAAAGAAAAATTAACTTCGACATAGTCACGCACAGTCGCGCATAGTCACGCAGAGTCACTTCCCCTCATCCGATCGATCTGAAACTTTGCCCAAAGACTTGTTGTGGCCAAAGAATAATTGGAAGATAGTCACAGTTATGTATAGTCACGCACAGTCGCGGAGTGATTTAAACCCCATTTCCCCTCATCCAATTAATCTGTGATTTAAACCCCATTTCCCCTGATCCAATCAATCTGAAACAGGGTCCATAGACTTGTTGTGACCAAAGATTAATTTTAAAATAGTCACGCAAAGTCACGCACAGTCCCGTAGAGATTCAAAAGTCATATGCATAAGGAAAGAAAGAGTTTTAATAAAAACTTTGTTTTTATGAGTTAAATTATTTTAAGTTTGTAATAATAATTTCTAAAAACATGGATATATTTAAAATTAATTTCCAATCATATCTGTTGAAATATTTAAGAATTTTATGATCAATTCTGGTAATAACACTGTTGCGGTGTTTCAAAAATATATTATGATTAAATTGATTTCGTAAAATATATAAAATGATTGCTTGAAAATGTATTCTCAATTATTTATTTTATTATATTTTTTTTTCTAAAATCCTGACATACATCATAATTTGGCATTGAATTTAAATAAATTACATCAATATTATTAAAAAATCATAACAAATTTTTTTTAAGAATAATATTTCTTCAACTGCAGACAACCCTCCCAATTTTCATCAAAACCAGGAGCAGCTGCTTTCAAATTTTCGTACCACTTGGCAACATTTTCATATTTACTGAAATCGAAACCAACTACTTTAAAGGTGCTGACGCTGGCCAATAAAGCAAAATCGGCAATAGTCAATGAATCACCAGCAGCATATTTATTACCAACCAAGAAAGTATTTAAGAACTCGAAAGCAATTTCGATTTTTTTGAACATTTCTGGATCAGCCGGTTTTTTCTGCTTAAAAAGTGGATAGTAGTAATCGTAGAAGCTCTTGAGCAAAGTATCCATATCAAAGTATAAACGTTGATTAATGACAGCTTGCTTCCTGGGACATTTGGGGTACAATGAATCGTTTTTACCATATTTCTCCACCAAATAAATCATAATGGCACGAGACTCCCACAAGACAAAGTCACCATCTACCAAAGTTGGGATGGTATGTTGGGGATTGATCTTGAGGAATTCAGGTTTTAAATGTTCACCGGCCATTAAATTTAACTCTTTCTTGTTCAACTCAATGCCAAGAGCTTTAGCGGTCATTAGGACTGAACGACAGGGAGATGAAGGAAGGGCGTAGTAAAAATCCATTGTAACTAGAATGAGACAAACAGGAATTTAAAAATAAATTAGTCTGATCTTTACATTTATATTAGATAGAGAATAATTGATGAATTTGTTTATGAAATGGTTGATAAGAAAATTATATTCAGGTGGATTACTGTTGTAAAATAAATCATTCGTAGGTTCTATTCTATAAAATGGTTCGTGTTCTTATTTTCCCTCTTTGCAGAATACAACTATGTTGAATTTTACAAGCTACATATATTTACAAAAGGATTACTTGAATATAATAACTTAATACAATATATTTTTTCACTTGGTAAGTTTTTTTTTTTAGTCTAAAAATGTAGTAACAATTTCAAAATCTTGGATTTACTAAATTTCTTGAAATCACACTTTTCGTAATTAATGTCTTATCCTCGCATCAACTGTCGATCGAAATGATTTTTACAGAATCGATTGACAATGCAAGTGAAACGAGGTCTGGCGTTGATCCGTATTCTTTTAATTATTACAGAAAATATGGAATTTCTATTGGTTGTAATCGTGATTGAATGTGGCGATTTTAGTACTAAATGAAACTATTTTCGGATAAGTTCATGGATTTGAAAATATTAAGCTTAATTCATTGTTGAAAAAATTCCTCCCCTAGCTGAAAAAGTTCTTCTTCCAAGGAAATTAAAAATTTAATAATTTATTGTACAATTTTAGTATTTGATTTCAAATTCAGTGAATTCGCCTAATGACAGTAATAGAATTAAAGCGTTTCTTTATTTTAAGAAATCGAATTGAATTCAACCTCATTAAATTGATATGCTAAATTAAAAAATGTTTTATCTTTGGATTGAATACGAGTATTCTAAACAATATTCTACTCGCAATAGTCAATTCCTAAGATTTTAATTACAACTTTTACACAAAATACGTTGAATTTAAAAATTGTTTTAATACAAAATAATTTAGTTTTTATATTAAATATTCTGTTTTTAAATGAATTGAACATAATGAATTCACTCTTATTGTTCCAGTTTTAATTAAAAAATTTAAATTTGTTAGTTCAATTAACTTTCTATCAAAGCTAAACAATAATTTTAGAAATTTCTTTTTAAAAATCGTATTCATTTAATGGTATATTCAAATCTTGTTATTTTGCTTACTATATATTTATTAATATTTTTTTAATAAATTGTGTTATTGTCGTTTTTGTTTGTTAATAATTTCATGATTTTCACTCACTTTTTTGATCAGCTGTGAACGTTCTCAAACTCAACGTAAGACTGTTAGAACTCTGCATAAAATTTTGGCTATTTAAGTTTGCTGATAAG
The DNA here is from genome assembly GCA_963682025.1 of Cordilura impudica. Taxonomy (NCBI): domain Eukaryota; kingdom Metazoa; phylum Arthropoda; class Insecta; order Diptera; family Scathophagidae; genus Cordilura; species Cordilura impudica. Next base: position 16,935,059 of record OY821517.1, read on the forward strand.
TTGTTGTTTTATTTATCCCCGCAGCAGTGGTTACGATAGAAATTGGCCTCAGATTTCTTCCACACAGCAGTATAAGATGTTTTCCACACATTTTGACACTCTTCGCTCTCGCTCACACTCTTTTTTCTCCATACTTGACAACAGTTTTTATGGTCAGTTGCTAGAGAATTTGATACCGCATAGTTTCAAAAGTTTTTATCGGTTGAATGTATTTGTTAAATAAATCTTTTCTATTCTATTAAATGGTTCGTAATCTTACTTTTCTTGTTAAGAGAATTTTGATAGGATTTTTTTATATCCTACACCACTTTGTAGACAGGGTATCATGATGTTATGTTGATATTTGTAACTACCAAAAATATTTGACTGATCGACTCAGATTCACTTTCTGACTCGATTTAGCCATGGCCGTCTGTCCGTCTGTCTATATGTCCATCTGTATGTCCGTCTGTATGTCCAAGTAAACCTTGTAATCAAACTACAGGTCGCAAATATAAATATATTTTGATGAAATTAAGTATACAGCGTATCAGAAAAGTTTATGAATTTTGATATGCAACGTAAAAAAAGCATTTTATATAAGATTTTTAAAGAAAATATTTATAAATTAATTTATTTTAAAAATAAGGGGACCTGAAGTTCAATATCACTTATTAAAAACATTAAAAAAAACTAGCAGATTCCAGCCCTCGAAAATCGAGCGCAAATTCTAGGAAATTTTATTTTTTCATTAAAAAAATACCCTAAAAGTATGATAATCAATTATAGGCAATTCACAAATCAACACAAAAAACAAACTGATTTTATTACAAACACATTAACAAATTTACTAAACACACACATAGCATTGTATAATTTTATGTATGTGTTAGTAGCAACTTTAAGTGCAATTTACTCAAAATAAGGGAAAAAAAAATTTAAAAATCTGTACATCTGCAAAACGGCTGAAAAGAAATGCATTTCAAATAATATACGTTTGATCAAAATTGGGATAAAACGGTAGAACAAAACATCAGTCACAAGAAATCACCTAGCCTATTAATATTATAGATTGCTAAAAATTATAAAATGACCTTAAATATATTACAAAAGTATGTGAATTTAATACAATAAATATACAAAATTAATATTTTGTATGGTATCCTTTGTTGGTATAAACTGCTGTCAAGCGTTGGGGAATTGAGTCCACCAATTTCCGGCATAGTTCGGGTGTTATTTTGTCCCATACTTCTTTTAAGGCTTCTTTAAGGGTGTTTTTCGACTATATGTGACAGTTTCTTACCTGGTCCTCCAAATATGACCATAAGTTGTCTCTTGTGTTTAGGTCTGGGCTTTATGGTGGGGTAGGGAAGTGTTTAGTATTAAACAAAATCCACATTTTAACGTCCCAGGCGGTGCGTTTGGGATCGTTATCTTGTTTGAATAAAAATGAATTTGGTGGTAACCCCATTTTCGTGGCAAGAGCGTAGGTTTTCCTTTAAAACATCTAAAAATTAAAATATTATTCACTCGCAATCGGGAAAAAACGAAATTAAGTCATAAACAACATAAAAAATTTCTCTGTTTTCTATATTATTACTATCTTTTTATTCCTATTTTTATACCCTCCACTCCAGTGTGCAGAGGGTATATATAAGTTTGTCATTCCGTTTGTAATAATTAGAAAAAAAAAATTTGGACCCCATAAAATATATATATTTGTGATCCTTATAACAACCGGACTTGATATAGCGGCATCAATCGGGGAGCTAGGGTGCTCGTTAAAAATGATTCATTAACATCCTGAGAAGTTTGCTATTTGAAATCGTCCAAATCGGTCAATTAGGGCCCGAGATTTGAATAAAGAACTAAAAAAAGTCTTGAAAAAATATAATTTTCTATGTTGTTCTTGTCACAATCACGCCCTCAATAGGATAGCTAAGGTGATCATTTTTAGTGAGAATGATTCAATAAATTCATGGGAAGATTTCTATTTCAAAAATCATTAAAATCGGTGGAACAGGTCCAGGGAAACCTCTGAAAAAGTAAAAAAAAATTAAAAATATGATGTTTTTATATTGTTCTTGTTGTTATTCTAAATGTTTATTGTTGTCATAGCTGGACTTGTTGTTTTTGTGGTCGTTGTGGTAATAATATAATAAAAACTAACCCTTTGTACATTTTTTTATCAACTCTGGTAGAAAAATTTAAAAGATTCCATTGTTTTGGCATCACTAAAGAAATTTACTGGATCATTTCTGTTATTGCCACGAGCCTGCCTGCAAAGTTTCAGATCGATTGGGTCACGGGAAAGGGGTTAAAATCGATCCAACATTTTTTCGACAAGCAGATACTACGAGTTAATATAAAGGGAGTAAAAATTCACCAGCATCTAAGCAAATAATGCTAAAATATGTACCTAGTTGTTAATAAAAAAAAAAAAAACAATGTAAATTTAGCAAAAAAAAAATTTTAAGTATTAATTTATTTAAAGAGAAAAACACAAAAATAACGTTTGATGTTGTATTTTTTGTGTGTAATATTTCCATAAACATACATACACATATTAAATAATACAAATAATATATGTACATATATTCCATCAGCCGTATTCATAAAAATTAATGTGTACTTCAAGTAGACTTTATCAACAAATTTTGTATGAAAAACATACAATAAAGTCTACTTGATGTACACTTTAATTTTTATGAATACGGCTGTATATATGTATATCCATAAAAACTGCATGTTAGAAATAAATCGGTATATTATTTTATTTACATAAATTTCTGCAATATTTTGTTGTGGGGAAAATACATTTCTTTTGCATTTGCTCAGCGTGACTATGCCACAGTAGATGGCGCCACAATTTTTGTTCTAATTGGCTTTGCAATAGTTATTTCTATTTTAACATGAATGTTAGTATTTTTAAATGGATATCATACAGAACAATGTTAAGAGTATACACGGGCTGGTCTTTTATTTCATACGTATTTTCATTATTCTTTTAGAAATATGAACATAAGTTTGTCATATTAACTTTTTGTTGTCTTTACAAAATAGAGTTACCGAGTTATCAAAGAGTTTTTTGCTTTCAAAACAGTTCTACATAGTTATATAGAATTATTATTCTGCTTTACCTACAAAATATCTGATTGCGATTACATCTAATTTTTAAAAATTGTTTATAATTACTAAAGCAGTATTATTCACATAAATACAAAATTGCACTTTTTAAATTTTCCATTCAAATTTTAGAAAATATCAATTCTAAAAGCTGGAATTAAAATTTCCAATTATAAGTTATAAAATATTAATTGGATTTCAGAAAATCATATCAAAACGTCGGAAATAATAATTTTAAATTTAGAAGACATCAATTGTATCAAATTCCAAAAAAAAAAACACCAAATATGTTTACATTTAAAGAATGTTTACATTAAAAAAATATTGCGATTCCGGAGAAATTAATAGCTTTTCAGAAATTTCTTTTAACGATAGTCGAATCGTTAAAAAAAGAAAAGCAAAATTATCAGTAAAATTTTTAAACGATATTCGCTATTGTTAAAGTCAGCTGTTGTTGCTGTTGTTGTTATCTAAACGACAACCATTTTTGTGTTGTTTATTCAATCGATAAAAACTTAAATTTTTAGGTTGAAATGTCGTCATACATAAATAAAAATCATAAAATAGTAAAAATATTTTGCTTCTATTAAAAAACTTTTTTATATAAATAAAAAAATTAAATAGCATATTCAATTCATTATTTCATTTTCAAATAAATACATAAACATAAAATCATCCTGTCAAACACGAAGTAATTTGTTTTTTCTATTCTTCTTTGTGTTTTTCGCTTATTTTAACAGAGATGCCACTCGTCTACAATTTAAATAAATAGAAAAATAGATTTGTCGACTGTCGTTAAGATGTGTGTACTAATTGAATCACTTAATCCTCAGTGCAAACAACAATAGCTGTCGATATATTTTGCGATTGTCAGATCGTTGAAATTTACAGAATCGAAATACAGAAAACATTAATTTAAATTCAATGAATTTTAGAAAACCTCAAAATATATTTAAGAATGCGAACATAAAAATTGTTACATAAATAAGCGCAATTTGATGACAATGTTATTTATATATAAATTTTCACAATTTTTTTTGGATGAAAATTTGAAGTTTTTCAGAAAATAAAGATAACAAATTATTTTATTCAAAATTTTTGCGATTTTTGGTTTTTTGCGTTTGACATCCCTAATTTAATTATTTATTATTATAAATTTATTCTCTATGTTTTCCAAATATGGCAATATTTTTTTGAAAAAAAAGTTGAGAGAGCTTTTTTCGGTTATTATTTTGTTAGTCCATCTGACCTATATGGCCGCAATGAAGAAATATTTGGCCAGTTAAAAGCCAAAAAAGCACGATTTAATGCATATAGCCACCCTACACAACCATTACCTTGGAGGTTAGGCGAGCTATTTAATTAGCAAAAACTAAATTATACGAGAAGTTATGTCATATAACCGGAAACGCATGCATACAGGAAATGCATGCATATTTTTCCAACATTTTGTTTACATTTATCATCAATACTCAAACCGAGGTGGAGGGTATCAAAGATTCGGCACAGCCGAATTTAACACTCTTGTTATTTTTTTTATTATTATCTTTTTATTTTTATTTTTTTATAACTGCAAATGAATTATTTTAGATTTTTTTAATAAATTTGGTTGAAACAATTGTTGTCGTTATTATAGGGGTGTTTCAGATATTTCCGATCGCGAGTGGATAATGTTTTATTTTCTGTACGCGTTGAAGAACATGTTCTTTTTTTTTAGCAGTACACGTGGAAGAAAACGAACTTAAAATAAAGCTACACTCGAATCTGTGTGGTTTATGTGTGTTCGAAACAAAAATACTTGATAGAAAAATGTTCATGTAGATAACGAAATATTAAAACGAAACACAGTCATGATTGTGTTGGGCACCGTAAAAAATTTAGAAACACACATAATTGATATGAAAATAAAAATATGTGTTTGTTGGTCTGAGCTATGTTTGTTTACATATATGTACGAGTTTTTTATTCAGCGGGTGTTATTCAGTGGTAGTTTTATTCTGAACTTTGGTACTTAGTGAATCAGTTAAGTGCAAACAACAATAGGTGTCGATATGTTTGACGATTGTCGGATCGTTAAAATTTACAGAATCGCACTACTGAACATGGCAAATTTTCCATGCAACTACGCTGTTTCATACGTTTAATTACAGTGCATATTGCTGATGGACAACTGTCAAACATTTCTGATACCTGTTTGATCTACCCTCATTATGGAAATATGAAACTATTTTCTTTTCAGAATTGTTAAATTCTTTGCCCCTAGGCATTTTTCAACCGCACTGATTAAGAATAAAGGCCGAAGTGACGCCAAACTAATAAATTGTTATGCATTTAGGTATATATTAGCTATTATTAATCAAAATTTACCAAAAACCACATGAATTCAAGACTAACGGAACAATTTTCTATTAAATTCACAAACTTTTGTGACATTGCTGCAGCAACCATACATAGTTTCTTGGTTCTTACAGAGTAACGGAACATTATTTTTTTGTTGTGGTTATTTCTATTAACTAAGATTATATAAATTTACTCATTATTATTACAAAAACTTTTACTCACATGTTTTTTCAAAAAAAAAAAAAAATTGAGTTTCTGTTAAGACCAGTTAAATTCACAAACTTTAGTGATACACTGTATAGCTTTTATCGCCCATAGCATTAACGCTATGAGATCGACTTAATTGCCATAAAATCTAAATTATCATATAGATCTCAGTCAAATTAAGTTTGTATATGTTTATTACATCCATTTGTCATAAACCCTGTAAACAATACTTCGTCATAGCCCCCATATTAAGCTGCTTCCCTATCTTTACTTAAATCTATCAAAAAAAAAAAAAACAAAAATATTGCACAGATTTCATTCAAATTTGATTCGTGTATTTTTTTTTCCAAACAAATAAGTGACTTTAGCAAATATGGTCAAAATCGGTCCATTTTTCGACCTAGTCCCCATATAGATATAGCATCCGATTTGAACTGTTTCATATCTGCAAGCAAATAACTTGATAACAATGTAACTCAAATTTGAGTTATGTTTATTTTCTATATCCATTTAGTTGAACCTAAAACCCTTTCTCTAAACACAAGGCATTGGAAATCGTATAGTTGGTCTAGACCGACTATGTTTTTCTTATTTGTTTTTGGTGATTTTTACCAACTAGTGCTTGAAATCTTGAAAAGAGTGCGGGTAATTGGGAAATGTTATTAAATTTTAGCAAATAAATTGCCTGTTCAGTTCCTGCTCGTATGTTTTTTTATGATTTTGAAACTTGATCTATATAATTTGGTGTTCTATATTGAATTTCCGCCCACTTTACGGCTTGCACCCACAAATTATAATCCTACGGTTTCTTGTTATCTTTTTTTTGGAGCATTTGTACGTTTTCACTAAAACTAAAAAATATTTTTCCTAATTCCTCAATTTCGTTATATTTATGTGGCTTAGCTTCATTTAGGGAACACTAAATTATTTGCAAAACCCATTGGGATCACTTTTTTAAAGCAAAAACCGGCAGGCTATAAAACTTTTTTTTTTATATCTTTTTTGAGTTCGAAAAATATTTTCATACGTTCGTAAATAAACCTTAAAAATCTTACTACAAAATACAATTTGTATGAATTCGTAAGTTTGGTCTTTCGAATCGAATTTCATAATAAGCCCCCTGGAAATAAAATTGAAATATATGGTTTCGATTCTAAAATAATTGAATGTAAAATATTTGCTGCTCGATAAAATAATATTGAAAAAATAACTTTTTATTTCTGGTCGAAAAAATCAAAATATAATATTTTGTGACTTTAAATTATAAAATGTATTACTGTTAGGTTCCCTATTTTTTTTTCAACCAGCAATAATTGCAAAAATTTTGTATTCCTAGATTTATTCATATCACACATTTTATCTTGTGTTTTGTTTTTTCCTAATCTCATTTTTAACTAAGTTCTTATCGTTCCACTCATTATCAATGTATTTAGCAAAATAAAATATATGGAATATATTTAATTTTTCGCTGATATAGAATTATGTCCGCTGAAAGTGAAACGTAGTACGTCATATCATTATTCGGCAAAATTTTGCTCAATATCAAATGAAGCGATTAAACAATGTTTTTATTTAATTTCAAATTGAATTTGAACTTGTGTATGGGTAAAAGTAGAACTAAACTTTTATTGTCTTAAGTTTAATTTAACCTCATTAAACTGATATTCTATTTTAAAAAATGTAGTAAATAGTTTTAAAAATAGTTTGTGTAGAGAGTGTTTTTCAGAGCTTCACAACTTTGAATTTTTAACACTGCTTTAGTTGACAACCGATTTGACAGGTGTTTAAAAATTGTTGAAATTTTCTATAAAAGTAATGGTTCTGTCCGTCAAGCTTATCGTGGACTTCGTCAGTTTTATGGTAGTCATAATCGTCCATCAGAGTAGCAAATTCGAAAAAATACGGACCTTTGCCATACCACGTTTACTCTTAATGGTAATGTGCATCCCGTAAGACGTTAAACAGTGCGCACCGCCAAAAATATTTGACGTAGACCCACCTTTTTCTACATATCGACTAAAAAGCAGTTTGTGAGTCGATTTAGCAATCCATCCATCCGTCTGTGTGTCCATGTAAGCCTTGTAATCAAACTACAGGTCGTAAATATGAATATATTTTGACGAAATTTTATATATATCAGAGTTCAGAAAAAACACACACTGAATAAAAAACTCGTGCATATATTTAAACAAAAATAGCTCAGACCAACAAACACATATTATTATTTTGATATCAGTTATGTGTGTTTCAAAATTTTGTACGGTGCCGAACACAATCATGACTGTATTTCGTTTTAATATTTCGTTATGTACACGAACAAGTTTCTATCACGTACTTTTTGTTTCGAACACAAATAAACCACACAGATTCGAGTATAGTTTTATTTTAAGTTCGTGTTCTTGCACGTGTACTGCTAAAAAAAAACAGAACATGTTCTTGAACGCGTAAATCTAAAAATTAAAACATTATCCACTCGCGATCGAAAAAAAAAATGAATTTAAGTCATAAACAACATATAAAATTTCTCTGTTTTCTATTTTATTCCTATCTTTTTATTTTAATTTTTTTATTTTTAAACTCTTTCTTTTAACTCGTACTCTCTGTCTGTCTGTCTGTCGTGGTTCAACCCCATTCTCCCTTATCCAATTGATCTGAAACTTGGCCCATAGTCTTGTTGTGACTACAGATTCATTTTGGGGTAGTCACGCATAGTCACGCACAGTCACGGAGTGATGTAAATGTCATATCCCCTCATCCGATCGATTTGAAACTTGGTCCATACACTTGCTATGAAAAAAAGATTAACTTCGACATAGTCACGCACAGTCACGCACACTTATGGAGTAATCTAAATGTCTTTTCCCCTTATCCGATCGATCTGAAACTTGGTACATACACTTGCTGTGAAAAAAGATTAACTTCACGCATAGTCACGCACAGTCCCAGAGTGATTTAAACCCCATTTCCCGTCATCCAGTCAATCTGAAACTTGGTCCATAGACTTGTTGTGACCAAAGATTAATTTTAAAATAGTCACGCAAAGTCACGCACAGTCCCGTAGAGATTCGAAAGTCATATGCATAAGGAAAGAAAGAATTTTAATAAAAACTTTGTTTTTATGAGTTAGATTATTTTAAGTTTGTAATAATAATTTCTAAAAACATGTATATATTTAAAATTAATTTCCAATCATATCTGTTGAAATATTTAAGAATTTTATGATCAATTCTGGTAATAACACTGTTGCGGTGTTTCAAAAATATATTATGATTAATTTGATTTTGTAAAATGTATAAAATTATTGCTTGAAAATGTATTCTCAATTATTTTTATTTTTATTATATTTTTTTTTTTCTAAAATCCTGACATACATTATAATTTGTCATTGAATTTAAATACATTACATCAATATTATTAAAAAATCATAACAAAATTTCATTGAGAATAATATGTTTTCAATTGCAAACAACCCTCCCAATTTTCTTCAAAACCAGGAGCAGCTGCTTTCAAATTATCGTACCACTTGGCAACATTTTCATATTTACTGAAATCGAAACCAACTACTTTAAAGGTGCTGACGCTGGCCAATAAAGCAAAATCGGCAATAGTCAATGAATCACCAGCAGCATATTTATTACCAACCAAGAAAGTATTTAAGAACTCGAAAGCAATTTCGATTTTTTTGAACATTTCTGGATCAGCCGGTGTTTTCTGCTTAAAAATAGGATAGTAGTAATCGCGGAAGCTCTTGATCAAAGTATCCATATCAAAGTATAAACGTTGATTAATGACAGCTTGCTTCCTGGGACATTTGGGGTACAATGAATCGTTTTTACCGTATTTCTCCACCAAATAAATCATAATGGCACGTGACTCCCACAAGACAAAGTCACCATCTACCAAAGTTGGGATGGTATGTTGGGGATTGATCTTGAGGAATTCGGGTTTTAAATGTTCACCGGCCATTAAATTTAACTCTTTCCTGTTCAGCTCAATGCCAAGAGCTTTAGCGGTCATTAGGACTGAACGACAGGGAGCAGAAAGTAGCAGGTAATACAAATCCATGGTAACTATAATGAGATTAACAGGAAATTATAAAGAAATTGGTGTGATGTTTACATTTATCTTAGGGAGATTTAGAACAATTGATGAATTTGCTTATGAAATGGTTGATAAGAAAATTATATTCGGGTGGATAACGTTGTAATATAAATCATTCGTACGTTCTATTCTATAAAATGGTTCGTGTTATTAAAATCTTGGAATTACTAAATTTCTTGAAATCACACTTTTCATAATTAATGTCTTATCCTCGCATCTACTGTCGCCCGAAGTAATTTTTACAGAATTGATTGATAATAAAAGTGAAACGAGGTCTGACGTTATTTCGTCTTCTTTTATTTTTACAGAAAATATGGAATTTCTATTGGTTATAATTGAGATTTAAAGTGGCGATTTTATTATTAAGTGAAACTATTTTCGGACAAATTCATGGATTTGAAAATATTAAGCTTAAGGAAATTCTAATTCTAATTCTTTTTTGAAGATATGAATAATGTTGTAACATTTGAAGAATCTTTGAAAAAATTTTCTATTAAAAAATTTAATAAATAAGTCCGTGACAGCGAATCTCCGGACGCGTTGTTGTTTGCGGTGAACATCATAACTCGTTACCGGATTATGTGAAATAAAAAAATAGAAATGCGTTTAAAATGTGGTATGTTTCGTGAGGTAGTGGCGAAGATAATTTTTTTTAATTTTTTTTTGCAGCATTTTGAAGTGAAAAACGCGATTTTTGCTATAAAATTTCGGGAATTTGTTGTTAAAAATGGGGAAGAGAATGGAAAAGAAAAAAACTGATGATTTATTTGTAGATCTAGTGTGTAAAATTTCAAAAGAATCGGTCAAGTAGATTTTGAGTTATGATGTTCACGGACTTCGAACATTTATTTGCGAGAAAATCGATTCAAAGTTTTTTAAAAACTGATTTATATACGATATACCGTATGAGGCCGGTCGCTGGAAACCCTGTATCTTCTTAAGTTTTGCTCCGACTTACTTGAAATTTTGACACAACACTCGACATGTTGTACGTTCAGAAAGAGAAATGCAAAAAAAATGTTTGAAACCCCGCCCCCTCCCCCTTAATTCATTATTCAAAAAATTCCTCTCCTTGCTGAAAAAAAAATTTTAAAAATTTTAAATAAAATTTTAGTAATTTATTCAACAATGTTAGTATTTGATTTCAAATTCAATTAATTCGCTTCATTTAACGCTAATTAAATCGCTTCTTTATCTTATGAAATCGAATGAGTTGAATTCAACCTCGTTAAGTTGATATGCTAAATTAAATAATGTCCTAAGGTTTTAGCTTTATTAAAAGTAGAAACATTTTATCTTTGGCTTGAATATTTTAAACAATATTCTACTCGCAATAGTTAGTTCCTAACATAATAATTACAACTTTGTCACAAAAAATTTTTAATATTAAAAATTGTTTTAATACAAAATAATTTCCTTTTTATATTAAATATTCTGTTGTTAACTGAATTGAAGACAATGAATTTACTCTTGTTCCAGTTTTAATTAAAGAAATTAAGTTTGTTAGTTCAATTAACGTTCTGTCGAAGCAAAGCAATAATTCTACAATTTTCCTTATAAAAATGGTATTAATTTCATCGTATTCTCAAAACGTGTTATTTTGCTTATTATTAAGTAATTAATATTTTTTTAATAAATTGTATCATGATGTCACATTAATTTGTTTGTTAATAATTTCACGATTTTCACTCACTTTTTTGATTACTTGTAAACGTTCTCAAACTCAGCGTAAGACTGTTAGAACTCTATATAAAATTTTGGCTATTTAAGTTTTCTGATAAGTGGTTGTCTTCAGTGTTGCCACGTTAGCATTCTAGTTGCTAGATTTAGCAACTTTTTTTTGTCGTTTAGCATCCAAAATTTATAAAAATATGCTGGATGCTAACTTAGCATCTTTTATTAATAAAAAGTTGATTTTAGCATCTTTTTTTTTTATTTCTTTTTCATTAGTTTTGAATAGTCAATTTTAAATTGATATGTTCTAATTTATCAAAGCGTAATAAATATGAGAAATTTGTGTACCACTCTTTTTACCACTCTGCTCGTTTCTTTCAACAAATATAACAAAACATTTTTAAATAGAAGAATGTAAACAGCAACAACAGTTGTTAATGAATTGAAAAGTCGATTGCCAAAAAATATTATTGTATTAAAAAAAAATGGCAAAATTTTCAATACAAAACACATAAAACCGGGTATAAGAGCCGATAACCAATATATTAAAAGAGTTTAAATTTAGATCATCTGAAACAGAAAAAATTCAAATCCAATGGAGTTATATCACAGAACAATATTGGGATACAACACTGAATACAACTTCCATATGGATTGAAGTTAATATTTTCAAAAATTCTATTGGCGAAAATCCATTTAAAGAGTTATCCACATTTGTATTGTCTCTATTAGTTTTGCCTTTCTCAAAAGCCGGAGTTAAACGTTTGTTTAGTTTATTGGCTTTAGTTAAAAGCAAACTTTACAACAAAAAAAAATTTGATATGATCAATAATACGTATAATAGAAGGTTTGAAAGTGAAAAATGCGTGCTGTTATACCGAGTGATGTCATTGATAAAAGTCGATCGTCAGAAAAATATCAGAGCCAATAAGAACTTTAAGACGAAGACATCACAGATAAATTAGATTCCATAAACCAATTATTGTAACTAGTAGATTCCAGAACTCGAAATTGGAGTGCAAATTCTAGGAAATTTTATTTTTTCATTTATTAAAGACCCTAGAGGTATGCTTCACAATTCAACTCATTTTAAATGAAGAAAACAAACTCAACACATTAACACAAAGCCATTAACAAATTTAATAAACACACACATAGCATTGTATAATTTTATGTATGTGTTAGTAGCAACTTTAAACGATCATAACTCCAAAAAAAATATTCCAGACGATAAAAATCTGTAAATCTGGGTAACAGCTGAAAAAAAATTTCTTTCAAATGATAAATTTTTTGTAAAAATCGAGGTAAAACTGTGAAACTTATATCGGTCACAAAAAATCACCTTGTCTATTAATATTATAGATATACTCGTATCTTTTGATAATGTAAATTCTGTTATATTTAAAATTAAAGAAAATCTCTCCAAAATTAAAAATATTTAATTTAAAATCTGTAAAAAAAAAAAAATACAGATGAAATCCAAAATAATTTTAATTAAAATTTAAACAATATAAATCGAAACTTGTGTTTTATATTCATTTTTCCATTTAAAAACCACAGAATTTATTAATAAGAATTTAATTATTCAATAAAAAGGTAATGAAATTTGAAAAATATTTTAACCCATAAAAACACAGTTTTTATTAAAACTCTTTCTTTATGCATATGAGTTTTGAATATCTCCGTGACGTGCGTGACTGTGTGTGACTATCTTTGGGCACAACAAGTCTATGGACAAAGTTTCAGGTCCATCGGATGATGGGAAGTGGGGTTTTAATCTCTCCGTGACTGTGCGTGACTTTGTCAAAGTTAATCTTTTTCACAGCAAGTCTATCGACCAAGTTTTAGATCGGTCGGATAAGGGAGAGTGGGTTTTAAATTACTCCGTGACTGTGCGTGACTATGCGTGACTGCGCGTGACTATGTCGAAGTTGATCTTTCTTTACAGCAAGTTTCAGATCGGTCGGATGAGGGGAAATGACATTAAGATCACTCCGTGACTGTGCGTGACCATGCGTGACTGCACGTGACTAATTCAAAGTTAATATATTTTTCACAGCAAGTGTATGGACCAAGTTTCAGATCGATCGGATGAGGGGAAATGACATTAAGATCGCTTCGTGACTGTGCGTCACCATGCGTGACTGCGCGTGACTAACTTAAAGTTAATCTATTTTCACAGCAAGTGTATGGACCAAGTTTGAGATCGATCGGATGAGGGGAAATGACATCTCGATCACTCCGTGACTGTGCGTGACCGTGCGTGACTGTGCGTGACTAAGTCAAAGTTAATCTATTTTTCACAGAAAGTGTATGGACCAAGTTTAAGATCGATCGAATGAGGGGAAATGGGTTTTAAATCACTCCGTGACTGTGCGTGACTATGCGTGACTGCGCCTGACTATGTCGAAGTTGATCATTCTTTACAGCAATTATATCGACCAAGTTTCAGATCGGTCGGATGAGGGTAATGACATTTAGGTCGCTCCGTGACTGTTCGTGACCATGCGTGACTGCGCGTGACTAAGTCAAAGTTAATCTCTTTTCACAGCAAGTGTATGGACCAAGTTTGAGATCGATCGGATGAGGGGAAATGACATTTAGATCACTCCGTGACTGTGCGTGACCACGCGTGACTGTGCGTGACTGCCCCAAAATTAATCTGTAGTCACATCAAGACTATGGGCCAAGTTTCACATCAATTGGTTAAGGGGGAATGGGGTTGACCCACGACAAACAGACAGACAGACAGAGAGTACGAGAACGAGTTTAAAAAAGGTAATGAAATTTGAAAAAAAAAATAGCATCTTTTTTCTGACTTCAGTACGTTTTGGCATCTTTTTTGTGCAATTTAGCATCTTTACAATTTCAAATTATGGCAACGCTGGTCGTCTTGTTTACCCTGCAAAATAATATATTTATCTCGTAAGGCACTATTGTGAAAACAACCTACTAAGACCTCTGAGTGGTATTGGGAATAATAAAATAAGTAAAAATCTAGCTTTTGCATAAAACTGAGGCCAATGAGGCATGAAATTTTGTTATCACTATTAAAATTCAGTCATACTGAGGACTGACATTTTTCGATTAGGACATTTGTCTGGAATATTCTTCCTGCATATGAAATCACTGATCTTTGATAAGATATTTATCATTTTAATTGTCGAATAAAATCTGCTACAAAATATTTATTTTTCAGTGCTGTTCGAAAACTTGTTTTTATTTTATTTATTTTCAGCCTTTTGCGTTGCTAACTCCAGTGGTTACGACAGTAATTGGCCTCAGATTTCTTCCAGACAGCAGAAAAGACTATTTTCTAGATATTTTGAGACTTTTTGCCTTTATTCCCTCTCTCTTGCTCGCTCTCACGCTCTTTTTTCTCCATACTTGACGACAATTTGTATGGTCAGTTGCTAGAGAATTTGATACTGCATGGTTTGAAGAGTTTTTATGGGAAAAAATTATATTCATGTTGAATGTATTTGTTAAATAAATCTTTTTTTTATTCTTTTCGTCTTAGTAAAATACAATTACTTTGTCTATTGGTTGGATTTTTGTATACCCTATACCACTATGTAGTCAGGGTATAATGAGATTGTGCTGATGTTTGTAACTACCAAAAATATTTGACAGATCGACTCAGAATCACTTTCTGAGTTGATTTACTGATTTAGTGATTTATATTGATGACATTTAGTATATAAACTTTAAACTTTTATCGGCCGTAAGACGAACGATACACTCAAACCTGTTTTTGTGCGATGGATAGGGACAGCATTAAAAAAAAATTCGCACAAAACTTCACGAGTAGCTATAAAAAATAGTTTTCGCAACGCAACTAAAAATTATTTGTTTGATGTGTAAACATATATACGCGCAGGGGGGGGGGGGGGGGGTAAGTTTCTATTTCACAATACAATCACAAAAACAGCGTAACATGTGAGTTTACATATTACGCTGTAAGCCGTAAGACAAATCGGTGTGACTTATGATTGTATTGGTGAAAAACTATGATATAAAACTGTTTCAGCTACTTTTACTGTAAAATGTTAAAAATTTCACAATATAAACGTATAACATATAGATAATTCAACAACCCCACAAATTTGCAATAAGTGATACATAGATGACGCTTTCTGTTTAATTTTAAAAAAGTGACTTAAAAAAAATCTTTAATTACTTTTTGCTTACACATCTCCCCTGTGATCGGACTGACATGATTTGTTTTTTTATACGGTGAATAGAGACCGCTTAAAAAGGTCTCACTAAGAAAATAACTCAAAACCTTACGAAACAACTAAACATTTTCCAATTGTATTTCAGAAATCATCAAATGCATTTCAGAAAACATCGATTGAATTTCAGAAAACATCAATAGAATTTCAGATACCACCAATTGTATTTGAGAAAACATCAATAGAATTTCAGAAAACATCAATTGAACTACAGAAAACATTAATTGATTTTCAGAAAACATCAATTGTATTTCAGAAAGTATCAAATGTATTTCAGAAAACAGCAAATGTATTTCAGAAATCATCAATAGAATTTCAGAACACATCAATTGAATTTCAGAAAACATCAATAGAATTTAGAAAACATCAATTGAATTTCAGAAAATATCAATAGGATTTCAGAAAACATCAATTGAATTTCAGAAAACATTCAACATCATATTTTCCAGTGCATAAAAAATAAATCGAAATATTGATGTTTTCTGAAATTCAATTGATGTTTTCTAAATTCTATTGAAGTTTTCTGAAATCCAATTGATGTTTTTTGAAATCATCAACTTTCTCACTAGCAAAAATGATTAAATTTGTTAAATTTTCATATACCGCACAAAAAAAAAACGCACAAAACAAATCGCACAAAAAGAAAAACGCACATAAAAAGGCCGCACAAAAACAGGTTTGAGTGTATTAGACTTGGTGAAAAACGGTTTATATTCCGACCTAGTCACCCAACAAATTTGGTTTGTATATGTTTATTATATCCATCCATGAGTATTCCAAAAATGAACTGTAAGACGCAGATTTTATTCAAATTTAATTTGTTATGACATTACCAAATATGGTCAGGATCGATCCACTTTTCGACCTAGTCCTAAGAACGTTTTCATATCTGCAGGCATGATTTTTGGTGATTTTTTCCACTAGTATTTGGAATCTTGGAAAGAGTTGGGATAACTAGGGAAATGTTATCAAATTTTAGAAAATAAATTGCCTCTTTAGTTTCTGCTCGTAAGTTGCGATTTAAGTATGTTTTTTTAGGATTTTGAAACTTAGATCTATGTAGTTTGATGTTCTTTATTCAAGTTCCTCGTGTTTTACGGCTTGCACCCAGAAATTATAATCATAAGGTTTCTTGTTGTCTTTTTTTTGAGCATATATGTATATGTTTTCGCTAAAACTAAAAAATGGTTTTCCTAATTCCCCAAGTTCGTTATATATATGTGGCTCAGCTTCATTTAGAGCATACTAAATTATTTGCAAAACCCATTGGGATCACTTTTTGAAAGGAAAAAACCGGCAGGCTTAAAACTTTTTTAATATCTTTTTTGACTTGAACTGGAAATAAAATTGAGGCATATACATTCGACTCTAAGATAATTGAATGTAAAAGATTTTCTGCTCGAAAAAATAATAATCAAAAAATAATTTTTATTTAATCAGCAATAATTGCAAAAATTTTGTATTCCTAGATTTCTTCATATCACACATTTATCTTGTGTTTTGTTTTTTCCTAATCTCATTTTTAACTAACTAGGTTCTTATCTTTCCACTCATTATCAATTTATATAGCAAAATAAAATGTATGGAATATATTTAATTTATCGCTGATATAAAATTATGTCCCCTGAAAGAGAAATGGGGTCTGACATTAGTACGTCATGTCATTATTCGGCAAAATTTTGCTCGATATCAAATGCGGTGATTTGGGCCCTACTTAATTTAAAAAATCCATTTGGTCTCAATAAGTTTTATTATTAAAATTTATTCTCGATCAAATTCATTGACTTGAAATTATTCAGCTTAATTCTGTATTGAATTCATTTGAATTTAAAAAATTCTTGTCCAAAGGAATGTAGAATTTTAGAGGTTTAGTAAGCAATATTTTTAAAAGATTTCAAGTTGAATAAATTCGTCTGTGGTTAAAAGTAGAAGTAAACTTTTAGTGATCTTTTTAATAATCGTGCAGACATGTGGTTCCAACAGGACGAAGCCACGTGCCGCACACATTAAAATTAATTTACTCAAGAAACTTTTGACGAACGAATAATTTCACGTAATGGTCGGCCACAAATGCTGTGAAAAGTGTGTGAACATTGGAGTTCCAAATTACCCCATGTACGCGCCAGCCGTGGCGGCCACATGGCCCAGATCATATTTAAGCATTAATGGCATAAAATTATCAATCCAATAAAGCCAGCTTAATTGATATTAAAAATATTTTATTTGCTTTATTTTAATTTAAAGTTCTGTAGCTGTAAAAAAAAACACCCATTACCGCTTTTGAGGTACTGCTTTGTGCTTTTTGTTTTGAAATACTCGACATCGCTGCTTACAATGATAACAGTTAATGGTAAATTAAAGAGTTCTTAACTTTGCTTTATCATCTCTTTTTTTTCATAAATTGTTTTTTGATGTCATTATGTAGTGTTTGTCCATACTTTGACGATTTTCACTCACTTGTTTTTATTAAATGTGAATGTTTTCAAACGCAATGTACAACTGTTAGAGCTTTACCTGGCATTTGGGCTACTTAAGCTTTCTGCTTGATGGATTGTTGTTTTGTTTGCCCTCTCAACATAAGAAACTAAATAAAATATTTATTTCTAAAAAAAACTAAGGTTACCAATTCTAGGAGAAATTTTTTAATAAAGTTATACGATTCCATATATCATGAGTTTCGAGAAAGGGTCATAAATCGATAGAGAACAGAAAAATACCCCAAATTAGAGCGGCAATGTTCGGAACTATAGCCTGCATATATGACAAAATTCATATCGAATGTTTTTTTTATATGAAAAGTAGATTCAGAAATGGACCGATCATGACCATATTTATTATATCATTTTTAAAAATATTTACATTTCAGATTTGAGTAAAATATATATCGTTTCTAGATGTTTTTCGATAGATTTAGTGAAAATCGGAAAGCAGTTTGAAATAGGAACTATGACTAAAAATTTTTTGAGAGGATTTACTAACCAAATTTGGTCAGGATATATGATAATCTGGACTTTAAAGTAATTTTAGACCTACTCATAGGACACACTTGTCTGCGGTTTTTGTAGGAGTTTGCACCGATTTTCGTTAAATTCATATCAGTGTCGAATTTCATTCAAATATAGGAGCAATTCCCAGCTATACTTGGCGTACAAGGTTTACCTGGATAGTCATGCGGACGGAGGGAGGACAGAAGGACAAACGGACATCGACTGATGAAGTGATTCTGATATGATCGGTATAATAAACTGTGGGTATAGGTCAAGTATTTTTAGTAATATAATCATCAGCACATAGGGTATAAAATTACCTATATTCTTGAATTCGATTTTAAAAAGTAACACATTCGGCTTTATAAATTCTTTTCTATAGCTCATTTTTCATTCTTGCCCCACTCTGACTTGTTTATGTATTTTTTTTTTTTTTTTTTGTATCAAAATAAAACACACAATGAAATTTTGGGCACCGAAAAGTTTTGTAGTGAGTCTTCTAATGCCTTTGAAGCTATCCACTGTTTACTGTGAATAATAAATTTGAAACACAATTTATGACTCAGATTCATGAGCATTTTAATAAAATTAATAATTTTTTGATATTTTTAATAAAATATAATTTCTGAATTTTTGAAAAAATGTTGGCTTGTTTTAAAATAACATTCCAATCATTTCTGTTCATAAGTTGAATATGGTGGTTCTCTTTTGAATCTTAATAATTCCAAAAGCATTTAATTGTGAAAATTAATTTAAACGATTGAGTTAGAAATTATTATAAAATATTTATTACTTCTTACAATCAATTAAACTTTAATGGAACGAGATTCCCTTAAGACAAACTCACTATCTACCAAGACGGCAATGATATGTTGGGGATTGATCTTGAGGAACTCTGGTTTTAACTGCCAGAAGCTTTAGCGGTCATTAAGACTAAACTACAGGTAGCAAAGAAATTACAAATAAATTAGTGTGGTCTCTACATTTCTATTGAAGAGATTACCAGATGACCAGATTTATTATTGTTGAAAAATAAATCTTTTGTAGAGTCTATTCCATAAAATGGTTGATGAACTTACTTTCAGTTTTAAGAGAATACCTGTAATTTATTTTTTCGTTTAATTTTCTTTTTTTTTTTTTTTTTTGATTTTTTGAAAATAATTGAAAGTAATTGTATTAATTCTCTTAACAAAATTTTTTGACACAAATAATGTTGAATGTTGAAAAATCGTTTAAATAAAAAACAAGTGAAAGCGTTAAATTCGGCTGTGCTGCACACAATATTATTACCAAGATTGTCACATTATAATGGCTAGATTTTTTATAATGATAATTAAAAAAAATTTTTTGGTATTTTCATGCTTTTATACCATGCACACCACTGTGTAGAGGATATATACAAATTTGGTCATTCCGTTTGTAACGCATCGAAAGCTGAATTTGTGATTAGTGTGTTTTTTGTAATAATATTGTAAATATTAAGTTTATCAGATTGTTTACTTTTTCAAATACTTTTTTTTACATTTGCTATAAATATAAGGATGGTCCGAGAAGAACCCGACCTGACAAAAATAACAAAATACACTTAATACACTTTTCCCAGCGTTATTCAATAGCTTCGATAGTATATTAAGAACAGTCTAACTCCTTAAACTTAACGCCTTCAACCGCAAACTCCACCTCTTCATTGTTGGAAAATCTTTTACCATCGAGCCATTTTTCCAAGTTTGGAAATAGAAAATAATCCGAAGGAGCTAAACCTGGCGAATAAGATGCATGATGAAGCAATTTGAACTCTTGAATTCATGGATTTTGGCCATCGCAATAGTGGATGTGTGAACTGGTGCCTTGCCTAAATGAAACAGCACTTTCTTTTTCGCCAGATGCGGCCTTTATTCCTTAATTTCATCACTTGAACGCTTCAATAAGTTTTGATTGTTTTCCAATAAAAGTTATCCCACAAGCAGCCCAAACGAACAGACGCCGTAACCTTGCCTGCAGATGGAACTGTATTCGTTTCTTTGGGTACAATTTTCCCATTTCAGTCAAATGTTGTGACTGTTCTTTTGTCTTAGGTGTGAAGTGATGAACTCGTATCTCATCAATGATAACGAATCGAATCTTTCACATCTACAAATTTTCGGTTAATGTACCACTTTTTGAAATGCCTATCATTTCAGCTGGTTCACACACCTTCAGCCGACGATCATCAATATCATTTTGTTAAATTTCTTAACCGTTACTGACGTGGCCACTTCAATTGGTCGACCACTACGGCAACTTGTAAGGCCTCATTTAAACACTGCCACCCACTATTTTATAGTCGTAAACGAAAGAGCAGACTCTCGCAGGCTAGAATCTAGCTTGGCTTTAATATTGGTTGGACTGAAACCTATCAAAAGAAAGTATTGAATTATGTAAAGTTCATCAATTTTTCCATGTTTACAAATTCACTGAGATCGTTTATTTTTGATGGCTAAAAAAAAAAAAATAATAAACAATGTGGCGCCTTGAAACTTACATCTAATGTTTTATAAGGTTGCCACTTTTCACCAAAGTAATTTTTATCAAACTTCTGCCGTCATCTATACGTCAGATGCGGTTGTTCTGGGACCGCCCTCGTAGTATAATAAGTCAAGATATTAATGTAAACGTAAAACCCAGGTGGAGGATATCAAAGATTCGGCCTAGCCTACTTGTTTTAGTGAAAGCAAGTACTAGATGCAATCAGCATAAACTAAAATACAAACAATTACATTTTTGTTTGTTTAAAAAGATCGATAAACCATTCGTTCACATGTAAAACAAAAACAAATTCAATACCAACCTGTTCGAAATAATTTTTCCCAGGTAACTGGTTTATTTTGTGATAGAGCGTAATTTGAACAGGCAGACGGACAGACGGACATCGCAATATCGACTTGAGTCATTGTAAGGATCAAGAATATATATAATTTCTGTGGTCGCAAATTAATTGTTCGTTACTAACGTTGTTACTAACGAAACAAGAAACTGATAAAAGTACAACCTCAGCATAGTGGTGGTGGAAACAGTGTATTTACTCATATTGTTTTTTGGGTTGAATTAATTTAAGTTTAAAACTTAAATTCCTTTAAGTTTGCTTTCTATTTCTTTATAAATGATGAAAATTTCTTTTCAAAAAACTTATAAATATACAGTGAGTCACTAAGCTCTTGGTACACAACATCTTGATATTTTTTCTATAATGACTGTGCTGATATTTATAACTACCAAAAATATTTGACCTGGACCCATCTACCGATTCACACAGAATTACTTTCTGAGGCGTCCGTCTGTCTGTCTGTCCATCTATCAATCGGTGTGTCCATGTTAAACTTTTAATCAAACTACAGGTCGCAAGTATGAATATATTTTATTGAAATAATCTAACCAATAAACACAAAGTTTTTATTAAATTTCTTTCTTTCCTTATGCATATGAGTTTTGAATCTCTCCGTGATTGTGCGTGCCTTTGCGTGACTATTTTAAAATTAATCTTTGATCACAACAAGTCTATGGACCAAGTTTAAGATTGATTGGGTGAGGGTAAAAGGGGTTTAAATCACTCCGTGACTGTGCGTGACTATGCGTGACTGTGTGTGACTATCTGAAAAATAATCTTTAGCCACAACAAATCTATCAGATCGATCGGATGAGGGGAAGTGAGGTTTTAATCTCTCCGTGACTGTGCGTTTCTATGTCAAAGTTAATCTTTTTTCACGGCAAATCTATCAACCATATTTCACATCGATCGGATAAGGGGAAATGGGTTTTAAAGTACTCTGTTACTGTGCATGACTATGCGTGACTGTGCGTGATTACCCCAAAATTAATCTATAGTTACAACAAGACTATGGGCCAAGTTTCAGATCAATTGGATGAGGGAGAATGGGGTTGCCCCATGGCAGACAGACAGACAGAGAGTATGAGTTAAAAAACTTTAAAAAAGGGTGGAAAATAAGTCCAGAAGTGGGTTTCCTGGAAAATTAATAGCAAAAGAAAAGAGGGCTGTTGCTTCGATTATTGAGAAAGATTATTAAGAAAAGTTATTTAACAAAAATCTTTAATGTAGGGCTATTAAAAGTGCTGGATACAAGTCACGAGTAGCTCGCAAAATATCCCTTGTAAATAAAACCAATATATTAATAAAGAAATTGATTTTTGGAGCAATGTCATATTTTCAGATCAGTTAAATTATAATATATGTATGTATTTGGCTCTGACGGAAAGCAACGTGTATGGAGAAAAGCAGGAAATGTACTCAACCCAAGGAATACTAGCAAAACGCTAACACATGGAGGTGGAAGTATTATGGTATGGGGCTGCATATCATCTGCAGGTGTAGGCACCTTAGTCATAATCGATTAAATTATGACAAAAGAGGTTTATTTAAAAATACTGAAAAATTATTTGCGGCAAAGTGAAGAAAAGATGGGATTTTTTGACCAATTTTATTTCGAGCAGAACAACGATCCAAAGCATACAGCCCCGGGGCATTGTCAAAATGTGTATCATCTACAATACTCCTCATATTCTTCAAACCCCTCCGCAAAGTCCCGATCATAACCCCATAGAGCATTTGTAGGACTAAATGGAAATACAGATCAGACAACATCAAATTAAAATCAAATTTGGGGCGTACGAAGACTTTTGTGACTCACTGCATAGTGTTTGTTCATAATTTCACAATATTCACGTTCTCGAACTCCCTGTATGTACTCTGCATGGAATTTCGGCTATTTAAGCTTTCCAATATGTGATTGTTTAGTTTATCTCGAATCTAGAAGAAATTATGAAAATATCCGATATCCATATCCGATATGAACTTTTTAATGGCTCCAGCCAACACTTAATTTTATTTCATTATTTTTTTTTTTTTTTTGTTTCTTTTGCTCTATCCATTAATACGAATGAGATCAGATTTTATTGGATTGTAGGGTATCGTTAAAACGTCCTTTATTAGCAATAATAATTAATAAATTTTTCTAATATTGA
This sequence comes from Cordilura impudica, assembly GCA_963682025.1. Classification (NCBI taxonomy): domain Eukaryota; kingdom Metazoa; phylum Arthropoda; class Insecta; order Diptera; family Scathophagidae; genus Cordilura; species Cordilura impudica. The sequence goes on from OY821517.1 coordinate 16,958,724, forward strand.
GTATTAACCAACCTTACTGAAAACATGAATTATATTAATAGATTTACCGGCAGATAACACTAACAAATTATTATTGTTCATAATGACTAAACAAGTTTTTATGTTTGTCTTGTTGGACAAAGAAAATTAGAGAGGTGATAAGAAAAAGTATTTTTAGAGTAGAGAAATAAATGTTTTTTTGGTTCGCAACTATTTAATTAAATATATAAAAAATATATAGGGCTGCCATATGAGATATTTCAAATCACTAGATTTTTCTATCGGAATCCCGAATTCGGCAATTTAAAATAAAATTTTTATTGCTATTACCTAATTTTGAAGTGAGAGAAGAACGATTAATTCTACTCTTTTCTGGTTTTGGTACTTGAAAGAGTTAATTGTATTGGAATTTACTCATTTACTCAGATAAGATAAGAAATTTTAATTCCAGCATTATAAAAGTTAAGTATACTTTTAGGGCTACCAAAAGTAGAGAAATTTCATGTATTTTAACCTCTAACTGTTGAAATTAATATAAAAAACAATTTTTATATATTTTTTTTTAATAAAAAATGTAGTAGTTTATTTTTAAAAAAGAAATATTTATGAAGAAATATTTTTGTTAACATTAAAAGGGGTAAAATTTACCACCACGTCACTGACTCTGTTCCAAAATTTCACCTCCATTTTTTTCACATTTTCTAATAACAATCTTCAAAAAAAAAAAAAAAAAAAATTAATAGAAATATTAAAAAACATACTCTATTGAACTAAACTAAAATTAGAACAAGTAAGAAAATTGTAGTCGATCTAGACCGACTATGCGATACCAACTAATTGGGTATAAAAAATAAGTATAACCGAAATCTGAGTGGAATTTTTATTAATTTGTTTCAAAAAGTTCATATCGGATGCTATATTTATATGGGGACTAGGTCGAAGAATGGACCGATCCTGACCATATTTGGAAAAGTCATTTCTATTTTGCAAAAACATTTACAAACCAAATTTGAGAAAAAGCTGTTAAAATATTTTTGTTTTTGATAGGTTTAAGTGAAGATCGGTAGCCAGCTTTTATTATGGGGGCTATGACTAGGTATTATCCTATAGGGTTTATTTTTAATCTACTGATAAATGTACGAAATAAACATACACAAACTCAATTTGAACAAGATCTATATGACAATTTGGATCTTATGGCAATTTAAGTCGATTTCATAGGGGTCATTTGTATGGGGACTAGGTCTGAACTTGCGCCAATTTTCACATAGCCAATTTTCGATAGCGTTCATCCAGTAGCCGATGAAAGCTTATATACCAAATTTCATCAAAATACATTCGTATTTGCGACCTGTAGTTTGATTGCAAGGTTTACATGGACACACAGACGGACGGACAGACGGACGGACGTGGCTAAATTGATTCAGAAAATGATTCTGAGCCGATCGGTATAATAAAAGATGAGTCTAGTTTAAGTGTTTTTGGTAGTTACAAACAGTAGCACAAAGTCATTATACCCTCATCACATTGTGGTAAAGGGTATAAATATGTTTGCTATGTTATACAAAAGTCATAAAATTTGCCCCCCTAAGGAGGGTCCATGGGGCCCTCTACGATTATTGATTAATTAACAGTAGGGGGTAAGGACTTGCACCCCCTGTAGCACAAAAACCGGACGTGATTCGCAAAAAATGACTTCAGATTTAGTGACTTTAAAAACCGTCATGAAATCAAGCGGGAATTTCGGACAGTAGCGCAATGTTACTTAATAAATTTCTAATGGAAAGCCATTAATTACACGGGCAATATAATTCAGCCTCAGATTTTATGACCTTAATCGACCTTGAGAAATTTCATCACAGAGTTACATAATAATTAATAAACCAAAAATTGTTTTTGTTCATTCATTTTTATTAAGTTTTCTAACAAATTAGAAAATAATCAAATTATGCCATAAAGACTTAAATTACATTTATAAATTAATTAATAAAAAACTAAAAAAAAAAAACCAAAATGGCTTATAACTTAGTCAAAAAATTTCTTGAATTCCAAGCAACCTTCCCAGTTCTCATCGAAACCGGGAGCAACAGTCTTAGCATTGGCGTACCATTTGGTAACATTTTTGTATTTGCTGAAGTCGAAACCAGCTACTTCAAAAGTGCTGACGCTGGCCAAAAAAGCCAAATCAGCAATTGTCAAAGAATCACCGGCAGCATATTTATGACCATCCAAGAAGATGTCAAGGAACTCGAAGGCAGTCTCGATTTTCTTGAACATTTCAGGATCTGCTGGAACCTTGCCGAAAATTTGTGGATAGTAGTAATCAGAAAAGCTCTGGTACAAAGTACCCATATCAAAGTATAAACGTTGATTGACTACAGCTTGCTTCTGGGGACATTTAGGGTACAAGGAATCATTTTTACCGTACTTCTCAACCAAATAAACCAAAATGGCACGAGATTCCCATAAGGCAAACTCACCATCTACCAAGGTGGGAATCGTATGTTGTGGATTAAGCTTAATGAATTCAGGTTTTAATTGTTCACCAGCTTGTAAATTCACTAATTTCTTATTGAATTCAATGCCAAGTGCCTTCGCAGTCATTAAGATAGAACGGCAGGGTGCTGAACCGGGTAAATAATAGAAATCCATTATAGCTAAAAAGAATTGAAAAAAAAAAAACAAATTAAGAAATAATTACAGCGGATATTACTTAATATTTTGGAAGTAATTAATTATAATTTGGCACAAGTTAAGTGATAAATAATTATTCTTGAACATGCTAGAATATTCTCTAAACATGTGAATTTTCATTAACATATTTTATTGTTAAAAAAAAATTTTTATGTACATATTAACTTTAAAAAAAAATTTTTTTTTTTAAATAAAACGAAATTCTGCTTAAATTTTCTACACTTTTTCAATTTATTTAATTAAACCACTTTAAAAAGCACTGTATTCTTCGTATTATGTTGCCTGTTTTTAATTTTTTTATAGTTTGCTGTCATTTTTTATACTCACGGTCTTGGTTGCGTACGGTAGAGAATTCAATATACGACTGGCTGTATCTTTCAGAGCTTATGCTATTTAAACTATTTGTCTCAGAATGTCGTTGGCCCTCTTTAAAAATCGCAACACTTAAATCCTTATCTCTAAATAAAAAACTAACAAGAACTAACAAACAGCATGAGTGTTTCGTTTAAAATTCGTAAAGTCAAAAAAGGCTATGGGCCAAACTGCTTCAAATTTTGTTACAAATTTTTAAAGCAAATTATTCAGTAATCTCTTAAAATTGTATTTAGTTTTTCATTTTAATTCTTTTAAGTGATTGTTTTGGAGCAAAATTGAATGAATTTGAACGAAAAATATAAATTGTTGTCAAATCCAAACCCACCAGTGAATTTTACCGCAAGAGACTCCAAAGTGGCTCCAAAGTATTCTACTTTACTTTCAGGAATGTAATTTTCAAACCTTATCTACAAAAATTGGGTGACAATACTTTCGAAAATTTTAGAATATTCTGAATTTGTCAAATTTGTTTTTTAATAACTTCGCGTTAAGTCCTGAAATTACTTTTTTCTAGCGAAATCACTTTTATACTTCTGTACCAGAGTTAATTAGGACAATAAAAATAGACTATGCTTTGAGAGAAAATGTGGAAAATCTTAACCGCTATTTAAATATTTATAGTTTTTGACGTTTACACTCAACTGTTTTTTGAACACAATTTTCTTCTTCAAAGTTTTATTCTTATAATTAATTATTACAAAAAAACGCAAGAATAAAGTTTTGTGAAGAGTTAAAATCCAGCACAATAGATGATTTCACTGCTGGTCTTAAGCAAAAGAAAATTTGTGGGAAATATAGATACTATTAATAATCAAAAAATATTCTAACATTAAAACAAAACAATAATGTATTTTGCACCTCACAAGAAAAAAGTGAAATATTAGCACAAAGCTTCAAGTTGAATCACAGCATTTCATCGAATCTCAGCGACACATACACGGTTACTGAAGTGGACGATGTTGCAAATCAAATGAGTTTAATAAATCAAACCCCACAGGAGTCATATTTTATTACGCGAAGAACTGTATCTAATATTGTTAAAAAATTAAAAAATAAAAAAGCTCCCGGACTAGACGGAGTAAACAACAAATGTTTGAAAAATGTGCCAAACAAAGGTATTAACTACCTCACTGTCATAATAAACTCTTGCCTTAAGTTGTGCTATTTCCCCACGGAATGGCAAATTTCAAAAACCATCGCAATTCATAAACAAAACAAGCCGCCTGACTGCCCAACATCATATCGACAGATAAGTCTTTTGTCCTCTGTAAGTAAAATACTAGAGATAGTTATTAAAGAAAAACTAATTAATTTTATAGAGGAAAACAACATTCTCCCACAACAACAATACTGTTTTAGAAGAGAGCATAACACCACTCATCCATTACTTTAAATAAGAAAATTTATAAAAACAAATTTCAAACTTGGCAAATCCACGGGCATGGTTCTTTTAGACATAAAATGTGCCTTTGACTCTGTTTGGCATAACGGGCTTATTTTTAAACTGAAAAGGTTCAACTTCCCGACCGAGGTTATTAAAATGATACAAAGCTTCCCCAAAACCAGGTCATTCAAAGTTTTCATGGGAACCACTTGTTCCGAGCAAATAAATATAACAGCAGGTTGTCCACAAGGATCATGTCTGTCCCCTATATTGTACAACGTTTTTACCGCTGATATTCCAACTCCCACAAATTGTACAACATCAATATTTGCGGATGACACAGCAATTCTCTGCTCTGCTATATATCCAGCTGACATCATTACCAGCTTACTAACAGCTTTGACAAATTTAAGCATCTATTTTAAAAAATGGAATATTCTCATAAATCCAGAAAAAACACAGGATACATTTTTCACAAGAAAACGTAAACCATGCTTTCTTCCTCAAACCCCACTCAGTTTTATGAACCACAATATTAGTTGGGAAACTAATGTAAAATATCTGGGAGTGTTACTAGATACTAAATTAAACTTCAAAGACCACATACCGTTTATAGTAGATAAAATAAATAAAATGATCAGAATTATGTATCCGTTGATAAATAGGAGATCGGAGCTAAATATAGAAAACAAAAAACTCATCATCAAAGCAATATTTTTGTCTTCCTCCGCTAGATGTCACATCAAAAACTCCAAGTGGCCCAAAATAAGCTACTCAAAATGATATATAGATTGCCATGGCACTATTCGACACAACGCCTCCACAAAATTTCCTCCTTTGAACTAGTACATATAAAAGTTCTTAGACTTACACAAAATTTTATCAAGAGATGCCAAGACTCCCAATATACCCACATTAATGAGCTGATCTCATCGTAATTTTAACACTTTTTATCTTATACCCTCTTTCAAAAAGGTTTTTGTAAAAATTTTCTCCTCCCTTTCCCATAATAAATTGTAAATATGTAAATGTTATTAACAAATTATTATTAAGTAGAAAAGGAACATAGTTCCTAAACTCTTAAATATTTGAAGCTAAATTGTAAAATATTTATTAATATTATAAGAAAATAAATTGAATTGAATTGAAATAATCCATAATATCAAAAATTTTCAAGAAATATCGTGAAAGAGAAACGGTGACGACTCAACATTTTGGTGGCAGGCCCCGTAAAACGAGTTAAAGACAGTAGAATTTAACAGAAAGACAGTTTCAAAAACGTCTAAAAATATTACCTGGAGAGGACATTAACAATCTGAAACAAAAAATTTGTGGTCGAACTGTTTCCCGACATGCAATTGAGGCTGATCTTGGTTGTTATCGTCTTGTGAAAAAAGCACTGATATCAGAGAAAAATATTCTGGCTCGCATTAAAATTGCCAAAGAACACATGAACTGGTCAAGGTGGAATTGGAATACTGTTTTCTTTTCTGATGAGCCCAAGTTTAATTTAAGAAGCCCTGATGGAACAATGTTTGCACGACGACCAAAGGGAAAATTACTAAACCCAAAATATACAAACAAAAAAGTTGTTAAATTTGGCGGTGGCAATATTGTGGTATGGGATTGTTTTTTGGACCAAGGAATGGAATGTAGTAAAAGATACTCTAACTGGACCTGGATACAGAAAAATTCTAAATGACTTAATGTATCCAATGCGGATGAAAATATACCCCTGATCTGGAAGTTCCAACATGACAATGATCCAAAACACACCTGCAAATTTGTAACCGTACAATCTACAATCTACTGCAATTAGCGTTTTGGAATGGCCAGCCCAATCACCAGATCTCAATCCCATAAAAATCTATTTGAAATTGTAGACCGACAAATACGAAGACGAAATTATACCAACAAGACAGTTAATTCGGAGTGGGAAAAAATTTCCATGGATATCAGCAACAATATAATTAACTCGGCTTTATGAAGCAGTACAAAAAAAATAATGGATACCCAATAAGATATTGAAACCAAAAATAGAGGGAACGTTTTAAATTATTGTATAGTAAAGGTTTCCAATGTTTTTTATTTTTATGAAAAACTATTTTTTAAAATATTTTTTTCTTTTTAAAATAAAACATAAAAATTTTTAAATTAATAAAAGATTTTTTTAATTTAATGGTCAAATTTTTTTGTATTGACCGTTCAAGTTGTCAATAATATATTTTGTTAAAAGTTTCCATTGTATTGTCATTCACTGTTTATCGTTGAAACAATGAAAAACAACTTAAATATGAATCGCGAAGTAAGAATTTAGAAAAAAAGGACTGTTCATGGTAGTTCCAGATGTTGCAAAAAAAAATATGTGGTTCAGAGAGGCTAGAGAAGAAATGGCTGACAAGCCCGAAAACCAAAAGAAAGACAAGTTCTGAAGGTAAGAATTTATATGAAAAATTCAGAACTTTAAAATATGTTTAAATTAAAAAAATAAATTATAACTTTTATAGAATGAACCTATAAATCAAGAATATTGTATCAACTTTGTTTCGTTGTTATGGATGACGAAACGTATGTCAAAGCAGACTTCCGCGCAACTGTCCTGGCCCTCAATACTATACTGCTTTTGAAGGAGATTTATTTCCAGATTAGGAATGTTCTATTATTTGGTTCAGGGCATTTTTCGACTAACCGAAAAACCATTTTCATTTATAACAACAGGAACTATTAATGACCACGTGCACAGGGAAGGCCGCTTAGAAAAGAGGTTAATTCCTTTCATGCACACCCACAATGGTTTCATTATATTTCGGCTTGATTTAGCTTCAGCTTTTAGCTGCAAAAACTTTGAAAAATGTGGGGTCTTAAAAACCCAATTTGAAGAAAAGTTAACAGACTGGCAATGACATAAAAGATTTAGAGGGAAAATGGAGGAATTGCTTCTAAATAATAGCTCTCTCAAAGGCTAGATGAATGACATTCGGAAAAGCCTCAGATCATATTACACACGAAAATACAATAGAAATTATTTTTACTAACACATAATTTTATGTGACTTCATTTTATACAATTAAATATAAACAAGTAAGAAATTTATAGTCTGTCTACGATACGATACCTTACAACATGTGTTTAGAATTGGTCTTAGGTCCAATTAATTGGATATCGAAAATATGCATATGTTATTAATTTTTTGCCTGCAGATATGAAAAGGTTAATATCGGAAGCTATATTTAAATGGGGACTAAGTCAAAAATGGATCGATCGTGCCCATATTTGGTCACTTATTGTTTGCAAAAACATACACTCCTTGTCACTTGAATAGGACACCCCCTAAGAGTGTTTGCGATCACCCACTGCTCCCAAACCAATGCTAATAGACTTATTTTTTTTTTTTTTAATTAAAGACCATTTAATTGTTTTGTCTTAACCAGCAGGAATTCTTCAGGTAAAGCTTTAATCAGTGACAAAAAATTCTTAAACTCAATCCGTCAAATTCAGGGGCTCAAATTTTGCGTCACTTGAATAGGACAGTTAAATAAAAAAAACATTTCAGAGATCTCAGATTATTTTTAACATAAAAATGACTTAAATATAGGGTAATAGGTTTAATTTAGAAGAAAAAAATTGTTTTAATAATGCGTCGAGCCACCTCTATGTTCCAAAACTTCAGTCATCCGTTTTGGAAGAGATTGATACAAGCTAGCCAAGTAATTTAATGAAATCGAGTCCCAAGCGAATTCGATTGCTGTAACTAGTTCGGGTACACTCGAATATTGCTTTCCTGCGCCATATATTTCACGTGTCAGCCATCCCCAAACATTTTCGATTATATTTAAATCGGGTGAGTATGGCGGCCAGCTTAAGAGGTCCACATTTTGGCTCTGTATATAAGATTTTACGACCCGAGCTGTATGTATCGGCGCATTATCTTGTTGATATTTTTTCCATATTCAGACTCATTACTTAAGAATCCCGATATGACATGTCGGCTCCTGTTGATTTTTTTTGGCTATTTTTGCAATTGATAGGCCAGAGTCCTTGTATGCCTTTATTTTTCCTTTTTCCTCTTCAGGTAAGGCTTTTCCTCGACCCATTTGAACTTTATATTAAAGACAATAGCCGAAAATCACAAAAAAAAATTCGATCAGCGAAAACTCCGTGAGCACGTGCCAAAGTAGACGATCAAACAAAACGCATGTTCTATTCAAGTGACACAAAAATACTGACTCAATTTCAAGCGAATTCCAACATAAAACAAAAAAAAAAATATAACGGTTCTTTGCCACAACTTGCAGCTTGTTGCTGAGAGAGATAAAAATTTGCACAAAGAGAACGTGCAAAAATTGAGTTATTTTATCATTTCGCTTTTGAGTTAGAGGCAATTGAAAAAAGAGTGTACTGGGTGTCCTATTCAAGTGACAAGGAGTGTATATACACCAAATTTGATAAATACAGGGTTTATTTTTGTACTACAGATTAATGGGTGTTATAAACACAGACAAACCAAATTTGACCAAGATCTATGGGTTATTTTTATGGGGACTAGTTCTAAACGTGCACCAATTTTTAGCTATTTCGATAGCGTTTCTCCTACGGCTGATAAAAGCTTATGTATATACCCAAGTTTGTCAAAATATATTAATATTTGCGACCTGGGATCTAATCGTCGCATTCGTTGTCGGAATTTTTCGATCGAAGTTATTTGTTTATTTGCCAAAATAAAATACTGAGAATAATTTTACTCTGTCACAGTTAACGAATTATGGGCCCTAGTTAAGAATAAAAGTGAAACCATGTCTGGCATCTCTACGTCTTCATTAAATAATAAACCGAAATATGGAATTTTGATTGATTTTACTCGATATCGAATGCGGCGGTTAGCTTCCCGTAGTTTGATTTTAATGTTTACATTGACTTTCAGACGGACGGACATCACATAATCAACTCGGAATGTGATTCTGAATCGATCGATAAATTAAAAGATGGGTCTAGGTCAAATATTGTTGGTAGTTACAAACATAAGGACAAAGTCATTATACCCCTGACCATATAGTGACATAGGGTATAAAAAATATTTAAATAACGGCCCTTATTATGAGTTGCATTCGATCTTCGCTGGCTATCGAACATCGACTATCGAATGTCAAATTCGTATTATGAGCTGGCAGCACGGTCGAAAATTTCGTTGTACAACGAATTTAAAATCGAACACAATTTTGCTTTCGATGCTGGATGGCAGTTTGTAAAACTTATTGAAAATATAAGTTGTAAATTATTTTAATTTCATGAGGCTGATCTGCGTTGTGTGCATTGCCGCAGCAGTTCATCTGTAGTAGACAGCACTTCCATAAACTGTTACGGTAGCTACTTTTTGTTGACTCTTGGTCACATAAAAATTTTGCTGCTTTAGGTGGGTCGAGCTTGGAATGTTGAAAAGCGGCTTAGCTCGCCGGATTGGGAGGGTTCTTGACCTTTCTAAAGCACGCACTACCAACAGAAAAAAAATAATTCATTCCAAGACTGCTATGAATAATTAATTAAGTTAAAAAATATATAATTTATAAAACTGGTACGATTTTAAATATTATACTGTTTAGTAATTGGTGTTCATATCGCAAGGCCTACATTTCTTTAAAAAAAAATTCAATTTAACGCTTACTGAAACGCTCCTTTTCTCGTCATCCATATTACCTTGCAATCCTTTACCCCCAATTTAAAATCTATCTTTTCATTATAAAAATTTCACACTTTATTTATTAAAATAAATTTCTTGTAAGTAAATATCATTTTAAATAAATACTTTCTTATATTCTAATTATTTTAAGGATTCTTATTATTTTTAAGCAATAAAATGTTTATCTAATTATTCGAATGTATGCTTTGTATAAAACTCTTGAAAATTTTAATATTTAAAGTTTATTGTATTGAAAGTTATTGAAATGTGATTACGTATATTTAAACTTATATCCTTTTTTTTTTTTTTTTTTTTTAAATAACTAATTTGCATGTTTGAATGACTTACATTATTGGATCCGTTTGAAAGGATATCGATGGTCTGAAACAAATAACACAAGTTTATAGGTGTTTTTCTTATTACTCGGTTCCTGGTTTTAATTTGTACTCCAACGATGCATTGAGCTCAATCCATACGTTATTTTTGTGTGAAATGATCTATAAAATTTAAAAAAATCCATTAAATATTTTGCATATTTAATAATAAAAAGATTAACCACTTGTATTAGTTATATAAAAACTATGTAAACTCTTTACAATGATTTTTCAAGCTTTACAAAGCTTACCATCTTTAAGAGGATATGTAAAGAATTTTACAGTATATTTTCAAACATGCCAAAATGTTAGATGTAAATATAGATGTTTACAATTCCAATAACTTGATACATTTGATCATATATAATTATTAGGATAGTTAAAATTTTATAATTTCATGAAAAAATGTAATTATTTACGATTATATATGCTATCTTCAAAGCTTCAAAAAAAATTTATTTATCTTAATATTATAAGTTCATAATGACAAAGCTTTCTATGAAGTCTATAATCACATCATATAACTTAACAAAAGGAAAATGTTATAATGAATAAATAGTCTTCGTTTGAATCAAATCTTCAGATTTAAATTTTTGAACTCTTTGTCCATCGAAATACTCGTAATATTTTGTAAAATGCTACAATTAACGTTTTCTAAAATAGTAACTTGTAAGAAAATCTTAATGAATAATTTATATATAGGTACATAATTTATATCTAGCGATATTTTTTTTTTACTTTAATGAGAGATTTAATATTGAATTGCCTTGTTATAATGTGGATTTGTTCGTTAACATAAAAAATGTTGATGACGTCACTGCATTAAGCTTTATTTACGTACAGCTTCATCTCCAAAAAAAAACACATTATTTAAAGCAATGCAAATACACTATGGGCTTGATGATATGAAATGTTGACAATTTTAGTTATATTACTTTACATCTATTAATTATTATTATTTTTTTTTTTTTTTTTTTGACATGCAATGTAATGGTGTTTGGTTAATATAAAAAAATAACACATGTAATTTACCTCAATAGGTTAAATTATTTTTTTTTTTTTTGCTTTTGATTTTTAAATCAGTTTTGTAATGTAATGGCTGTTCTTATCTTACTTTGTATGTTGACTATATGTAGCTTTAGGGTGCAGCAGTTTAAATTGTAAAAAAAATCATCTAGGCACTATTGTCATCCATGAAATTCGAGCGCTGTTACATCTTTTCCTTACGATTTATACCAAAATAGATTTTGCTGATGAGGCTTTTGGTGGTTATCGTCATAATGATGAACTTATAAATTTAGTCCATAAAATAAAATCGTTTGGTGAAATGGATTTTGGTGAAGCCAAGAAGCGTAAATGTTAGATTCCACGTTGCAATTTTGAGGGTGTAGGTGTTCCGGTATGTCTGGTATCTGAACTTTAATATTTATATTCTTGACCGTTCCACAAAGAAAATATTATGGAGGTTGCATTTTCTTACTAATTAACTTTAAAAACTCGATATTATTATTTATTTATTTATTTAAAAACTTGAGATTCAACTCGAATAAAAATCTTTGCAATTTACCCACAGTGTGGTACTTATCTCTGCAGTCGCCAAAAAAAAAAAAGCAAAGAAGTAAAAAACGGAAATCTTTAATAACTAACGAAACTTCTGTCTCTTGACAGTTTCTTTTCGTTCAAAGCTTTCATAAAACTACAATACCGAACATTTCTCTCTGGGTTAAATCAGACTTGCGACAATTGCAACTAGAATTTGTTAGTAAGCTTTCAAAATACTCAGCTTGGCATAAACTACTAAATCTGCTTTTTTTCTTTTTCCTCTCAATTAGATTAAATTTATCGCATGTTACAAAATTATTACCAACCATGAATAAAAATATATACTGTATAAACAAATTAGATTGTAACTGTTAAAACCAAATTGAATAACACCTCAAATTTAAAATATTGTTTGTTATAAATACTATTACTGAAAATAAAACAAAATCTGTAACAAAACGCCTCCTTGCAGTCGAAAATTTGCTATAAATCTGTAAACAAATGGTACCCTTGTTATAACCTCGCATACTTACGTAGTGGAATCCATTTCCAAAATGTTGGAAGCATCTCTCATGACGAAGCATTCATCTTCATCAGACGATCATAGAACCATAATTCCATGTTAATAAATAATTAATTCTTTTTTTCTTTAATAATTTTGTAAACAATGTTTATTTATAGTGCTAGCTGATAAATTTGTACTATTGTGAATAATCCAATTGAGCGAAATTCACAATAGCGTTATTTTTATCGAATTTGCGCCATAATACCAAATGAAAATTCGTTCGATCAGTTAATTCGACCAGAAGCGAAAGTTGCTCATAATAGGCACCTAACATATTAGATCCATAACCTACTTCCGACTTACGAATTTGAAATGGAACATTCCTCGTTATCAGACGAAGAAAACGAGAGAGCGACACACGAACAGCCGGCAAATTTAAATTGCGTTTACTGAATTTATATATTTTCCCAAAAATATATTCTCCAAAAATATATCTCACCAAGGGCATCAAATCTTGAGCAAAACTTATTAAAAAAAAATAAAAATATTTTTCTTCTCTTTTTATTATTACGTTTTCTAACAAATTAGAAAGGAAAAAAAATACAATTTGTGCCATTTAGAAGCTTATAAATTACATACACATATAAATTAATAAAAAAATTAAAATTAAAAAAAATTAAAAAAACGAAAATAACTTATAACTTAGTCAAAATATTTCTTGAATTCCAAGCAACCTTCCCAGTTTTCATCGAAACCAGGAGCAACAGTCTTAGCATTGAGGTACCATTTGGTAACATTTTCATATTTGCTGAAGTCGAAACCAGCAACTTCAAAGGTACTCATGGTGGCCAACAAAGTCAAATCGGCAACAGTCAATGAATCACCGGCAGCATATTTATGACCATCTAAGAAAATGTCAAGGAACTCAAGGGCAGCCTCCATTTTCTTGTACAGTTCAGGATCTGCTGGAGCCTTGGCAAAGACTTGCGGATAGTAGTAATCGCCAAAGCTCTTGTACAAAGTGCCCATATCAAAGTACAAACGTTGATTGATGACGGCACGCTTCTTGGGGCACTTGGGGTACAATGAGTCGGTTTTACCGTATTTTTCAACCAAGTATACCATTATGGCACGAGATTCCCATAAGGCAAACTCTCCATCTACCAAGGTGGGAATGGTATGTTGGGGATTGATCTTTAAGAATTCAGGTTTTAAATGTTCACCGGCTTGTAAATTCAATAATTTCTTATTCAAGTCAATGCCAAGAGCCTTGGCTGTCATTAAGACAGCGCGGCAGGGTGCGGAACCGGGTAAATAATACAAATCCATGGTAACTAAAACAAGAATTGAAAAAAAAAAATATCAAATTAAAAAAAATTAGTTACAGCGGATATTGCTTAATATTATTTCAAGTATGTAATTAAATATAATTTTGCACAAGTTAAGCAATAATATAAAAATAACCGTTTTTTAACATCACCAACAAGATTCTAGAATATTCTCTAGATTAACACACACAACATTAAGCAACAAGTGTTTTTTTTTAATATTATGTTATAAAAAAAAATGAGGTTCATCAGTTTTTTTTTTTATTTTGATAAATTAAAAAAATTTCTCCTTTAATTATTGTTTGAGTCACATTAAAAAAACACTGTACTTTTTTTATCTTATTGGCGGCTTTAAAGTTTTACTATGTGCCATTATTTAAACTTACACTTTAGTGCTTTTGGTTGTCTTGGTTGTAAACGCTATAAAATTCAACGTACGACTGTCCGTATCTTGGAGAGCTTAGGCTATTTAAGCCATTTGTAGCGTGGTGTCGTGAAATCACAACAAGCAAACAAAAACTAACAAACACCATGAGTAATATCGAAGTGAATGTGCAAAGCCAAGAAGAAAAACAAACGAGAGAGTCATACACGAACAACCGGCATATTTATTTAAAAACAAAACTAATATTATTGCATTATTTTATCTATTCAATATATGTATATATGTATAAAATATGTAATGTTGATTTGTGTTGTGAAGGGAAAAAACGAAAAACAATAAAACTTGTTTCTCTTACCCTACACTAGGGAATGGCTGGCATTTGGATAAATATTGTATTTTTTTAATTTAAGTAGTATTGCGACACTAACTCTTAACCTTTAATATAGAAATATTGGTCAAACTGGACAACCGAAGCTGTTGCCACATCAAGGTTGAAGGTCAAATAGACAGTGATGTGCAATATTATAGCCGGCTACTAGGAGAACGTAACTTTGTTTACATTTTACTTAATAATATAGTAGTACATAAGTACATACATACATACCTACATACATATGTAATTATATATTTTTTTGTAATCTGATGGTATCGTAGTTTTTGTTATTGGCTTTACTAAAAATGTTTGTTTTGTGTAATTTATTATTTATGGCTTAAGTGGGAATATTAACAAAATAAAGAGCAAATTATAACACGGTATAACAGTGAAAATATGCTTCTAAAATGCCCTAATGTAAGTTATAGCCCTTTTTAATGTTATCGGCAAAAAAAAAGCGTTTCTTCAACACTTCACGGACTAAAATATTTTTAACTAAATCAGTTATGAACCGGTTTGTGAACGGTTTTAGAAAGATGAATAGTTAAGCTTTCCAAATAAAATTTAAATTTTTTCAGCTTGTCCTAGTATTTTTTTTAAATAGTAAAGAGTACAAAGTAACAAGAAAATTATTTGTGTCTAAAGTAGAGTTTTATATTAATTTTATTTAAAAACAAATTTTAACTTTATGATGTTTTTAACGGTTTCAAAAAAACATAGTCTTATTTTACTTACTATTTAACGTACTTTCAAATAAAAATACGAAAAAATAAGTTCTCAAAGAAAGTGTTAGAAAGAAAATAAAGGCGCCAAAGATGAAAAATAAAAAAAAAAAATTACTTAAAAATTTTGGATAATATTTTCCAAATGGTTTGTTAAAATTATAAAAATTTTATATACCTACATATATATTTGAAAAGCTTAATTATTCATTTTTCCAAAACTGTTCAAAGATTTAATATCGGTTAAGAACTGATTTTTTTAAAAATATTTTAGTCCGTGGGTGTATAAAAAACGTTTTTTGCCGATAACTTCAGATTTTGAGAGTGTATTCAAAATTCTCTAAATTGAAAAGTGACTTACTCAGCCAAGCCTACAACTTACACTAGGTCGATCTCGAAAACTAGTACGATCGTGGCTTCTTGTCTGGCTTTATGATCATAAAGGACCACTTTATATTGGTGAAAGGCTATTATTGAGCAAATATTCTAACATTCCACCGCAGATTAATATAAAAATATTTGCCTGATAGATTGGAGAAAAGTTTCACTCTTAAGGCCTGTACGCAGCTTCAGAAATGCTTAAGGAATTTTTCTGTCAAAAAATTTCTGTTGATAGTCCGCAGCTTTTTAAAAAAGTAGTATTGTTTTTACTACTTTTTTTTTTGACGTAAATGAAGTTAGGCAACCCAGGCTTTGAGCAGGAATATCAAATTTTTCGTTCTCTCTGAAAGGAATTTTGACAGGAGAGGTAAGCATAAACAAAATGTAATATGCTAAAAAAAATAAAATTTATTTTTCAGTTGCAAACCTGGGAAAAAACGAACAAAATTCGGCAAAAAAAAAAACAAGAAGCGGATGGGTAATTTTGATACTGTGCTTAAAAAGCGTTTAGCAGGCCAAATAAAGCAGAACCGAAGAATTGATTTGTTTTCAATTTCACAATTCTTAATAATTGACAGAAAACAGCTGATTTCTAGCGTTGCACTGAAAGGTACTTTTGTGCTTTTTTTTCTTTAAGAAATATATGAAAATTTTCTGTTAAGATTCCTTAACAAGCTGCGTACAGCTCTTTAAGTGAAAAAAAAGCTCGGCTTCAATTTTCTACTTACTTTTAGAACAGTTCCCTCGAAGAGTTTACAAATGTGTTATGGAGCAATTACTTAAAATTATTTTATTGGTGGAGGTAGTATCATGTTTACATGCCTCACTTGCCAAATTAATGAACTCCACTTTGTGATTTATGAAAGTTTTAATGTCAAGGCGTTTGATTGACGGCTAATTGCTTATACTTACAGTGGCTCCATAAACTATTCGCTCACGTGCAACTTAAGTAAAGTAAAGACTAATTATATATAAAGTATTTCTTTTATCCAAAATTTGTTCATTGGTTTAAATTGACGTCAGTCTTCTTTAACAATATAAGTAAAATAAAATTATAAAACTTTATTAATATTAACATAAAAATAAAAAAACTTATTCAATACAATATTTTTAACTACAAAAAATATTCGCTCACTTCACTTACTTAAAAAATAAAAACAATTTACGTTGTATATTAATATTTTGTAGGACTTCCTTTTCATTCAAGGACTTCATTTAAGCGAGTTGGCACTGAATCCACCAGTTTTTGAGTAACATCTGCTGAAATTTTGTCCCATTCTTTGACCAAGGCTGTTTTGAGGTCTGACTTGCTACTTATATTGTAAGTTCTTATATTTGTATCCAATAAACTCCACAAATTTTCAAAGGGATTGATATCTGGGGATTTTGGCGTCGTTTCAATTCATTTAGGAACATTATGCAACAACCACATCTTAGTATTCCATGCAGTATGCTTTGGATCATTATCTTGGGTAAAAATATAGTCGTTATTCAAACCCATTTTTTCAGCGCTGCTCCGTAAATTTTTTTTTAATATATTAATGTACTGCTTGTGATCCATTATCCCTTCAATAAAATGCAGGTTTCCTACACCTTTGGCACTCATACATCCCCATACAAGTACGGAACCTCCTCCATGTTTGACGGTTGGTTTAGGTTATGTTCATCCATCTCTTTGTTTTTCTGAAGCCATACCATTTTTCGTCCGTGCGACCCAAATATGTTATATTTGCTCTCATCGGAGAAGATGACTTTATTCCAAATCTCAGCACTTCTGTTTTTATAAGTTTTAGCAAACAATTTTCGCTTTTGTTTGTTGACCTTATTTATAAAGGGTTTTTTTCTTGCCACTCTGCCGTGGAACCCAGCCTCATATAGTGCATTGCGCACGGTGTTGACTGAGATGTTCTTTTCCAATTCATTTACAGCTTCACTCTTCAACTTGACAGCAGTTTTGCCAGGATCTTTTCGGATTTTGTTAATAATTTGGCGCTTTTCTCTCACCGTTAACTTTTGTGGTCTGCCAGGTCTTTCTTTGTTTTTGAAGTTATTGTTCGAAGAATGCCTGTCTATTTCCCGAATAGATTTTCCTTCATTTCGTAAATCAATTATAATTTTTCGTTCTTCCTCAGTTGTTTCGCGTTGCTTGGCGAGCTTTCAATTGTCATGAATAGAAAAAACCAACTAAATCTTATGTTCTAGTTTACTTAAAACTCTACTTTTAAAAAATTTTAAATCCTACTATTAGTTTTACCAACAACTATTCACCGTTGGTTTTGTTTTTGTAATTTTTAAAATTAAAAATACCATAATGAGCGAATACTTTTTGGAGTTGAAAACAATACATCGATCACTTTTTTTAATTTTTTTATGTGATGGTATTGCATAATAAATATTTTTTTTTTTATATATATCGTTAAATAGGACTAATGTAGTTATTAATAAATTAAATTAAAAAATAATAATGAAAAATAAATAACGTTTTATGCGAATTCGTATAAAAATTATCAATGAGCGAATAGTTAATGGAGGCACTGTAGGTATTCAAAATAAATTTCTGTACTAATAAAGAGGTGTTAGTGGTGTTACTCCTTATTAGTAGAGAAATTTGTTTTGAATATAACAATTAGTCGTCAGTTAAGCGCTTTGACATTCAAATTTTCATAAATCAGAAAGTGGAGTTAATCGATTTGCACGTGAGGCATACGTATATGTGTGGCGCTTTTCCATAGTATGGGAAATCATGATAAAGAAATTGTTTGTGATATTTTGAAACATAATTGTTCGCACACCCAGAAAACCATACGTCATCGGAATGACAATACTAACAGAAAAATGATCCAAAGCACTCGTCAGAGTTTGTTCAATCTTTGCTCAGGGCTCAAGATGGTATTGTTTTCGAATTGCCTTCTCAATCGTCCGACCACAAACCGATTAAGAATTTGCGGTTAGAAGTGTGGAGGGAATCAGTTGGGAACATACGAGTGCGGATCAAAAATGTATCAATGTATTGACCTCAATTGGCCGTCAAGAACGTTCAGCGTCATTTGTATTTGTGTAACCACAACGAAAGTCAGTAAACCACTTTTTTACCATCGAAATCGATGGTGTAGAGTCCCCGTATTATTTATCAAGCTTTTCCTTAGTTTGATTGACGTTTTTTTTTCACAAAAAATAATGTTTAATGAGCACTCGAAATTCACTTTTTTCCATTAAAAAAAAAATCACGAGGTTGTATGTTTTGGACAGCTGTTAAACGCAAAGTAAATGACGAAACTTGCTCAAAATTTTACAGTAGTCTATTAACAGGTGGTACTTGACGGGAGCAGTGTATGAGGGAAGTTCGAAAAGTCACGGACTTATTGATCCGCCCTCGTATTTTTCTTATAAGTTTCAAAAATTGAGGGTAAAAAAATCCAAGTTGTTTTAAATAAAATTAGTGCTGGATATTATTATCTATAAATATTAATATACTTTAACAAATTTAAAAAATTTTAAATTTTTCACTATCGTTTTTATATAATACTTGTACGCCCTGTCATGCTTCGCTACGATTTACCGAAACTTATTGACATGTATGTTTTCATAATCAATTTTTTCTACGAATTTTGTGTGTACAATTAAAATATTTTAATTTATTTTATATCAAATTTTTATATATCAATTTTTTTGGCGTTCTTACTCTGGAGCAAGGTAGATATAGCTGCCCATCAGAAGAATATGGATTTTCCAAATTAAATCTGACAACACTTAACTATTGGCCTTGAATTTAGATTGTCATTAGGCAATTTTTCATTTTAGCGATTTTTGATTTTGGCGATTTTTCATTTTAGCGATTTTTAATTTTGCCGAGATTTGATTTTGAAAATTTTTGATTTGGCAAATTTTAAATTTGGCAATCCCGCCCATATTTCACATTGATAATTATAATTAATGCACTTGTCAGAAGTTTCAATACTGTCGCTTTCATAGCAATCGATATTATTTTGTGAGGTACCACGCCCACTGATCTGATAGATTCTTACAAAGTATCAAGGCTTTCCCGTTTATAGTACTCGAGGTACATAGTAAGACTGTAGAATTTTCAGGATGGTCGGTCCAATGGTTTAGCCTCCTATAGACTTCAAACCAACAAACAAACATAGATACTTTCGCTTTTATATTTGCAGACTAGCTATCCCGGCATACGTTGTTCTGCCCAAAATAATTTTGTTTATCCCCAGATTTGTTTTGAAATGTATTTCAATTACGGAATGAATAAAATGAAACTCAATATATTATTTGAAATGGAAAGCTCTCCCTATTATAATATTCGAGATATGTGATATTGAACAATTACTTTTTATGGGAGATGCCACACTTACTGATCCGATACCCCCAATTTTCCTTACTTTCCCTTTTATATTGCTCAAGAAGTTGGGTATTGAAAATTCACTTTGTATGGGAGGTGACACGCCCACTTATTTTTTCCGTCCATTTTTGAAATATTTTAATACTTATTCTTATAAGCAGGGCGGAGACGAATCCAACAAATTCAGAAATCAATATAATGCGTTATAACTCCAACTTTGAAATGAGTCTATTATATGACTTTTTAAAAAAAAAATTTAACTTACAATTACTCTAGTAACGACAAGGTTTTTTTTTACTTTAAATTCTAGTTTACGATTATTTTTTATTCACAGAATTGTAGAAAAATTTCCTATTTTTTACTTTATTTTTTTAAATTGATAATTTGTTTTTGAGAAAGGACAATACCATAAAATATGGCTTACTTAATTTGGTATTTAAAAAAAATTTAGCTCTTAATTTAATTAACAAAATTTGACACTTAAAAAATCTTACATAGACATCAAAGCGTTTTTCAATTCCATCTCTCTTCTCCTTTCTGCTCTTTAGTTTTTACTGCGTATGCTGATGTACAGGATTTTTCTCGAAAACATGTAACAGTTGTATTTATGACGATTCGCCGATTTTCTTATACGCCGGGTTAATTTGAGTTTTTGAACGAAAATATTTCTTGTCACAATTAATTTCGCACAAGATTTCCTCCAAGCTTTTTGCTGTTCCAGCTGTTAGCTCTTTTAGTTCTAATTTTTTATTTGAGTTAATTTTGATTGAATTTTTTACTAAACCGTTAGTTGGCACTTTTTTTTTTTTTTTTGTTTGACTGTTTAACTGTTAATGGGCGTTTTGCGGATGC
Organism: Cordilura impudica; assembly: GCA_963682025.1. Taxonomy (NCBI): domain Eukaryota; kingdom Metazoa; phylum Arthropoda; class Insecta; order Diptera; family Scathophagidae; genus Cordilura; species Cordilura impudica. The sequence goes on from OY821517.1 coordinate 16,979,643, forward strand.
AGGAGTTCGTGCCGAGTTGGGCGCCAATTATTTTATTATTTGTACTTACTATGTAAGTTATCTTATGCAGGATTAAAAGTATTTATGAAGTAAATTTTTATTAATTTTATTATTTCTTTAGTTACAATACAATACAGTTTTAGTTATTAGTTTTTTGAAACAATTCAGAATAATGAATTTCATGAATTTCTTTTACAACATAATTTCTTTACCTACTATGTAGGTCTGAGTTTATTTTTCAAAACTGAAGCTATTTTACTTAATCGTAATAAATATAAAGAATGTTCAATTCCTCAACGACAGAGAAACACCACCGAAAAAATGCCAAAGCAAGCCAAACCTGAAAACCATAAAAAAACGCAACTCAATCAAAACATATGGTTGACATAAATTCAAGTCAAGTGCCTTGGTTTCACAATCATAAATCGTGTAAGTTTCAAGTGCACTGACTTGAGGACTGTTTACGCTGTAGAATTAGGGGGGAAAATAAAATGCAGCGGTTTGAGGAAATGTTTTGTGAAACTGACACTCAAAACAATTAACAGTGTGAATGGTCGTAATTGGTGCAAGAAAAATAATAAATAAAAATGCCTGGGAATGCAATATGATATTGCGACATAAGGACAAATGTTAAACACAGCAATACGAGATTGCGGCATACTCGTGCCCATTGTGAGTAATTTGATTAGGGCAAAACATTTATAAAATAAATGAACTAAATTTGTCATGTTGGGTGGCAAAATATTTATTTTTACAGAATTGAATGACGACATATGAATGTCCATCATAATGGGCGGTATGTTTTCTTTAAACATGAAAAATGAATGGCGAACTGATTTGTTCACCATATTGGACGAAATAATTGGCGGACTGACTTATTCGCCATATTTGGGCCACCTATTTGTTGGCATGTCTTTCACAATGTGTGACATGCCTTAACTGCTCCCCCTTTTAAGTTTCAGACGTCCCCGTCTGATTGACACTACGGACCACATTGATGAGGTCGATTCTCGCTCGCCTTTTCGTTACAAAGAATATGATCGATGAAACTGAAATTGCAACGTAGTAAGCGTTCTTTACATTGGAATGAAGCTGGGAAATGGTCTCTCTGTTTCTGATATTTAATTCGTGGAGGTATGGTAGAGATAACAATGGTATGTGGTCTGAAAAGTTAACAGAGTGGGCAATAGGGATTTCAGGGCTAATGAAATCAATTTTCCTAAGATTTATCAGTTTCGTATTGTTGATAATGAGTTCATTTTCAAAGGTAATTAGAAAGGTGCCCTTTGGAAGATTTTTTTCCTTGCCTTGGCCTGAAATGCTCGCTGGTTGGTCATTTATGATGACGATACCGTCGTCAATAGGATTGATGGTTGGCATGCTCTGTGCCGAAATTGTGTTGCAATGACCTGTATTTTTGTTGAGTAAGTTTCCAAGACAAAATTCATTGGTGCTTCTAAGATATAAAAAATATTAAAGAAGTTTTTTAACCAATGTATTTTTATCAAGGTTCAGAAAATACACACACGAAACACACAATGTTCTGTTCAAAAGCAGCCAACACATATCTTTATTTTCATATCAATTATGTGCGTTTCAAAATTTTCTACGGTACCCAACACAACCATGACTGTGTTCGTTTTAATATTTCGTTATTTACACGAACATTTTTGTATCACATAATTTTTGCTTCAATCACACATAAAGCACACATTTTTGAGTGTTGCTTTATTTGAAGTTGATGTTCTGGTACGTGTAGTGAAAAAAAACACAGAACATGTAAAATAAACAGGTTCGAGTTCAGTTATATTTTAAGTCGTGTTGTGGCTCGTGTAGTAAGAAACAACAGAACATGTACAGTAAACAGGTTCGAGTTCAGTTATATTTTAAGTCGTGTTTCAAATATAACTGAACTCGAACCTGTTTATTGTACATGTTGTGTTTTTTCTTACTACACGAGCCACAACACGACTTAAAATATAACTGAACTCGAACCTGTTTATTTTACATGTTCTGTGTTTTTTTTCACTACACGTACCAGAACATCAACTTCAAATAAAGCAACACTCAAAAATGTGTGCTTTATGTGTGATTGAAAAAAAAAGTACGTGATAGAAAAATGTTCGTGTAAATAACGAAATATTAAAACGAACACAGTCGTGGTTGTGTTGGGCACCGAAGAAAATTTAAAAACAAACATAATTGATATGAAAATAAAAATATGTGTGTGTTGGTCTAAGTTATGTTTGTTTACATATATGTACGAGTTTTTTATTCAGTGTGTGTTTTTTTCTGAACTCTGATTTTTATTGTAAACTCAAAATATATTTACAAAAAAATCAAATAGTTTCAGTGTTTTCAAGAAATAAAAAATAAATAAAAAGGGTTATTATTTTGGACAGCATTTTCAATGAAAAGGTATCAAAAATTTCATGTTTTTCTTGAGTTTGATGCGTGAATGCGATTTTGAATTGCTCTATTTTCTTCAGTTCTGTTAAATTGCGTGTATAATAATATATAATACATAAGTATATGTATAATACTCGGGTACATATATTTTTTTATATCTAAAGATCATCACTCTCCATATAAAGGTAATTCGCGATATTCACTTTAATATTAACCAGGGATGGCCAACTGATTTAAAGTTGCGATAGATTTCAATATATCCTTATCCAATATCCAATTTGAGCTAGGTACACATTTGACGGAAAAAAGTTTTTGATAGCAAAATATTTCCTGCCATTTATGATATTTATTTAAAATAAAAAAATGAAATTAATACTGTTTTATTGCAAAATTAATTTTAAGTTGTTTCTTTTTTATTTATATATACATACATACATATATAAATTTTAGCTATCTACAGTATATATTTTTTTTATATTCTCATTACCTGTTACGAGCGATTTAAAATATCAAAAATATATATTGGCAGACTAAGTGAAAATTATTATGTTTTTGTCAATATTTTACATAAATTAAATTACCCCCCACATGGGCGACTCATAGTGCAGCTTTACAAATTTCGGTGTGAATTAAAAATCGATAATTCCGTTATGACCCAATGCAACTTTATTTGAAACCAACCAGCCAGTAATAATTTACTGACTCAATTCTATAGTCATTAAAAGTCTATAATATATGTATGTAAATGGTTCTTTAGTCATGTTGAGCTCCAACAAAGCGAATAATATGAATTATTACAAAAGATTGACATGTAGTATTTACTTAGTGGTAATTTTTAAATATTGTAATATTGTCGAAGGTCGAATTATTGAAGGTTTTAAAATAAATGAATGAAAACACTCTCCTGAAATGTTGTATTTTTGTAGATAGCTCATATTGAATATAAGGTGACGCTGTGAAAATTATTAGCGATCTGCAAGCAAAGAAAAAATCGAACGAACAGAAATATATATATTTTTTTCAAAATTAACAAACTCTAATTCAAAAAATAATGTTATGCAGTTGAAAGAATTTAAACAAATTAATTAGATTTTAAATTATATGAAAACATAAATAAAAATGGAATAAATAATGATTATATCAATATTTTTAAAGAAGGAACTTTACAAAAAAAATTTCTTTCTTAACAAAAGAGACTTTTTTAGAAAAGGAAATTTGCTTAGAAAAAATACTGTTTTAAGAAGGGGTATATTTTTTAAGAAAATGTACTTGTTTTAAGAAAAGATACTTATTTGTAGAAAATTGATTTTATTTATAAAAGGTACTTTTTTAAGAAATTATGCTTTTTTAAGAAAAGTTACTTTTTAAAGAAACTTACTTCTTTAAAAAATCGTACTATTTTAAGAAAACGTACTTTTTAAAAAAGGTTATTTTTAGAAAGGGATATTTTCTTAAGAAATGGTACTTATGTAAGAAAAGGTTATTTTTAAGTAAAGGTACTTTTTTTAAGAAAATGTACTTCTTTAAGAAAATGTAATTTCTTAAGAAAAGGTACTTTTTTAAGGGAAAGTACTTTTTTAAGTAAAGGTATTTTTGAAGAAAAGGTACTTTTGAGCAAAAGGTATTTTTTAATAAAAGGAGCTTTTAAGAAAAGTTATTTTTATCAGACAAGATATTTTTTTAAAAAACTGTACTTTTTTAAGAAAAATTACACTTTTAAAAAAAGGTACTTTTTAAAAAAATACAACTTTTTAAGGAAATGTATTTTTTATGAAAAGTTATTTTTTTATGTTATTTTTGAAGTATTTTTGAAGGTAAGGTACTTTTGAGGAAAAGGTATTTTTTTAAAAGAGGTGCTTATTTAAGAAATGTTATTTTTATAAGAAAAGGTACTTTTTAAGATTAGGTACTTTTCTAAGAAAATTTGTTTTTTTACGAAATAAGTAATTTTGAAGAAATAGTACTTTTTGAAGGTGTCTTTTTAAGAAAACGTACTATTTTAAGAAAAGGTACTTTTCTAAGGAAAGGTACTTTTTTAAGAAAAGGTAATTTTAAGAAAATTCAATAATTTAAGAAAATATATTTTTGGACACAAAAAAATAATAAAACAAAAAAGGGATTCATAACTTTTATTATTTTTAATATTACTCGTAATATTAGCTTAAGAAAATCGCTTAAAAATTTGAAATCACCTATAATTGAATTATTAGTTACCAACATTTATATTTAGTACTCGTTGCAAGAAATATCGAAACACATTCAGCCGTTTCAATTTTGTTAAATCGAAGTATTAAAAAATTGAACAGCAAATTCATAAGTCACTTACCATTTTGATTTTCAACGAGATACATACATCGCTTGAATTGTTAAATAAATTGTTAAAGAATTTAAAATATTAAACATCATCCTTTTTTCTTTAGAAAGGCAATTCCAACAAGGTGAGCATCCCAAATTCCCCACACATTTAAAGTTAAATAAAATAAACTAATCTTCCCTTTTTTTTCTTTTATTTCCCATAAACCCAATTATAATTACTCATAATCGAGTAATTATAAAAAAAATCTCTTTTAGATTGCCCCCCCCCCCTTTTTTGGTGTAACATCTCCAACCCAAAGAGATTTTTTATATTATTAAAAACCATTATAATACAACTTGTTTAAGAAAAGGTAAATTTTTAAGAAAAGCTGTTTTTTAAAGAAAAGCTATCTACTAATTTAAGAAGAAAAGCTACTATTCTTAGAAAATTTCCTTTTTTAAGAAGTAGTACTTTTTTGAAAAGGCACTTTTTTATGAAAAAGGTACTTAAAAAAAAGAACCATTTTAAGAAAATTTGTTTTTTTAAGAATGAGTACTTTTTTAAGAAAAGATAATTTTTAAAGAAAAGATAATTTTTAAAAAACTATTTACTTCTTTAAAAAAAGTTTTTTGTAAGAAAAGGTACTTTTCTAAGAAAATTTTTTTTTTTTTAAAGGTACCTTTTAATGAAGATGTACTTTTTATGTAAAGTTCCTTTCTTAGAAAATGAACTTTTATAAATAAAAGTACTTTTTTAGAAAAGGTGCTTATTTCGGAAAATGTACATTTTTACGAAAACGTTCTTTTTCAGAAAATGCAAGGTAGAAAATTTTTGTAATGACCAGATTTTAATAAATTAAAATTTTTTGAATTGAAGTTTCAATAGATGATGCAACAAAAATTTTAAAAATTTAGAGATAAACCAGATGCATCATAAAAAAATTACCAAATTACTAAGATAAAACTATTGCTTTTTGTGAACATTAAAAAAGGAAGTTGTATTGAACTAAATTAAAATTTTCAAAACTTGAATCCTCCTTTTCAATGAAAGAATGTGTGTAAATCCAAGTATAAAAATATACGACTAATTTTATGAAATCAAATATTAACCATACAGCGATATATATTAGTGAGTCAGTGATTCACATAACTTTATATAAAGTTATGCGTTAACTGCAGTATAAACATGAAATACTTTGAGGTCGATAACAGGGTCGCCAGTTTTTTTTTACCTCCAATCCCCAATTTAAAATTTGTCAACCCCAAAAATCCCCAATTTTTTTTTTAATTCATTTTATTTATAGTACAAATTTTTATTTACAAAAAAAAATTTAAATTAAAATAACAAAACAATTTGTACTGAGTTGGGTTTAAATTCAAATTTTGCACTAAAAAATAATTATTTGAAGTATTTTATATAAGAAAAAGGAACATAGTAGAAAAATACTTAAAATTTATGTACCAAAATTTATTATATCAAAAACTTCGGAATCAGAATCTTCCGATTCTTCTGCTTCGGCTATCTTTTTGTAGATATTTTTTGTATTAAAAAGTTTTAACATTTCAGGAGGTGGAGTAAACTTTTCGCAGCAAATGGAATTATTTTTAAAATACGTATTTATTCTAACGAGACTTTCTAATACCTCATATTGCATTTTGTTACGTATTTTAGTTTTAACGGTATTCATTATCGAAAAAACTCTTTCCACGCACGCGTTACTTATTGGTACACACAACATATTTAGTACCAGCTCAGCCAGCTCCTTAAACGGTTTTGACCCAGCTGCATCTTCATAAGAAAAAACGTTCGTCCAAAATAAACTTAAGTTGGTAGTCACGTCTTCGCCAAAATAATCATTCCACTTCACAAATCGCATTTTTCTCCACTGCGATTCATATATATCCCGTGATATATCTGTTTTTATCACCGGTTTCAATATCATTGCAATGGAATTGAAATTTGGTTGCCCCACAGAATTACAGCATACTTTTGGAGAAAAATGCTTATAAGTTTTAAAAAAATTTAGATTTGGCGGAAAACGTTTTAACATTTGAAGCAATAAATTTTTAAGATATAAAAAGCAAGTCTTCCTGGTATTTAAACATTGTGGTTGAACTTTTATTTCTTCTTCAAATTCGTATCCTAAATCCATTGCTTCCAAAGAAAAGTAAGCAGATTCATTCTCCATGGCCTCTTTAAATTTATCCATGAAAACCCCGGATCCCCAAACCAAAAATTTCATCCCCATTTCCAAAAAAAAATCCCCTATTTGGGGATAAAACCCCTAAACTGGCAACACTGGTCGATAAAGATCTGTTAAAAGGCAAAGCAAATATCTGTGGTCACAAGCGATAACCGCCTAAGTCGACTTAAGAATGATTTGAGTTATGAATGCTGTCATATTCTACTAAAAACGCTTTATATTTACGTGAAATCCATTTCTCTAACATTTTTTATTAAAAAGTTATTAATGAAAACATACTGACCTAAGTCGTAACAAAGCCCCATTACATTTATATAAACAGTTATTTTTCTCGAAAGAATGATTTTCGCCGATTTGAGTATAGTATACATAGGTACTATCATATTCTACTTAAAAAATCCCCATTTCTCTAACACTGTTTTTTAAAAAGATATTAATACAAATATTCTGACCTAAGTCGTAATGAAGCGCTATTACATTTATATAAAAAGCAATTTTTCTCAAAAGCGTGATTTTCGAGTTAGGCGGTTATTGCTTGTGACCACAGATATATGCATTTACTCAAATTTGATTTGTATGTACCTATATGAATGCTACACTTAACAAATTGATTAACTCCACTTTGTTTTTACAAATTTTAGTGTCAAAGGGCTTGATAGACGCCTAATTGTTTCTATTCAAAACTAATTTCTGTAATAATAAGGATTAACACCATTAACACCATCTTATTATTAATGGAATATAGTTAGTAAAATAAAATTTAAAAAAAATCTGAAAGTGGAGTTAATAGATTTGGCAAGTGAGGCATTCATATGTTTTAAAGAAATATGTATGTACATATGTATGTACTAAATATGCTCATAATGTGACCATTTTTAGTCCTAGTTCTTATATAATTATCACTTCCAATTTTTACTTTCTAATATCTTATGGATATAGTACATACATAAGTACATGACAATCTCACAGAAATTTATTTATTTACATTAATATACATAGTATGGCTGGACTTAAGACCTTTTCCTGAATATCATGGTATAGTGTATCGTGCAGGCGGCTTAGATTGCCTCTAAATTTCGTAGTTGTTCAAGATTCTCTTTGTGCTCCAAAACTCTATTTTGTCCTCTTACATAAATAAGAATCCAATCTACTATTTCGCAGATATCAGCAACAGCACATCTAAGTTATTTCTCCATTTTTTTTTTTAGTATTCAAGTTTGAAGACCAGTGCAAAAAATAGTACACGCTTTCCCGACTAAACTGTTTTTAAGATTTTTTTCTGACTGAACACTAATCTTTCTAGCGATGAGTGTATTCAAACCGGTATCGCTAAATATGAGATTCCTAGTTGTGTTTTTTCTTTGAGAGCAAGAGCACAAAAATAGCGAAAAAAATATTTGTAGTTGTTTTTTCTTCTTTCTTGCAAAAACAACCGTTTCTGTATTTACGAGTATGCAGGGGTGTGTCTCGTACTATCTATTAGTATTAATACATTCCATAGATCATAATTATTTAATTTGTATTGTAATCTCAACTTATAAATAATTTAAATTTTATTCCATTTGTTTTTCAAAATTCAATTTATTTTATATATGTATGTATATAATAATTATTAATTTCAAAAAATTCTATAAAATGTTATATGTAAACTAAAATGTTTTCTGTTTTCAGCAATAGTTTATTCCGCAAACATTTATGTGCTACGTATTCATACATATGCATGTATTTGGCAACCGGTGACTTTGTTTTTGCAATCATAATTTTCGTTTGGCTTTTATCCAAATGCTTAAATTTTTTTTGGATTAACCCTAGCACTAGTAAAAGTCAACTCAAGTGATCTTTAACACTAGATTTGCCGGGCCAGTAATGTTGACTGGTTTGATATCTATGGTGGAAAATAATAATTTAGCGTTTGTATTTTTTCACGACAAATTTTATAGGAATACGAACATATTATTGTGCTTATTTAGTTTGCGAAGAAAGTTTTGTTAGTGGCAATAAAAATAAATAAAAATGTTTCAAAAATTCACTAAAAATACAATTATTGTCTGATGTCCATGTTTTTTATGTCAGTGTTGTTTACATATAAGGGGCTTTAATACTGCATTAAAAAAAACTAGAAATAATTGTACAAATTTTCAGATACATATACATACATATCAATAAAAATGTCATTGTCATTTGTGTTTAATTTTTGTGTAGTTTACCCATCATTACTTTTTTCGTACTAGTCGCATAAAAATTTAAATAATATACATATGTATTTTTATTTTACTATAAAAAAGCTAAACAATTATATTGTTTATATTATATAATTAACTCTTGAACTGCTACGCCAATTACACTAGACAACAACTAAAGTGTCCTTTAGTGTGACTTATTTTTTTTTATGATCCCCAATAAATAAATTGATATCAGTTAAAGTTTATATAGCAAATATTATTAATATATATACACTTATGCTCACATAATTAAGTCATGGGTATGCAATGAAATGTTTTTGTAGTTTTTCTCTTAAGCCTATTTCTTCCGGTTCTAACCTTACTATTTTTTGCAACCCTGCTATGCGAGCAGTTGTTTACATTGATTAAAGCAAAACTAAAAATTTGGGTATTCCCCGAAAAATATGGAAAACCTCAAAAAGGTCATATGCGCTGTGCTCACATAATTAAGTCACCACGCGTATCATGAGCAAATTAGTGCTTTGAAGATTTTGTTTTGCGGTTTAAATAATAAATAAATTAAAAACAACTAAATTAAAAACAAATAACATCAGCTGAAATGCTATGGGTAAACAAAAAAGTTCAAATTCGGCTGAAGAGAAAATAATATGGGATTGTTTCCAAATATACAATAATATTGCAAAAGTAGTGGAGATTTTGAACTTTTCTCGGGGTAAAATTACAAATGCCATTACGCATTACAAAAAATATGAAACTTTTGAAAATATTCCGTGCCAAAAACCAAGAAAATCGACTTTAAACGATGACAGGCGCATTGCAAACCTGAGTAAAACTGATCCTTTTTTAACTTCGTCGCAAATCAGAGCTCAAATGGAAACGGATTATGGCGTAAAGTTTCGTTGCAGAACTTAAGACGACGTTTGCAAGAAAACAATTTGCATGGACGAATGGCCAGGAAGAAACCGTTGGTAGAACATATGTGCGATGCCCTCCACTTAAAGAATTGGATCCAAAATACACTAAAAAAACTGTGTCAGGGTGTGGGGTTGCTTTACCGCATTCGGTGTGGGTCCTATAGTCAAGATTGACGGTATAATGAATGGAGATATGTATAAGAATATACTAAAGGAAAATTTGGCCACCGAATATGCTGACAATTTGCCACTTGCGTGGATTTTCCAACACGACAATGACCCGAAGCATTGTTCAAAGGTAGTTAAGTCGTGGTTGGCAACACAGTCCATCGAGCTTCTGGAATGACCGCCGCAGAGTCCCGACTGAAACCCTATCGAGAACTTGTGGGGCTTAATAAAATGAGTCATTGCAGCACGAAAACCGGCAAATAAGGACATGTTATGGAAAGTTATCCAAGAGGAGTGGCACAAAATCACTCCAGGCCAGTGCGCTTCTCTGGTAGCCAGCATGCCCTAGCGATGCACCACGGTATTGAAGCAAAAAGGTTGTCCTACTCAATATTGAGGTAAGCTAATGAAAAAAAGGGACTCTCGACAAAATTTATTACTTATTTCTACAATTTCAACCATTTTCTTTCAGATGACTTAATTATGTGAGCAGCTGTTTTTGGCTAATTTCCAGGTTTTTTAATTTTTTTGGAATGAATTAAAATTTTGTAATTTTTAACTTCACTGTAAATTGATTGCTAACGTATAAGAATAATAAAAAAAATTATATTAGAATTTAAATAAAGGGTTTACGTATATTTGACAATAATGTCGAGTAGCATACTAGTGACTTAATTATGTGAGCACAAGTGTATATACATTAAGGTGGCCCTTAAAAAAAAAAGTGTTAAAAGTAAGGGGTCTTACCCCCAGAAATATGTGAATGGCCAAAAAACTGGGAAATACGAAGTTTTGGGCCAATCGAAAGATGTTTAGAGGTCGCTCAAAGCGATTGAAATTTGAAAATGTGTTTATATGGTGAAAAAATGATTTTTTTTCAGTTTTTGGTAAATTTTATGAATATTAGAAACATTTTTGTTCTACATGAAAAATTATTCGATATAAAGAGACAATTATCTATTCAAAAAGGTATAAAAGTTTTAATTCGGTTTAGAACCAGCCCAGTAATAAATAATACCCCAGACCACTAAAGTGTAAATTATTACTTCCCCGAGAAATTCGAGGACACATCATAAATATTTTTTAAATTAATTACTACGATATAATTTTTTTACTTAAAACACTCAAGGTTATGAGATATGGAATAAGATTTTTTTATTAGATGTCGTAAACCTGTCCTAAGATGATGTCACATGCGAACAAAATTTTTGGGATGTTTTTGAAATCTCCAATTTCGAACTTCAAAAATTTTTCTTCAACAAAATCGAGAAAATTGGGGAAAAAAGTTCATAGAATTGTTAAATATATCTTATGTTATTAAAATAAAAAAAAAATAAAAATATCCCCCGACACACTTGAGTATGGCAACCATTTGATTTTTTCGGATTTCGAAAAAACTGTGTTTTTTGGTAATAACACGGCTTAGTTGCTGTCATAAAATATTTAAAATTGAAAATTAGCTACTTCTGTAATGTTAGTTGTTTTGTTTTATCATCGTTACTCAAGGTTGCCAAAAAAAACTTTTTGGACATCATTAACCCATGCAGACCTGCGGCCCAAAATGACCCCAATAATAATATAATATTTCATAATATTTCATAATATTTCATATCGCATTTCCTAAAATTAATTAGTAGTAAGCAAAAAACTTACTTCTTTTGTAAATTAAAAAAAAAAATTGGGGTCATTTTGGGCCGCAGGTCTGCATGGGTTAATGATGTCCAAAAAGTTTTTTTTGGCAACCTTGAGTAACGATGATAAAACAAAACAACTAACATTACAGAAGTAGCTAATTTTCAATTTTAAATATTTTATGACAGCAACTAAGCCGTGTTATTACCAAAAAACACAGTTTTTTCGAAATCCGAAAAAATCAAATGGTTGCCATACTCAAGTGTGTCGGGGGATATTTTTATTTTTTTTTTATTTTGATAACATAAGATATATTTAGCAATTCTATGAACTTTTTTCCCCAATTTTCTCGATTTTGTTGAAGAAAAATTTTTGAAGTTCGAAATTGGAGATTTCAAAAACATCCCAAAAATTTTGTTCGCATGTGACATCATCTTAGGACAGGTTTACGACATCTAATAAAAAAATCTTATTCCATATCTCATAACCTTGAGTGTTTTAAGTAAAAAAATTATATCGTAGTAATTAATTTAAAAAATATTTATGATGTGTCCTCGAATTTCTCGGGGAAGTAATAATTTACACTTTAGTGGTCTGGGGTATTATTTATTACTGGGCTGGTTCTAAACCGAATTAAAACTTTTATACCTTTTTGAATAGATAATTGTCTCTTTATATCGAATAATTTTTCATGTAGAACAAAAATGTTTCTAATATTCATAAAATTTACCAAAAACTGAAAAAAATTCATTTTTTCACCATATAAACACATTTTCAATTTTCAATCGCTTTGAGCGACCTCTAAACATCTTTCGATTGGCCCAAAACTTCGTATTTCCCAGTTTTTTGGCCATTCACATATTTCTGGGGGGTAAGACCCTTACTTTTAACACTTTTTTTTTTGCCCCATATAACGAAGGGCCACCCTAATATACATATATGTACAAACTTATTTCCATAGTGGTGAATCTTCGGATAAACTTCCCAAAAGCGCATACCTTCGATCGGTCGGAAATTTGGTATAGTAAAGTATTTTGACCTGCTAATCACGAATATCGTAGTGAAACTTGCCGCAAGTGTCATTTTCAGTATAAAAATCGGAAATGGCCTTGTTTTTCCGCTGTGCATTGCCGCACTATCCTGACCGATTTATTTAGATTTAAACTCCTACAGCGGAAAGTAGTCAAAGTTCAAGTACTGCAGCGGAAAATATTTAGAGCAAAGCTACTACGTAAAATCTGCAGATTGAAGCTACTACTGAGGAAAATATTGAAAGTTAAGCGACGAATTGTCTTCGAGTTCATAATTTTATTTGAAGTTCATAATCTGTAATTGCGGCCAAATCATAATGGATCGGAATTATAACATCTTTCATTTAAGCTCGATATTGCAAGATCACGTAAAAACTTTGCAATAGTTACGCGACATTGAAATGTTCCCTACCACAAGATATTGTGGCCTACATAAAAATTACATGACACTGTACGAATCACGGCTGGGCTGTGGTCAGTTCGTTTGCCAAAGAAAAGGCAAATACAACCCCAATGCGACCGTAGCAACAAAAACACACACACAAGGAATGCTTATAGACTTTACCTCCACGTGGTGCATTCTGGGGAAATCTAAAATTGTCTAAATCGGTCAGGATAGTGCAGCAATACACAGCGGAAAAACGGCAATTTTCACTCTGATATTCGTGATTAACAGGTCAAAATACTTTAGTATGCCAAATTTCAGGCCAATCGGAGGTATTCGCTTTTCGGAAGTACACCCGAATCTTCTACCAAAAGTGAAAGAAACCTACGTTCAAAGTTCGGTAAAAAAGAAGCGCCTTCCACGCAATATGTAGACAATTTTGTCAAACGTGTGCCTGAAACTGAATCATTATTGGATAAAGCAACACGTTCTCATGCTCCTACAGTGCGTACAAACGAAAACATTGCTGCTGTTGCCCAGAGTGTGCAAGAACAACCAAGCACCTCAGTTGGCCATCGTTCTCAGAAATTGCACATTTCACGCACATCTTTGATGCGAATTTTGCATAAAGATTTTGGTAGAACGTCATACAAAGTTCAATTAGTACAGAAGCTGATGTCGTACGCACATCCGCAACGTTTTCGATTCTCTAAATGTGCTATGGAACGCTTGGAGGAAGGTTGCCATTTTTCTTAGAAAATGCGAAACGTAAATGCGTTCCAGTGAACGGTGAGCACTACGACGCAATGATAATTAATTATTTGTGGCAAATTTTTGAAGATATGGAGTTGAACGATATTTGGTTTCAACACGATGGCGGGCCGAACCACAAAAGACGTGAAACAATAGTACTTTTGCGTGGCATGTTTGAAGATTGGCCGATGCGCATTTGCAATTTGACCCCGTTGGACTACTATTTGTTGGGAGCTGTTAAGGATCAATATTTCGCTAATCACCCAACGTCGATTGAGGCACTGAAAAAATAAATTAGTGCAGTCATCGGTAAAATACAGCACCATACTGTCGAAAACATTCTGAAAAAATGGGTTGATCTTATGGGCTACTGCAAGGCCAGCCGACGATGCCATTTGAATGAATAACGAGTTTTTATTTAGAACCAAATCAAACGAACGCTATTGGGCAATTCCATATGTGACGGAATGACAATTTGAGTTGTAGTTAAGGCTTTTCCACAAAGCTATTTGCAATTGAAAATTCATTCTTCGGTTTGAAAATGATTGTTAATGATTAAGAGATTTAAAAAAAACTCAGAAACAATTTATTCACTATTTTATTCTTTAATTTTTGAGTAATTTCGCATTGTGTGACAGAATGACATTTTAGCTACCATGGCTCTGTCCTGGTTTTAAAACCTTGGAACTTTTGTGATTTAAGAAGCTAATCAGTTTTTAAACTAATGCATATTTTACATATGATATATAAGCAATATAAAATTATAATTTAGAGCAATTTACCTGTAATAGTGTTGAAGTTATTTACTGTCATTTGACGTGAGGGAATGACTGTGACGGAATGACTAAAGTTTCTTAAACATGTATTAAAGGAAAATTAAGTAAACAAATAATTATTTATAATTATTTTATTATCTGGAATACTTGTAAGAAATTACATTATGTAACTTGGAACATATTTTAATATATTTTTAAACTTACTTCATATAAATGAAAATACCGCAAATCGCTGCTTGTTCGGACCTAGTCCCCATGATATCGACCTAAATTGGCCTAATATCCAAATTATCATTTCGATCTTAATCAATTTTGCTATGTGTGTGTTTTTTACATCCTAATCAATCATCAGTAGTAGTCCAAAAGTAAACCCTATTGATTCCCGATATAAATCTATCAAAAACAAAAATATTGCACAGATTTTTCTCAAATTTGGCTTATATATGTTTTTACAAAAAATAAGTGACCCCACCAAATATGTTCAGTATCGGTCCATTTTTCGACCTAGTCCCCTTGTAAATATGGCATCCTGAACTCTTTCACATCTGAAGGCAAAAAATTAATAACAATGCCACTCAAATTTGATTTGTCTAATTAGTTGGACCTAAGAGATAGGATCTTTAAACGCATAGTATTATTATTATTTATTATTTTCTTACTTGTTTTACTATACTTTTGGTCATAGGCCGAGTTAACGGCAAGCCCAATGTTAGTTTTCCCATCGGAACCAAAAAAAAATATTTTCGTTTCATTCGACCACATTGCATATTTCTAATGTAGGCGCTGAAGGTTTTGGGTGGAGATACTAGTCTCTTCTTTATGTTTAGGTTGGACAACAATGGTAGCTATCGTGGACTTCTTGCAATTAATTTAGCTTCCTTCAGCCTGTTCCGGATGGTTCTGATAGTAACTACGACATTTAGTTTTAATTTTGGGTTAGTTTTACAATAACGCACCAACAAATTATCTTGACGAGTTGTGTTTTTTTTTTCTTTCTCTGGACTCAGCTTTTTTTTCAGCATGAATTGCACTGAAAGCCTCATCGTTTTTCCGTCTTCTTTTAAAGTTCTTATAACTTTCTGCTCTGATTCAGTAGAGTGTTTTCCTCGCCCCATTGCAGCTGTGATTTTAGTTGATTTCGGGTAAAACTGCTGTTATTCGTAACTAAACTTTTTTAACAATATCTATATATACTATATAAAAATGGATGTATGTATGTATGTTATGAATGGACTCCAAAATGTCTGGATCAATTTTAATGACATTTTAAAGGTATCTTCAGAATAACCTGGCGGGTAAAACTGTGAAGTCTGATTTTTGGTTTATAGGCTGAGGGGGCGTGGCAAAATCTATATATATATATATATATATATAAACGGATAAACTGATTTTAATGAAATTTTTAGGGAATCTTCAGAATAGCCTGGCGGGTGACACTGTGAAGTCTGCTTTTTGATTTTAGATCTGTGGGCGGAGGGGCGTTGTAAAATAAAATTATAATATTGTACAAAAAAAGATGAACCGATTTTAATGAAATTTGCGGGGAATCTTCAGAATAGCCTGATATTTGATGTTTTGTCTGTGGGTGTAGGGGCGTAGCTATCTGCTAACTCTTTCGGGGCAGTTCGTGCTTTACTTTTGTCCGACACTGTGTATTAAAATTTAGGTACAATATAAAAACCAGGTGTTTTCTTAGGCCCTGCAACGCGGGCCCAGCTAGTTGTTTATAATGTTTTACTTAACTCCTAAACTCACAAATTAACTTTGTTTCTATTATTTTTTCCAAACATAAAACTTGAAAGCAAAGAAAATTTAATCAACCATAAGATTTACCGTTAGATATCGTTCATTTAAAGTAATGTGCATCAAATTAGCACACTTCATTTCAGATAAAATGAAATCGAAAAAAATTTAGTTTGAAGTTTCAAGTTGAAAATGAATTTCTGAAGGAGAATTTTTTTGGCGAATAATTTTTTTTACTTGCGGGATTAAAATTTTTTATAGATTAAGAGAAATCCTCTTGAAATATGGTTGAAATATAAATAAGTTATAAAAATTCAAAATTTTAAAATTTTAAAGAAAATTTATGTTAATTTTCAGAAAATTTTCAATTCATTTATAAAAAACCAACTTCATTTATTTAATCTCATAAATAAAGGCTACATAATTCCTAAAAACAACCTAGTTTATTCCAAAGAAATCGCCTAGTTTATTTCAAAGAAATTCCAGAGAAATCGCAAAACTATGTACAAAAGAGCAGCAGTGTACGCAAATTAATCTGTATCGGTTCGATTAAAGATTTACAAATTGTTTGTGAAACCCTGAAATGGTTATAAATCATTAAGCTGGCCCAATGTGGCAGAATAGTGGCGTATTAAACGGTATCGGTTAGATAATAGTTCATTGTTTTTTTGGTGATAAGACGAATCAAAATTGTTATCGCAACACTTTGAACACACTTGTATTTAGGTTGAAATCATAAAAATTCCAACATTTGTAGAAGTTTATTCCACGCAAATACACATCAAAAGGTAAGATCGATTAACTGTTGTATTCACCTGAACGAAATAAAAAACATTTATACAATTTTCAGTTGACATCATGGATTTCTACTATTTCCCACCATCAGCACCTTGTCGGTCTGTGGAAATGTGCGCCAAAGCAGTGGGTGTCGAATTGAATAAGAAATTTTTAGATTTAATGGCCGGTGAACATTTGAAACCCGAATTTATTGCAATTAATCCACAACATTGTGTGCCCACAATTGTGGATGATGGTTTAACCATTTGGGAATCTAGACCAATTCTCATATATTTGGCAGAAAAATACGATCAATCAGGATCATTGTATCCGAAAGTTCCGAAAGTGAAGGCTGTCATTAATCAACGTCTGTACTTCGATACGGGTGTATTCTTTAAAAGTTTCTCCGAATATTATATCCCCATGATAATCAGACAACTACCCGCTGATCCAACAAAATTTCCTGCCATTGAAACGGCCTTTGATCTTTTGGAAACATTCTTAACCGGTAAATTGTATGTGGCTGATACGGATACCTATACCATAGCCGATATTGCCTTACTCTCCAGCATGACTAATTTCGATGTTGTGGGCTTTGATTATAGCAAATATCCAAATGTAGCCAAATGGTACGCCAACTGCAAACAAGTTGTACCCGGTTATGCTGAAAATGTTGCCGCTTGCAGGGATACAAGTTATTTTAAACCTAAACAATAAGTTAGTGAATAAATCAAACAAAAAAAAAAAGAGATTTGATACTTAAATGTTTTCTTATATTAAGGAAAAAAAATGTAATAAAACTAAATACAGTTTCTCTTTTTGTTACACAAAACTAGTTTCATTTACAACCCACAACCATTAAGACAAAAAAAAAAAAAATATAAAATATAATGCAAGTCTATTAAGCTGATAGAAGGCTGGAAAAGTATTTTATATGAACTTGTTTCCCAAACATATTTGTTACCAAAACTCTATTTAATTAACGTTCACTTGGAAAATGTAAATTATTTAAAACCAGTAAGAAAACAAGTAAAAAAATTATAGTCGGTCTTGAGCGACTATACGATAGCATATACCATGATTTAGAGGCCCTAACTCTTCGTTTCGACTAATTGGATGTAGAAAATAAGCATAAACCAAATTTGAGTGGCATTATTATTAATTTTTTGGCTGCAGATATGAAAAAGTTCATATCGGGTGCTATATTTATATGGGGACTAGGTCGAAAAATAGACCGATCCTGACCATATTTGGTAAAGTCACTTATATATTGAAAAAATATATACAAACCAAATTTGAGAAAAATCTGTGCAATATTTTTGGTTTTTGATAGATTTAAGTGATGATCGGGAAGCAGCTTTATATGGGGGCTATGACTAAGAATTGTCCTATAGGGATTAGGTTTGGAATACTGATTAATGGATGTAATAAACACATAATCAAGTTTGCCGAGATCCATATGATAATTTAGATCTTATGGCAATTTAAGTCGATTTCATAGGGGTCATTTGTATGGGGACTAGGTCTGAACATGAACCGGTAGAAGCATGTATACCAAATTTCATCAAAACATTTTCATATTTGCGACCTGTAGTTTGATTACAAGGTTTACATGGACACACAGACGGACAGACGGACGGACGGACGGACGGACAGACGGACGGACATCGATAAATCGACTCAGAAAGTGATTCTGAGTCGATCGGTATAATAAAAGATGTGTCTAGGTCAAATATTCTAGGTAGTTACAAACAGCAGCACAAATTCATTATACCCAAACACATTATTGGTATAGGGTATAATTATAGTCGGCCCAGGGCGACGATACCTTATATCATGCGTTTAGAGAAAGAGAAAGGTCCATTTAATTGGATATGAAAAATGAGAATAAACCAGATTTGAGTAGAATTGTTATTGTTATTAAAGTTCATATCGGATGATGTGCTATATGGGGACAAGCTCGAAAAATTAACCGAATTTGGCCATATTTGGTAAAGACTCAAAAACATATACAAAACAAATTTGAGAAAAATCTGCAATATTTTTGGTTTTTTTATAGATTTATGTGAAGATCGGGAAGCAGCTTTATATGGGGGCTATAGTCATAGATTTGGCCTATGGCGTTTATTTTTTGACTACTAATTAATGGATTTAATAAACACAAACCAACCCAATTTGACCGAGATTATATGATAATTTGGATCTTATGATAATTTAAGTCGATCTCTTAGGAGTCATATGTATGGGCAGTAGGTCTGATTTTCCCCAATTTCAATAACATTCGTCCTATGGCCGATAAAAGCTTATATACTAAGTTTTATCAAAGTATATTCATATTTGTGACCTGTAGTTTGATTACAATATTTACATGGAAACTCAGACGGACAGATAGATGAACTGCCAGAAGGACGGACATTTATAAATCGACTCAGGAAGTGAGAGAAATTTTTATTCGGTTTTCTCGATTTTTTTTTTTTTTTTGAAAGCGATTTTTTATGATATGAAATATTTATGCCCTATACAGTAAAATCTCACAGAATAGATCTCTCAAACACTTCAACCGTCCAGAAACTAGAGCCGGCCATTTTAATGTATTCGGCGTTCTGAAATAAGAACATAAGTTTCTAATATCTGGACTTTTTGTATATTAACCAGAAATCTTTGCTTTTTCGGTTTTTGCTCATTGAAGTAAAAATAAAGCGGGGAATCACCGATCATACGCATGTTAAATTTGATACGCTTGTACAAATTTTGGTCAGTCGATGACTGAAGGTCAAGTAAAAAAATGTTTACACAGCGCGGAATAACCGGAGATGGAAAATAGACTTTACAGTGGCTTTCAAATCAACCTGAAGAGAAAAACACACTGACAGGACCCATATTAAAGGCATACATTTAGTGAAGTGTACCCTGATAAAGGTGAAAATATTTTTACTGCAAGTGATGGATGGTTTTCAACATTTAAAACTCGATATGGAATACGGTTTTTAAAAATAGGTGAAATACTTTCTAGTGAAGTTGGTCAGTTCACTCCATTTAGACACAGATTTCCTACAAAAGTGGTGGAAATGGGTGAATGGCCGTTGCCTAAGGACTACGTCTGAAAAAATTGTCTACTACATATTTCGCAATAAGCTTTTAAAAAATCCACTCAATTTGAAAATGTTTTTGGTAGTAGGCTTTGAAATGAATAGCAGAATATTACGCTTTTTAAAATTTTTCGCTAGACGCTTTTATTCTCTTCAAAATGGCAAGCGAATTGGAAACACGCAATAATATAGTAAAAATCTTTCAAGCCCACCCTCTGTGGACATTTAAAAAAATTGCTGAAGCGGTAAAAATTAGCCCGAAAACAGTGTCTAGAGTCTTACAGAAGTTTAACGAATACTTGAACGTCACTCGGAAGACAGGTTCTGGAAGGAAGAAAGGCATCTGTGACCAAAAGAAGGCAAAGAAAATTGTCACCACGCTGAAGAAAAATCCTAATATTTCGGGCAGAAAATTGGCTCAGAAAGTGGAATGCTCCGAGTTTTTTTGTACGCAAGGCCGGAAAGGATGCCGGTCTTGAGACATTCAAGGAGCGGAAAATTCCAGATAGGAATGCTGTGAAGAACACGGAAGCAAAACAGCGTGCCAAAAAATGTAAATAAAGATTTCGTCGAAAAATTCAATTGTATATCATGGACGACGAGATGTACGTTTTGGCTGACTTTTCGCAGCTTCCAGGTCAGGAATTTTACACTGCAGACCCGCGGGAGAGTGTAGATGAAAAATTTAAGTCTAAAGAACAATCAAAATTTCCTCGCAAGTTCCTGGTATGGCAAGCTATTTGCAGTTGTGGCGAAAGGAGCAAGCCTTTCTTAGCTACGGGAACAATTAACTCGGAAATATACATCCAAGAATGCTTGGAGAGAAAACTAAAACCTTTCTTAAACAGCACGAGGTTTCCACTTTCTTTTGGCCTGACATAGCTTTTGGCCTGACATTACAGAAAATTGGCTTTGGAGTGGTACTCTAAAAAATAATGTGCTTTTGGTGCCTCGAGAATATTTTTCGAATTTTGTGATGGTCAATTTTTTCAAACGCAGTCCTTACTAGATAAAACATATCATATGTCGCTGCTTGTGAAAAAAGTGTCCAAGGATTTAAAATCCAAAAAGAATGCGTTTCAATTTTACTAGGCGCAAATTCTGATGGCTAACACAAATCAAAACCATTGGTTATTGGAAAGCTAAAAAAAACCAAGGTGTTTCAAAGAAATTGATAACCAACTTCATTATGCCTTCTCGGTCTAGGCAGGCTATACGATACCGTATACCATGCGTCTCTAAACCCTATCTCTTAGGTCCAACTGATTAAATATAGAAAATACGCATAAACAAGATTTGTTATGAATGTTATTTGTATGGAGACTAGGTCGAAAAATGCACCGATCCTGGCTATATTTGGTAAGGTCACTTATTTTTTGCAAAAACATATGCAAACCCAATTTGAGCAAAATCTGTGCAATATTTTTGTTTTTGGATAGATTTAAGTCAACTTCATATGGGGGTTATGACAAAGAATTGTCCAATGGAGTTAATTTCTGGACTGCAGATAAATGGATGTAATAGACATACAAAAACCCAATTTGGCCGAGATCTATATGATAATTTGAATATTTAAGTCGATCTAATAGGGGTCATTTACATGGGGACTAGGTCTGAATCAAAACCGACTTTCACCAATTTCAATAACGTCCATCCTATGGACGATAGATGCTTATATACTAAATTTCATCAAAATATAATTCATATTTGCGACTTGTAGTTTGATTACAAGGTTTACATGGACACTCAGACGGACAGACGGACATCGCTAAATCCACTCAGAAAGTGATTCTGAGTCGATCGGTAGTTACAAACATCAGCATTAAGTCATTATACCCTGACCACATAGTGTTATAGAGTATAAAACGTATGGACTTTGAAATGAGTATGTGTGTATATCAGGGTCCGGAATTTTGGAAACGTTTTTTATTTTAGAGGAAAGCAAGTTTCCATTTTCGGCATTAAAGAGCAAATGTTAGTTTTGTGAAAATGTGGAACTGCATTAAATAATGAACATCTTTTGCCAACGGTTAAACACGGTGGAGGTGGCATTATGTTTTGGGGTTGTATGGCAAACAACGGGGTTGGTATGCTCGTATTTATTATACCCCAACCAAAAATATTTGACCTAGACCCATATACCGATCGACTAAGAATCACCTTCTGAGTCGATTTAGCGATGTCCGTCCGTCCGTCCATCTGTGTGTAATCAAACTTCAGGTCGTAAATATGAATATACTTTGATGAAATTTAGTACATGAGTTTCTATTGGATATAGGATGAACGCTATTGAAATTGGTGAAAATCAGTTCATGTTCGGACCTAGTCCACATACAAATGACTGAGATTGACTTAAATTGCCATAATATTCAAATTATCATATAGATATCGGTCAAATTGGGTTTGTGTGTGTTTATTACATCCATTTATCTGCAGTCCAAAAATAAACCCTGTAAGACAATTCTTAGTCATAGCCCCCATATGAAGCTGATTCACGATTATCACTTAAATCTATCAAAAACAAAAATATTGCACAGATTTTTCTTAAATTTGGTTTGTATATGTTTTTTGTCAAAAATAAGTGACCCTACCAGGATCGGTCCATTTTTCGACCTAGTCCCCATATTACTTATGAACTTTTTCATATCCGAAAGCCAAAAAAAAAACAATGCCAATAAATTTTCAGTTATCTTAGATAAAATTGGTCTTCCACAACGCTAATCATTTTCTACCGCATCTCTTTCATCAAAAAAAAAAAAAAAAAAAACGTTTGTGCCACACAAAAACAATTGATTTACTTAAACAATAGACACCTTAAACTTATTTCATGAGTTCGTATCAGAGATCAGCAATGAATCGTTTTTTCGCTATTCATTGAGATCATTGAAATTCAACTACTCTTGATTTATAAGTATAATTTGCAATAAATATGAATCGGAATTTGACGTGATACTCATACCATTCTAAATCTATTCGATTTGTAAATCACATCAGTTTGATTTATAATTTTAGGAAAATACTTACAATACTTGCACTTGATTCAACTCATTGAACTCATCCATATTTATACATGCCTACATGTATATTTACCATACTAATGCAACAGAGCAAACCCACATTCTCATAATGAGTATTTAATCTTCGTATTCAAATCATACTTATTTTGCGTTGAGTGAAGCTGTTGTTAAGTATGAGTGTGATGAGTATCTCAAACTTTAGAGCTGATATGAGATTCGATAATATTTCAATAAGTATGATTGCGTATAAATACAAGAAATTATGAATCATTACTCAAATCTACTAATTTTTTCAGTACTCATTGCAGATGTATGGTTCGTATGTTTCCGAAATACTTTAACCAAGTTTTGCGTTAAATTTAATTACAGCTTTTTGCCCCATCTTAAAAAACCAACATGCAAAACTTTCACTTCTGCAACTACTTAAAGAAATGTGCATAACTTGTTTTCACAGCGCCATTACAATCTGTGCTATGGAAGGAGTATTAAAACTTATTTGATAGGCAATTTATTAAATCCATTTTGCAAATTCCCGGTTCACACTTTGCAATTTTCTTTCTGAAAGTTTTAGATTATAGGTGAGAGAGGAGAGAAGACACGGGGTACATACTCTCATGTACTCGGAAATTCTCTTGCGTTTTTTAATTCGTAAAACTATGTGGTCAGGGTACAATGAATGTATGCTGATGTTTGTAACTACCAAAAATATTTGACCTAGATCCATCTTTTATTATACCGATCGACTTCAGAATCACTTTATGAGTCGATTTAGCGATATCCGTCCGTCCGTCTGTCTGTGAGTCCATGTAAACCTTGTAATCAAACGGCAGTTCGAAAATATGAATATATTTTGATGAAATTCGAAATTGGTGAAAATTTGTGCATGTTCAGATGACGAAACTTCTATGAAATTGAATTAAATTGTCATAAGATCCAAATTATCGTATAGATCTCTGTCAAAAATGGTTTGTGTATGTTTATTACTCTCATTAAGTAGTAGTCCAAAAAGAAGCCCTATAGGAGAATTCTTAGTCATAGCCCCCATATAAAGCTGCTTCGCGATCTTCACTTAAATCTATCAAAAAACAAAAATATTGCACAGATATTTCTCAAATTTGGTTTGTATATGTTTTTGCAAAAAATAAGTGACCTTTCCAAATATGGTCAGGATTGATCCATATTTCTACCTAGTCCCCATATAAATATAGCATCCGATATGAACTTTTTCATATTCAAAGGCAACAAAATTAATGACAATGCCACTCAAATTTGTTTAATGCTTATTTTCGATCCAAAGTTGGGCCTAAGAGATAGAGTCTCTAAACGCGTGGTATAAAATATGAAAATATGAAAAAATCTTGAATTTCATTACAAAAATTATTATACATCGCTAATTTCGCCATGGGTTTATACAAAAATTAATTAAAAATATTTATATGTATTGAATAAAACTTTTGTTTAGATTAGACATTAACAAATAATTTTTGATGCTTGAAAAAAATATTTATATCAGAGTTTTTTTTATATGTATGCATATAAAAAATATCTGTGTGTGCGTCTTATTTATAATTTCACATTTTTACCACTATCCGTATGGTAGTGTATGGTTGACCGGTCTAACGAGGTATACCGGTCTTAGAACTGGTCGATGATATTGACAAAAAACCGGTTTGCTCGGGTAGGCCGGTTGACTGTGTGACCGGAAATATCGGCAGACTGATACCGTATGGATTGAGTTTAAGCAAATAATATAATTTTAATATAATTTTCGGTTACTTACACGGCGTTTGTATTGCGTGATTTCAATCCATGAGAGCAGGAAAGAGGCTAAATTGCCAACAATGCATTTAAGCTAACACACAACTCATATTTATTTTCAGAGCATTTTCAAGTCGTTTTTAGAACATGTTTTGTTACCAACTCACTCCTTTGATACATGTTCCAACAACAATATATCTACTGATAATTATGTATACTGTTGCTAGAATGTTCTGATTATAAGTTGTTCTTATCTTATTTATGATTTATCGCATGACAACACAAAATTATATTAATGAAAGTAAATGATAAATGTTATCAGAATAAAAATATGTAAAATTATCTGCCACACCGATTTAGTTGTGGAGGGTCTTGAAAATAGTAGCATTGAAAGTTTCTAATTGAATAGTCAAAATCGATTTAGATAACCTTAACATTTCGATTAATGTTATCGAAATGTGGCCGAAATGATTTTATACAAATTTCAAAAGTTTTGTAATGTTTCGTTTTATAAAATGTGCCCGTAAGGTTATATTCTACATTGATAATCATCAATTATAAAAAGATTATATTCTAGAAAAGATAAAAGATAATCTTCTTGGAATTTGTTTTTAGGCTGTGAGTTATTCCTGGATTAACTAGCCGATTAGTTAATATTCATATTCCTTTTGGGTGCTAGTTTGAGAAAAGATTTTTAAACTTATGAAAAAAAATATTGAAAAATGAAGCCAAAGACAATTCAAAAGATTTTTGATCACGTAGCAATGAAATATGTACGTAATTTTTATTTAAAAAAAAAACAATTTCTCTTTGAAATATAACGTCTTTAATCGAGTTCTACGAATTTGAAAGTATTGATCTTATGGAAATTATTAAGAATAACTTTGACTTAGAACACAATATATTCCACAGTGTTTTCGATTAATGGATGAATATATTATATATGGGCGTTTCATGTCAAGTGAACCAACTTTTGAAACCGATGTCTTCCGATCGGGATGAAATTTGCACCAAGGTTAGTCCAGAACTCTCCGAGTTAGAGGGGGTCACAATTTGACATTTTGGCCATACAGGTGTTTTTCCTCATCCATGTAACTTTTTACCTATTGTTCTTAGCAAAATTTGTCCCAAATAGTTTAGATAGCTATTTCTTCAGTTTTTCGAAAAAAAAAATTAAAAAATAAAAAAAACTTTTTGACTTTTTTTTTGCAAAATCAAAAATTTTTTGCCTTTTTTTTTTTCCAAAAAAGGCCTTTTTCTTTGCTCAAAAGAAAGCTTAGGTTTTCTCCTTTAAGAGCTTTTTGGTCACTTAGTGGGATTCGAGTGGGATATCCATAAAAAAAAATGTTTTGTAACTCAAGACAACAGTTTTTCAATTTTTAGCATATGCACTGATTTGAATTTTTTCCTATTAGGTGTAAGTGTTAGTGTTAGTGTTGGTCGAAACAATTGTCGTCGTTTTTATCGGGATGTATCAGATCGCGAATTGATGTTTTAATTTTTCGCAGTACACGAGCCAGAACACGAACTTAAAATATAACTGAACTCGAAGCTGGTTATTGTTCATGTTCTGTTTTTTTCGCAGTACAAGTACCAGAACACGAACTTAAAATAAAGCTACACTCGAATCTGTGTGGTTTATGTGTGTTCGAAACAAAAAGTACGTCATAGAAAAATGTTCGTGTAGATAACGAAATATTAAAAACGAAACACAGTCATGATGTGTTCGGCACCGTACAAAATTTAGAAACACACATAATTGATATGAAAATAAAAATATGTGGTGGCTTCTTTAGAACAGAACAGTGTTGCCATTTTAGCATTTTAGTTGCTAGATTTAGCAACTTTTTTTGTCGTTTAACATCCAAAATTTATGAAAAGATGCTAGATGCTAACTTAGCATTACAGAAATATTAAATTCCATAAACCAATTATTGTAATATAATCGTATCTTTTGATAGTGTAAATTCTGTTATATTTGAAATTAAAAAAAATATCTCAAAAATTAAAAATATTTAATTTAAGATTAAAAAACTCAATTTAATGTTAAAAAAAAATTACAGATGAAATCCAAAATAATTTTAATTAAAATTTAAAAAATATAAATCGAAACTTATGTTTTATATTAATTTTTCGGTTTAAAAACCAAAAAATTTATTAATAAGTATTTAATTTTTTAATATAAATTTGAAAAAAAAAATTTAGCATCTTTTTTTTTGACTCCAGTACGTTTTAGCATCTTTTTTTTGCAATTCAGCATCTTTACAATTTCAAATTATGGCAACACTGGAACAGAACATTGTGTGTTTCATGTGTGTATTTTCTGAACCTTGGTTATAAAAAGATTAACTACAGCTGATAAAATAAACGCGTGCTTAAAACGTTCAAAAATTAAATTTAACAACAAATATGAGTGTTACAAAACGACGAATCAGCTGTAACATTTTCAAAACAATTATTGGACATTGGAAATGGAAAATTCCAATTGCTATTACAACTGGTTTAATACGCTTGAACACAATTTTTGTATGATAAAAGAATCAAAAGAAGAATTGATTAAAAAAGTTTATCTAAATATAGCACAGCAATACAAAAATCATAATTGGTTAATTGAACGAGCAATATTGGCAGCAAAAAACAAAGGCGTTAATGAAATAAATATTGTCATTCAAAATAAAATTTTCGATCAAACAATTACATGCAATTCAATAGATTATGTTATGGAGATCCAGACGAAGTAGTAAATTATCCAACAGAATTTTTTAATTCCTTAGATTTGCCTGCAATTAAATATTGCCATCCCAATTATGTTATTATTAATTAACCAAAACTTTGTAATGTGATATGACTAGCTGTAAAAATTAACTGACAAATACAAAGGTGAAGAGGTTTTGATCCCACGTATTCCAATAATTTTATCGGATATGCCATTTACTTTTAAAAGAACACTATTTCCCATACGTCTAGCTTTTGCATACAATTCCGTGCTTCTCACACGGTCAACTATATGTTGGATGCTCATGTGTACGAAACCCATAATTTTTATATGTACATATATGCACTGGAAGGAACAACCAAAAATATTGGAATAATTAAAGAAAACTATATTTATATTTCTGTTATATAATTTAAATTTATTGAAAATAATTTATGTCCTTTATTTCAAAAACATTAATTTTTGATGGCATTTATTCACTTAAAAAATTATGACAAGTAAAGCGGGCAGGGTACAGCTCGTATATGTATACAAAAATATTTTTTAATATTTTGAAACTAGGTGTCTTAATGTTTAGTTTTACATTAAATCGGTATGCAAAAGTTTCGTGTTATGCCCATTTCCACATAAACTGTGACCAATTTTACCAAATCAAAAGAACACAATTTTCATTAAAACTTAAAAATCAACTAATTTTATTTACAAATATCAACAAACATTAATACAACTACTATCAAAAAAGTTAATTTTTTTGAAAATGTTTCATAATAGCAACACAAGCTTCCATATTCTCAGCATAGCCGGGTACAATTTTCTTACATTCTTCATACCAGGCAGACACATTTGCAAATTTTTTCAAATCCACTGCAGCAGCATCGATAGTGGTAACAGTGGCCAAAAGAGCAATATCAGCTACGGTGATATTATCACCGGCAGCGAATTTCTTACCAGTTAAGAATGTATCGAAAAGGTCCAGAGCGGTTTCGATTTTTTTATACAGTTCAGGATCAGCAGGAGCCTTGTTCTTGATTTGAGGATAATAGTAGTCGGCGAAGCTTTTGTACAAAGTACCCATATCGAAATATAAACGTTGATTGATGACGGCACGAGTCTTGACACAGTCTGGATACCACTTCTTGGCCGAATCATATTTTTGACACAAATAGGTCATGATGGCACGAGATTCCCATAGGACAAAATCACCATCGACCACGGTGGGTATTTTGTGCTGAGGATTGATTTTCAAAAATTCAGGCTTTAAGTGTTCGCCTTCTCTTAGATTTAAAAATTTCTTATTAAATTCAACACCAAGAGCTAGGGCAGTCATTTCAACGGCTCGACAGGGTGCTGAATGTGGCATATAGTAGAAGTCCATAGCTAAAACAGAATTAATAATTGGAATCAATCATATACTTCATATTTTTTTTATATTTTACATACTTTTTGATATTTTTAGTTTTGTGTCCGCTGTCTGCTAAGTTAAGTTAAGAAATGCTTTAACACTGTTAAGAATTTTTGCATTTATATTTTTTTCTAGGCCAATTGCAAACTTTGTTGACTTCTTCAATTTCTGATAGCAAGTCATTGTTAATAGTCGAAAAATATTAAGGGGAGTGCTACTGTTACAATTTTTGTGCACCTGCAAAAAAATTTCGATATATTTTTTTTTATTATTGAGAGACAAATTTTTAGAATTTTTAGAAAACAGTGCTGCCAACTCTTGGACGAAGAAGGGAAAAATATTGGTAAAAAGCCAACCAAAATTTTTTTAAAAATTTTATAATATAAAAATTTAGTAATCAATTTGTACATAGAAAATTTACAAAATAGATAACTTTTTAGGGTTTGAGTTAATTTTATTGATTTTTTTAAACATTAAACACGTAAAAAAATTAGTTGTTTGATATGCACATTTAGGCGAATCAAAAAAATTTCATACTACTGTGCAGAGGGTATACATCAGTTTGTCATTCCGTTTGTAACGCATCGAAAAAAGAATTTGATGTAGCGATGTCCGTCTGTCCGTCTGTTGAAATCGCGCTAATTTGCAGCATAAGTTATTTACCTTGGTAAAATTAGAAAGATGTTGTTTGTCATTATTTCGAGCAGATTGGTATTTAAAACGGGGTAAATTGGTCACCATTGTGCCAATATATGGGCTAAAACGTGAAGAAACCACAAAAAGTTCCAAAAAAATTTTATGTTTGTTGTAATAATTAAGTATTATTTTCAACAGATTGTTAACTTTTTAAAATATTTGATTTATTTTAAAATTTGGTATAAATATTGCAATAAGTCCAGATATTATTGTAAACGTAAAACCCAGATGGAGGTTGTAAAAGATTCGACATAGAAAAATTCAACACTCTTACTCTTTTTTACTATTTATGCAACTCTTGAAGCGGAATATGGGCCAAAAGATTTTTGAAAATGTTTTTCCAATTAATTTAAGGTCGAAATCGATTTTAATCAAAAATAATGTTTATGGAGCATAATTTTTGTTCTCCTGCTTTATTTTCATAAAATCAGATAAATTACTTCTGAAAAGTACAAACCGCTGTCAAAATTATTTGTTTGAGGGACCATTTGATGACCTTTAAAGTTACGTAAAATTATTTCCCAAGTTCAATCCTTAATTACTTGAGACATTGTTTATATTTGAGCATACAATTAAATACATCTTCGCGTGCTGTTTTAAGGCACGCTATTTTGAAGACATGGTTGTAGAAAAAAACACGTTAAAAGATTACAATTAACGCATTTAATATCTAGTACTTTAGTTAATACAGCATATAGAAATAATGACGTGCTATAGAAAAACAATTTCCTATGTGCCCGCCCCCCATAAACAACATTATGTTTAGTATCGCAGGTGGTATAAGTCACATTTTTAAAGCAAAAAAAAAAAATTATTATAAAAATATTGAAGTCATACTATTTTACTTGACTCTTCTGCATTGGAAATTGTTCCAAAATGTATTAAGGAGTGAGATCAAAAAAATCTTAACACACGTAAAATGGAAAAATGAGGAAACCATTGAACATAGAGTTTGAAATAGTATTAAAACTTACAGAAATAGAAGATTTTTGTTGTTCTAATCACAACTTATGAACTTATGAACCATTTCCGAAAACGCTTACATTAAGGATTTTATAGAGGTTTTTGTCACTTTTTTTCTTCCGCATTTTCGGGCACCTTTTTTTTTGCTCTTTATCTCCCTTTTCAGAGGATCTCAATATCTCTCCACTGGCCTAAGCTCAAGACAGTTTGATGGATTTGCCTCCCTTGGTACAAAAACCACGTTATTATTCTTGTACCACTCAAGCGATTTCTTATCATAGTGACATAATTTCAAATCTGGCTAAGAATATGTGGACACTTTATGTTGGCTTACGAAACGAGGGAGTCTTTTTGAAAACACTCCTGTTTGCAACTTTTAGATTTTGGTCTCAATCCTGAATTGGCTTCAATTTTTCGCAGCAAACAGTTCGTACATTGGGCTAACCGGTCTGCTTTTCTAACGGATGTGTTGGTAGCTCTTTGCAATATGCTTTCTATTTTTTTGGCCTTACAAACATCATGTATAACTTTCAGTCTTCCCGAAACATGGTCAACTTTTTGTAGAACTTTTTGTAGGATCCAATTTCAACAGCTTTCGTCCTATAGCCGACTGAAGCTTATAAACCAAATTTAATTAAAATGTATTGATATTTGCGACCTGTAGTTTGATTACAAGGTTTAGGACGGACGGACGGACATAGCTAAATCGACTCAAAAAGTGATTCTGGGTCGATCAGTATAATAAAATATGGTCAATTATTTTTGATAGTTGCAAACATCAGCACAAAGTATTTTTGATCTGAGCATTTCTTTTATATAAAAATGGAGTTTTGTATGTTTGTACGTTTGTTTGCCGTTTATAGGAGACTACACCACTGGACCGATCGTCTTGAAATTTTTACAATAGGTAACTTCCTATCCGGAAGGATAGGCGTGGCACCTCCCATATAAAGTTAATTTTTAACATCAAATTTTAACATATAATATCTGGAGAATTACGACAGCAAGAGTTCTAAAACTATGTACATGTACATATTAAACAAATTGGAAGAGTTGCGAAAAAATGGGCGGCATCGGACCAATGGGCGTGGCACCCACATTACAAAGTAAACATTTAATGTCATATTTCTAGAGTACTGTAGCAGATAAGGTTTTGGGACTTGGTGTGAGTTCATGATTTAATAATGTGAGTAGTCCGTTAAAAAATGGGCGGGATCGGACCAGTGGGCGTGACATCCCCCATACAAAGTAAGTATTTAATATATACAAATGGACTCTTATAATAGATAAAGTCTTGGGATTTTGTGTTAGTTCATAAGTTATCAACGCTATTACTCGGAAAAAATCAGTGGAAGTGGTGCCCCCATTCAAAGTGAATATTAAATGTCATATATCTGGAGTTCTGTAATATTGAATGCCTTAGAACTTTGTCAGAGTTCATGAGTTAATAATGTGAGTAGTCGGACAAAAAATGGGCATATTGAACCAATGGGCGTGGCACCTATACAATATGAAGTACTATGAAAATGACAGTCTGGAAACTTTTGACAAGTACATGTCGTGTAATATATGGGCGGAATCACTAAAACCGAAAATAACAAAAAATCTCAAAAAAAATCGCAAAATTAAAAATCTCAAGAAAACAAAAATCGTCTAAGTCAAAAATCGCCAAAACGGAAAATCGCAAATGAAAAAATCGTAAAAAACAAAAATCGCCAAAATCAAAAGCCGTCATAATCAAAAATCACAGAAAACGAAAAACACTAAGCCAAAAATCGATAAAATTCAAAAATCGCTAAAATCAAAAATCGCCAAAATAAAAAATCGCAGAAACAAAAAGCGCCAAAATCAAAAATAGTAACAAAAAAACAAACATCGCAGAAACAAATATCGCCAAATCAAAAATTTCTAACACCGAAAATCGCGAAAAACAATAATCGCCAAAGTCAAAAATCGCCAAAATCAAAAATCTCCAAAATAAAAATCGCAGGAACAAAAAGCGACAAAATCAAAAATCGTCAAAAAAAAAAACAATAAATAAAATGGTGTTATAAAAAATACGTTCCCAGTTTATTTATTTCGGTTATGATGGGTGTAGCATAGCGCATCGGGTTACTATTAGTAGGGTATAAAATTGTTGTACTATCAAAAAACGATTTCCTGTAGTAACCACCCCCTTAAACAACATTATGTTTAATTATCAGCTGATATAAATAACAGCAAATAAATAATAGTTTGGAATGGTGATTGAATTAAAATATATTAAAAAAAAAAAAAAAAAAAAAATTCGGAAAAATATGACAACCATATTTGTTTCTAGACGCTTCTATGTATGTACATTCGTAATTGTTTCAAAATCTTTTAATCTGTATGATCATTTTAGAGGTCACTGATATCTGTTGTTGCTATCGATCAATTTAGCTTATTTTCATTATTAATATGCTTCTGATAATAAAATTTTTAAATAAAAACCAACAATTCGGCCCACCTATTGGTATCGTTACTTCAACAAATATACGGATTAAGGGAAAGCTGAACTAATCCACAACAAATCAAGATGTATTAATAATCCCTTTTTTAAGTCTCCAATTTATATTTCGTCGCGATCCAAATTTATTTTATAAATTATATGTCACATGCTGGGAATAGTATGACAATGTTTACTTTTTAATTGGGGCAAAACTGAAATTTTTATTTGTATTGTAGAAAAAATAAAATTGTTTATAAACAAAGTAAATCAAAAGATTGTACTTGTGTGAGAATATAATAAAACACACAATAAACATAACAAAATTCTGTAGAAGAGTAAATATAACCATTGTTTTATACTTACATTTAATAAAATACACTGCTCTCTTAAATTTCAAACTCAAACATTCATCATGATTAGGCAAAAAAATATATTCAAAAATGAAAAAAAAAAAAAATCCCATCCATCGGGAAAAAACACGTCACCATTGATATCGTTATTTATTGTATGTATTTCAACCAAACAAAACACTACTTACTATTCACTATTCACTAGTAGTACACATTAATAAATATGATGAATTTCATAAATTTGTGAAATATTTATTTAGATTCGGATAGCTTTAAGAATGATTCAACAAATGTAGCGAGTGTAATTTAAAAAAACGAGCCTACATTGGCAGTAAAGAATGCGGTTTATTTACTGTTTTAAAGTTCGCTTAAACTTGGTATTAATATTTTAATAAAAAAAATAGTTCCATAAATAAAAACCACAACTTTTTTATTTAAAATTAGAAAAGTTTGAGGTTTTGCAGATCATTACAGTCATATATTTAACAAAAGAAAACTGAAGATTAGATTTATTTAGAGAAATTGTTTCTTTTCATTGAAAACTTTTTTTTTATTATATGGAAAAATCGTTTTTATTTTTGTTAATCTTTAATTTTTCTCTGTTTCATGTTGCCAGGCAATACATCAGAAAGTAGGTGTGAAACTGATATCCAATTGACCATCTGTTTGAAATCAGTACTAAATTATACATTTTAATTATACGAATACATTATTTGTTTATTTAACTCATTAACGCTGAACGGGTATTTAAATACCCAGAAATAGAGCAATTTAAAACAAGTAAGAAATTATAGTCGGTCTAGACCGACTATACGATACCCTATACCATGCGTTTAGAGACCCTATCTCTCAGGCCCAACTAACTGGATATAGAAAATAAGCATAAACCAAATTTGAGTGGGATTTTTATTAATTTTTTTGGCTGCAGATATGAAAAATTTCATATCGGATGCTATATCTATATGGGGACTAGGCCCAAAAATGGACCGATCCTGACCATGTTTGGTAGAGTCTCTTATATATATATATACATATATACAAACAAAATTTGAAAAGAATCCGTGCAATATTTTTTTGTTTTTTGATAGATTTAAGTGAAGATCGGGAAGCAGCTCTATATGGGGCCAATGACTAAGAGTTGTCCCATAGGGATCATTTTTGGACTACCGATTAATGGATGTAATAAAGCATACAAACCCAATTTGACTAAGATTTATATGATAATTTAGATCTTATGGCAATTTATGTTGATTTCATAGGGGTCATTTGTATGGGGGCTAGGTCTGAACATGGACCGATTTTCACCAATTTCAATAGCGTTCATCCTATGGCCGATAAAATCTTACATACCAAATTTCATCAAAATATATTTATATTTGCGACCTGCAGTTTGATTACAAGCTTTACATGGACACACAGACGGACGGACGGACATCGTTAAATCGAATCAGATAGTGATTCTGATTCGATCGGTATAGTAAAAGATGGGTTTAGGTCAAATATTTTTGGTAGTTACAAACAGCAGCACAAAGTCATTATACCCAAACCACATAGTGGTATAGGGTATAAAAAGATGCAGCTAGAGACAGGGTAGCGGAATCTCCATCTAGTTTTCAGAAAATCTAATAACTAAAGAAGTATGAAAGAAAATACATTTCCGATAATTTTTAATAAAAAAAAATAATAACCCATATGGGCTTGCACTCCGCGTTTGTGAAGTGCTTTTTATACCCCTTACCACGCTGTGGTCGTGGTACTTATAATGAGTTTGTGCTGATGTTTGTAACTACCAAAAAAACTTCACCTTTTATTAAATCAAATGGCCCATAATGACTTTCTGATTCAATGAAGCTACATATACATTGGAAACTTTTGCAAAATTCTGAATTTGCCAATTTTGTTGGCAAATTTGTTACAAAATATAATTAAAAAAAAAAAAAAAAATAAACGAAAAAACATTTTTTAGTCGTGACAAATCAATGGAAACTTTTAAACTTCTGCGCCAGAGTTGACTAAAACAAAAAAAAATAGAGGATGGTAAGAAAGAAAATGTATAAAACATTAGCATTTATTTAAATATTTGTGTTTCTAACGTTTTCTTTCAACTGTTTATACCCTATACCACTATGTGGTTTGGGTATAATGACCGATCGAATCAGAATCACTATCTGATTCGATTTAACGATGTCCGCCCGTCCGTCTGTGTGTCCATGTAAAGCTTGTAATCAAACTGCAGGTCGCAAATATGAATATATTTTGACGAAATTTGGTATGTAAGCTTTTATCTGCCATGGCATGAACGCTAGTGAAATTGGTGAGAATCGGTCCATGTTCAGACCTAGCCCCCATACAAATGACCCCTATGAAATCAACATAAATTGTCATAAGATACAAATTATCATATAAATCTTATTCAAATTGGGTTTGTATGTGTTTATTACATCCATTAATCAGTAGTCCAAAAATGATCTCTATTGGACAACTCTTAGTCATAGGCCCCATATAGAGCTGCTTCCCGATCTTCACTTAAATCTATCAAAAAACAAAAATATTGCACTGATTCTTCTCAAATTTTGTTTGTATATATTTTTGCAAAATATAAGAGACCTTACCAAACATGGGCAGGATCGGTCCATTTTTGGGCCTAGTCCCCATATAGATATAGCCCATAATTTAAAACATCAAGTCATTAATGACTCAACATTATCAGAGACAGGATAAATTAATAGGAATATAGTTTAAAAAATTTTCAGAAATGCTAACTAAAGAAGTCATTAACAATTTGAAACTAAAAATATATGCTCGAACTGTTTCCCGACGAGCAGTTCAGATAAAATAAACTGATCACGACGGAATTGAAATACTGTTCTCTTTTCAGATGAGGCCAATATATAAGGGAGAACGTTTGTACGGTGACCAAAGGGAAAAAGAATTGTCCCAAAATTTTCAAATAAAACAGTCAAGTTTGGCGGCGGCAATATTTTGGTATGGGGTTGCTTTTCATGTCAAAGAATAGGTAAAAGATACTGTAACTGGAATTGCATACAGGGAAATTCTAAATGATGTAATATATCAATACGCGGAGGAAAATGTGACCCCGGTCTGGAAAGACCCAAAACATAATTCCAAAGTTATAACCGAATGGCTACAATAAAAAAAAAAAATTCTGAGTTTAGATCACTTAATAACAGATGAAATTTATCGCCATGGGTATTTAAAACCTGTTTCGTTCATTAGATTTTGATATTATAAATTAACTTTTATTTTTTTAAATTCATACATTCCCGAACAGTAACGGGATGAAGTTTCATTAATATTGAACAAGAGGATCTTGGGTCAGTCATTAATGGATTAATATAGAATTTAATATAAACACAAGTATTTTTTGCTTGCTGTTAAAAACCTTAGTAACAAACAAAAAATTATGCCAGATAAGTAAAAGATCTTTGGATTATAAGATCGCCTCTGAATAATTCTATTCATAGATTTCGCTATGAACAACATTTTAGCTGAGATCTAGCTAAACACGTTAAATCCGAATAGTGTATCGGACCATTTTCAGAAGTAACCGGTGATCCAAATAGAGATACTTGTTTCAATAGCCTTTTTTGACAGATCACGTGTGAATCGTGTCATGCTGTCATGTTATTTTTGTTTAGTATTGTTTGGCATTTCATCATGGAAATTTATTACGAAAACTCTCGTTCTGTGCAGAATATGTTTCATGCACTTCGCTCAACTTATGGTCAACATAATCGGCCTACTGAGCGTACTATTCACAACATCATCACCCATCTGGAGACCCAGCATTCATTATTGGATAATATTCGACCGAATAGACCACGTCCAGCACGCATTCTCGGCCGTAGCTGAGACTGTACACGAAAACATATATCTTCAAAAATGATGC
Source organism: Cordilura impudica (assembly GCA_963682025.1). Taxonomy (NCBI): domain Eukaryota; kingdom Metazoa; phylum Arthropoda; class Insecta; order Diptera; family Scathophagidae; genus Cordilura; species Cordilura impudica. Next base: position 17,017,284 of record OY821517.1, read on the forward strand.
CGGTGAGAACGTAACCGTCAATGGCGACCGTTGTCGTGCCATGATAACCGACTATTGATGCCTGATATTGAAGCTCGTGATCTCGGCGACATTTGGTTTCAGCAAGACGGCGCCACTTCCCACACAGCGCATCAATCAATGGATTTGTTGAGAGAACACTTCGGTGAGCAGATAATTTCACGTTTTGGGCCGGTCGATTGGCCACTAAGATCGCGTGATATCACACCGTTAGACTTTTTCCTGTGGGAATATGTAAAATCTAAAGTTTATACGGACAATCCCGCTTCGATTCAGGCCTTGGAGCAAAACATCACTCGTGTCATTCGCCAGTTACCAGTCGAATTGCTCGAACGAGTCATCGAAAATTGGTCTCAACGGATGGACCATCTGAGACGTATCCGCGGGCAAAATTTGATAGACATAATCTTCAAGAAATAAATGCCAAAGAATGTTCTTTCAAATGATAATAAACATTCCCCATTAAATTTGAACTTTCTGTATTTTTTTCTTTAAAAAAGTAGGGAACCTCGAAATGGATCACTCTTTAGTTCCAATATTAACTCTTCTACAGACCTTATTATAGTAAACAGTATAATGAAATCTAAAGCTTTTTTTAAATCTTAAAAACCATAAAATTCAGCTAAATAATTTTTTCTAAAGTAGTACCATATTTCAATAGGAGTATCAATCAAAATCTTCTGACGTTTTTACGGTGAAAAATAATCTTTCAATGTTATTTCAATTAAAACAAGTAAGAAAATTATAGTCGGTCTAGACCGACTATAAGATACCCTATACCATGCATTTAGAGACCCTATCTCTTAGGCCCAACTAACTGGATATAGAAAATAAGCATAAACCAAATTTGAGTGGGATTTTTATTAATTTTTTTGGCTGCAGATATGAAAAAGTTCATATCGGATGCTATATCTATATAGGGACTTGGTCCAAAAATGGACCGATCCTGAGTCAAAGGGACCATTTTTGGACTACTCATTAATGGATGTAATGAACGCATACAAACCCAATTTGAGTAAGATCTATATGACAATTTGGATCTTATGGCAATGTATGTCGATTTCATATGGGTAATTTGTATGGGGGCTAGGTCTGAACATGGACCGATTCTCACCAATTTCAATAGCGTTCATGCCATGGCAGATAAAAGCCTATATACCATATTTCGTCAAAATATATTCATATTTGCGACCTGCAGTTTGATAACAAGCTTTACATGGACACACAGACGGACGGACGGACATTGTTAAATCAACTCAGAAAGTGATTCTGATTCGATCGGTATAATTAAAGATGGGTCTAGGTCAAATATTTTTGGTTGTTACAAACAGCAGCACAAAGTCATTATACCCAAACCACACAGTGGTATAGGGTATAAATACTCCTTTATAAGGTGCATGGGCTAGAAAATAAATTATTATGCGAGTACAATGAATTTTTTTATCTTTTATTATACCGATCGAATCAGAATCACTATCTGATTCGATTTAACGATGTCCGTCCGTCCGTCTGTGTGTCCATGTAAAGCTTGTTATCAAACTGCAGGTCGCAAATATGAATATATTTTGACGAAATATGGTATATAGGCTTTTATCTGCCATGGCATGAACGCTATTGAAATTGGTGAGAATCGGTCCATGTTCAGACCTAGCCATCATACAAATGACCCCTATGAAATCAACATAAATTGTCATAAGATACAAATTATCATATAAATCTTATTCAAATTGGGTTTGTATGTGTTTATTACTAATAGATAAAATTTATTAACTTGTCTAACTAACTAACGTTTTCATTGTCTGTCGATGGCAATTGTTCTTACTAGTACTATTTCATTAAGGTTGATACAAATAACAACCACAGAACAACCCGACCTGACGTATAGATGGCAGCAGCGGTTGGAATAAAACTACTCCGATGGAAAGTGTCAACCTTATAAAACATATGTTTGAAGTTTCAAGTTTAAACATGGAAAAAATTGGTCATCGTTATGTAATTCAATACTTTCATTTGAAAGGTCTCAGTCCAACCAATATTAAAGCCGATTCTACTCTGTGGAGTCTGCACCCTTGGTTACGTCTGTAAAATATTGGGTGGTACAGCTACAGCTACGGACCAACTGAGGCCTAGAGGGTTGAGAAATCCACAAAATGGTATTGGGTCCACCACTTTACACCTGACACAAAGGAATAGTCAAAACAGTGGACTAAAATGGGAGAATCGTGTCCAAAGAAGGCGAAGACAGTTCCATCTGCCGGCAAGGTTATGGCGTCTGTTGTTTTGGATGTGCGTGGGATAATTTTTATTGATTTTCTTCAAGAAGGATAAATAATTAACGACAAATATTATAGTTACTCCTTGCAGTGTTAAGTGATGAAATAGCATTTGACGAAAAAGAAAGTGTTGTTTCATCAAGACAATGCACCAGTTCACACATCTACTATTTCGACGACCAAAATCCATGAATTAAAATTCGAATTGCTTCATCACGCACCTTCTTCGCCAGATTTACCTCCCTGGGACTATTTTCTATTTTCAAAATTAAAAAATGGCTCGGTTGTAAAAGATTTGCCAAAAATGAAGAGGTGGAGTCTGAGGTTAATGGCTAGTGTAAGGAGCCAGACAGTTTCAACTATAAACAGGGTATCGATGCTATTGATTATCATTGGGAAAAGTGTATCAAGCTAAAGAAAAATTTTCCCGAATTTGTTGTGTTCTGGTACCGCCCTGGTAGCAGTATTTGAAGGCACTCTATTGAAGATTTAAATTCTAAAAAACATTTTTTTTGTAATAAACTGGATTGTTATTTCGACCTTTTTGTTGTAATTTTTAGATAAAAATAGTTAAATTATGGCCTCAAGCTTAACTATTTTTATCTAAAAAAATTTTTTTTTGTATATATCGAAACTTATTTCTTTGACTGAAAGCTTTCAGGTCTATATAGTATTTCTATTCACCTATTCACTTAGAAATAAATTCTCCTAAAGATATTCGCGTTTTTCAATTATTTCAACATGAGTACATATTTCTGGCAACATTGTCTCAACAACCCAGTTAATTAACTATAAAAAGGGGTTGGAACATATAGAGACAAAAATCCACACAAGTTTGTACTCGACAGTTGGGTTCATTATAAAAATAACAAGTGCAATATGGAATTTCTGCTAACAATGAATGTAATTCAAATATGATTCAAACAACAAAACAAATAACACGATTCTTTAGATTTTAACAACAAAGTCAATACATTTGAATATATGTTATATAATTTTATTTGAAATTATTTACATATTTAAATTGTGTATAATTTATACAGCAGAAAAACAATAAATCATTGTACGACAATTATATATTCATTGGCTGACAAGATAAAAGGGCATAACTACCACTTATGTTGAATATATATAATTCAACATATATATATAATATATATAATTCAACATTTGCTTGTCTTTTCTTCATTGTTTTTTTTTTTTTTTTTTTGATAAACTTGATTATTAAGACACAAAAATTAACTCAATATTTTACAATTCTTTGCAACTATTAATTTCTGTTATATTTTTTACAATAAACATCTGAAACCAAATCACATTCTCATATCAGAAACTGTTTGTTTTGTGGTTGTTCATAATCGTGTTATCATAGGAAACTTTTTTTTTTTAGTTTATAAACAAAAATAGCATCATAAGCCGGTATATTTTTTTAAATTTTTTTTCTTTAATGTGAGTCAATCTTTAGACATATTGACATTTTAATTAAATTCAAACGTAAAAATTTTTTATTACGAATTCCATTTAACGTTAAAATTCAGTTATTTAAAGTTTAATGACGTATTTTGTATACCCTAAGTTATATATACTTTGCTAAACAAACTGTGTGCAAGCCATGCTGTTGAATTAGAGTCCGATCACAGGATCAATTTAGAGTTGTTATACATTCAACCTAGTTTAATTAGCTGTTATACTATTGTTATATTTGTGATTGTCTTATACTTTTTGGTTGTTAAATTAGTTTATGTTGTGAAATTTCTAACGTTGTTATACTTAAGGGTTGTTGAATTAGCTGCAATAATATTTACACCAATATACTCCTACCTCACACCGTTTTTGTCTTACTCTGTTTGGTTTGGGTATACTGACTTTGTACTGCTGTGTGTAACTACCAAAAATATTTGGCCTAGACCCATCTTTTATTATACCGATCGAATTAGAATCACTATCTGATTCGATTTAACGATGTCCGTCCGTCTGTGTGTCCATGTAAAACTTGTAATCAAACTGCAGGTCGCAAATATGAATATATTTTGATGAAATTTGGTATTTAATCTTTTATCGGCCATTGGATGAACGCTATTGAAATTGGTGATAATCGGTCAATGTTCAGACCTAGCCCTCATACAAATGACCCCTATGAAATCAACATAAATTGCCATAAGATCCAAATTATCATATAAATCTTAGTCAGTAGTCCAAAATAGTCCAAATTAATCAGTAGTCCAAAAATAATCCCTATTGGACAACTCTTAGTCATAGGCCCCATATAGAGCTGCTTCCCGATCTTCACTTAAATCTATCAAAAAACAAAAATATTGCACTGATTCTTCTCAAATTTTGTTTGTATATATTTTTGCAAAATACAAGAGACTTTACCAAGCATGGTCAGAATCGGTCCATTTTTGGGCCTAGTCCCCATATAGATATAGCATCCGATATGAACTTTTTCATAACTGTAGCCAAAAAAATTAATAAAAATCCCACTCAAATTTGGTTTATGCTTATTTTCTATATCCAGTTTGTTGGGCCTGAGAGATAGGGTCTTTAAAAGCATGGTATAGGGTATCGTATAGTCGGTCTAGACCGACTATAATTTTCCTACTTGTTGTGTTATTGTATTGTGAAATAGATTTTTACCCTCCTGAGCGTATAGGTGTGTATACATCAAAAATATATATTTACGAGGGCGGGCCCTGACAAAAAAATACAACAAATTTTGGAAAAATTTTCTTCATTTCTCTGCACAATCTCCTCTTAGGTCGATACACTTTTCCCAAGCACTATTCAATAGTTTCGATACCCGGTTTAAAATAGTAACTGTCCGGCTCTCTACAATAACCATCAGCCACAGATTCCACCTCTTCATTTTTAGCAAATCTTTTACCACCGAGCCATTTGTCAAGTATAGAAATAGAAAATAATCCGAGAGAGCAAATTTTGGCGAATGAGATGAGTGATGAATCAATTTGAACTTTAACTCATGGATATTGGCCATCGCAATAGTAGATGTGTAAACTGGTGCATTGCCTTGATGAAACAGCACTTTCTTTTTTCCTAGATTTCACCACTTAAATGCTGCAACAAGATAAGAAACTTATCAATAAAAATTATCCCATGTGCATCCCAAACAGCCGAAGCCATAACATTGCCTGCAGATGGTACTGTCTTTGCCGTCTTTCGACACGTTCTCGCAGTTGTTTCCATTATTTTGACTATTCCTTTGTCTCAGATGTAAAGTGGTGGACCCATGTCTCTATTTTTCGACTTAATCGTCCTATACTAGCTTGGGGTCATTTGTGGAGCCAAGTTCAAATGGGTTAATCATGTCAAATTATAAAATCATAATCATCAAATTATAAAAATTGGTAAAATATAGCACAAGACAGACGGACGGACGAAGAGAAATCGATTTAAAGACTCGAGATGTATTAGGAATATATATCTTATGGGGTCACAAATTAATTTTTCGATGGATTACAAACGGAATGATAAATTGATATATAAAGACTAGTTCACAACAATCAAAATCGAATTCTTAAATCAGTTCTTCAATAAATAAATACTTCTGTACATATACTTTTTTGTTAAAATAAAAAATTACAAACTAACTGTTATTTTCGGTCCCTGTATAATCTCTATTAAATATTCCACTGGTAACTCAGAAATTAGTTTTTCTTTTAGTAGCGTATAAATATACTCAACAATGCCGCATTTAACACTAATTAGCTATTTCTTAATTTATTTTTTAAACTGGTTTAGAAAGGGATTTCTAAAATTTCATATCCAAAATGGAATGTGTGTGAACATTATAGTTTTTTTTTTTCTTAGCAAGTCATTGTGCTCTATATGGTTGTATGTGTGAGTCATTTTAAAAGACTTATTTTGCTTTAAGCTGAATTTCTTAAGGTGCCTTAATATACTAACCTTGAACTAAACCTACATTTTGCTTAGAATTCATCTATCCATCTATGGACATTGTGGCATAGCGATTAGAGACAGAGTTAATTTGCTCTCAAAAATTTGTTATAAATACATATACGTACACACACACTTGCTAGATAAAGTATTCGTACACTAGAAAATGAAAATTTTTAATATTAATAAAAAAAAATTATAAAATATTTCGACTAACTTTTTACCATTGACACATTGGGAATTTTACTTGCTTAAAAAAAGTTACGGTGCTTTTCTTCTTCAATTTTTTTTGTTTATTTACTAATTTTATTTATTTATTTGATTTCCCACGCAACAAGATTTATAATCTTGTAATTAAAGTATAGGAGTTATACATTGAATTCAAATAGAAATTTTAACAAATTGGGTTTCAAAAATAGTATTCATATGTAAATATAAAAAATTAAATAACTTTGAAGAAAAATAAAAACGTAAAAAATGCGGAATCTCACTATTTATTAATCGAAGTATTATAATATTTGTATGTATAAAAAAAAGATGTTCTTAAAAAATTATTTATTATTTATTTTTGTCTCAAATTTAATTAAATTTCGTTCAAAATTTTATTTTATATATTCTGAGAAGTGTTGAAATTCTGAAATTTGCCCTCTTTAAAAAAAAAAGATTCTATTCAGTGAATTAATGAATTTCTTCCAATTATTTACACCTTCACTACAAATTTTGTTGTTAAAAAAACAATATGCTAACTATAAGTGTCGGAAAAAAAATGTTCGTACATTTACAATTAGCCCGTTACATCGATATAATTTTAACAAAAATTGTTTGTATAAAGTTGATTTCGCCTAATTATATTTCTTTTGGAAGCTATATTTTGAGATGAGCAAAAATGATCCCAAAGCTTAGAAATGGGGGGTATATATTTTCGTGAAAAACCTCGTTTCGGTCGCCCCTCCGCAGTAACTTAGCGCAAAAAGCGCTTAAAGAATCCTTCGGCAAAGACATATTCATGGATGTCTTTGTCTTTAAAAATATCTGGCTATCATGGTCGTCTATCACATAGAAAGCCATTAATTTTCGATTTTAATAGTAAAAAACGTATGGACTTTGGAAATGAGTAAGTATTTTCGGCATTATAGGACAAAAGTAAGTTTGACGAAAAAGCGGAACTGCATTAAATAAAGAAAATCTTTTCCCAACGGTTAAACACGGTGGAGGTGACACAACAATTGGACCTTGGAGAAGATGTTTAGTTATAACAGGATAATGATCCAAAACATAAGTAAGAAAATTATATTTGGTCTAGAGTTATATGTATAAAACCATTCATATCCCAACGTATACAATACTATTGGAATACCCTTATTATTATTATTACTTAGTGTTTATTAAGATCATTGTTTTGTTTTTGTTTAGTTTACATATATTTTTTGTAGCAATACAAATATTATTTTGTTTCATATTGTAACTAAGCGTAAAACAATAATCATGTTTAACCATGCACAATCATGTTTACTTTCTTACATACACAATATGTATGTATGTAAGAGAAGTGAAATCATTCTGCATGCCCAGTTTTATTATATGAAAAACCTGTTTTTGAACTATTATTTTCTTACTAAGTGAGAACATTAATTGTGATCAACCATGCATAATCATGTCTACTTTGTGTATGTAAGAGAAGTGGAATGATTCTACATCCCCAAATTTGCTCTACAGAAACCTGTTTTCATGTAAAGTTTGGTTACTGGGTAAAAGCAGTGATCTTTTATTTTCTACTTGTTGCCAAGGGTAAATCATGATTATGCATGCCCAGTTTATACTGTTGTTTTCTTGTAAGAATAAATAGAAAGGCATGCACAATCATGATCAGTAGAAGATTTGTAAATTAAATGACAGGAAAGTCTGATTTCGGAAGCCAAGGCGAACGTTTCAAAAGTTTGTGACTTATGACTTATTCTTAAATCAAGGACATGATATTATAATAAAATATTAAATTTATAAAACGTGTATAAAAAAATATTTAATAAATAAAATAAGTTTTAAAATAAATAATCATTAAATAAAAGTTTAAAAAACAAATTGTCGTGTAATTTATTTAAAAATAAAAACCTACGACAAAATTCTAGACCGACCCACCTTTCCCCATACCAAGCGTTTTGAATCCAACTTTACTGAGGCAATAACTGGCTACAGAAAATAAGCATTAAGCCAGTTTTCGTGCTATTGTTATTAATTTGTGGCATACAAATATGGGGACTAGGTCACAAAATGGACTGATGACCATCCACTTAGTTTTATCAAAAAATATGAACCAAATTTTAAAAAATCGATGCAATATTTTTTTTTTTTTTGATGATGAGAGGGGTAAAAATCTATTTCACAATACAATCACAAAAACAGCGTGAGAAATAAGCAGACAAAAACCTTGTGAAGTATGAGTGTATTGGTGCAAAGATTATAATAAAAAAATTATTTAAGCTAATTCAACAACCGCTGCTGTAACTTCACAATTTCACAATATAAATGTATGACATGTAATTCGACAACCACACAAGTATAACGCTATTACTAATATATCAAGTATGAAAATTATAGTCGGTCTAGACAGACTATACGATACCCTATACCATGGTTTAGAGACACTATCTCTTCGGTCCAACTAATTCAATATAGAAAATAAGCATAAACCAAATTTGAGTGGCACTGTTATTAAATTTTTTGGCTGCAGATATGAAAAAGTTCATATCGAATGCTATATTTATATGGGGACTAGGTCGAAAAATGGTCCGATCCTGACCATATTTGGTAAAATCACTTATATTTTGAAAAAGTATATACAAACCAAATTTGAGAAAAATCTGTGCAATATTTTTGTTTTTTGATAGATTTAAGTGAAGATCGGGAAGTAGCTCTATATGTGGGGCCTATGACTAAGAATTGTCCTATAGGCATTTTATTTGGACTACTGATTAATGGATATAATAAACACATACAAACTCAATTTGACTGAGATCTATATGATAATTTGGACCTTATGGCAATTTATGTCGATTTCATAGGGGTCATTTGTATGGGGACTAGGTCTGAACATGGACCAAATTTCACCAATTTCAATAGCGTTCATTCTATTACTGGTATAAGCTTACATAGCAAATTTCATCAAAATATATTCATATTTGCGACCTGTAGTTTGATTACAAGGTTTACATGGACACACAGACGGACGGACGGACGGACGGACATCGCTAAATCGACTCAGAAAGTGATTCTGGGTCGATCAGTGTCATAAATGATGGGTATAAGTCAAGTATTTTTGGTAGTTACAAACAGCAGCACAAAGTCATTATACCCAAACCACATAATGGTATCTATATATATAAAATGGAATGTGTGTTTGTTTATTTGTTTGTTTGTACCTTATAGGAGACCAAACCTCTGGACCGATCTTCCTGAAATTTTCACAGCATTTAACTGGGACTCTGGCATGATTAATAGGGTACTTTTTTTTTCGACCACGCCCACTTTTACGCCCACTTTTATTATATAATTGCTCCCATATAGTTTTTAACAGATTTACTTCAAATTGTATATACATTATACTCCAGGCGAGGTAGAAATAAAAATTTCTTACGCCACGCCCCCTTTCACGCCCCATTTCACGCCAAATTTTGTTTGAAAGTTTTAAACTTTTTGTTCTCTGTACAAATTTGTTCCTTCCAACGGATTTTTTTTTATTGCTCTTAATACTGTTAACGTCGCCATATAACTATGAACCACGCCCACTTCACCGTCCCCTTTTTTAATTCAGATACTTACTTATACCACTAACAATGTTTGCTATACAAAATACTTTTTTTGTAATATGTATTTACCTAAAGTTTTATACACTTTTTATCAGGTAAGGTAGCCATACTTTTTTTTATTACCAAATCCCCCTTTTTCGCCCCATTTTACCTTAAATTATAATTAATCTGCTTTCAATCTATCTATATCTATATATATAAAATGGAATGTGTGTTTGTTTGTGCTTTATAGGAGGCCAAACCCCTAAACCGATCTTCCGGAAATTTTGACAGCGTGTTACTGTGGCTCTGGAAGGAATAATAGGCTATATAAATTTTGGATTGGACAAAGGGGCGGTGCCACGCCAATATAACCCAAAATTTGAAATCGTCGTATCTCGGGAATTTTTTGACCTACGGCGGTCATTTTGGTACATATGGTATTCGCATGAATAGAAATACATACCAGAAGAAAAGTGGGCGGGACCACGGCCCTTTTTAGAAAAATAAAAAATCGTAAAATGTTCTAAACTACTGGAAGGATAGTCATGAAATTTTCACAAAAGGATATTTTTGCGAAATACTAAGTCCCTAACTATATAAAGTTGTTAGTGGGCAAAGGGACGTGGTCCCGCCCATATAACCCAAAATTTAAAATCGTCATATCTCGGCCATTTTTTAACCTACGGGGATGATAATTGGCATATATCGTATTGAAATTAATAGAAATAGTACTACAAGAAAACTGGGCGGGACCACGCCCTTTTTAGACAAATTAAAATCCATAATAACTTCTATTAAGCCCTTGACTATATAAAGTTTGTTAGTGGACAAAGGGGCGAGGCCCCGCCCATATAACTCAATATTTGGCATGGACTGATTTGCCTAATAAGGTGTTTTCTTAAATAGGTATGCATTCCATGCGAAATTCGGCGGGCCACGTCCCTTTGTTTCCGATTTGTAGGAAGCCAGACCTGTACACCATTCTTCCTTAAACTTTCACAGTGTGAAACTTTCATTCACTACACCCAATTTTTTATATTCGATTATTGATGTGCCAGGCTTTCCACCACATGTGCTACAACTCAAAATTGGAGTGCCCATTATTTTACTGCGCAATATCGATCCACCACGGCTTTGCAATGGCACTCGACTTGCAGTAAAAAAATGCTAAATAATTTAATAGAAGCGACCATTATAACAGGAAAATATAAAGGAATAGATATACTTTTGCCACGCATTCCAATGATTCCATTCGACTTCAAACGATTACAGTTTCCTTTTCGATTAGCGTTTGCGATGACTGTTAACAAAGCTCAATGTCAATCTGTTCAAATTTGCGGCTTAAATTTAGCAAATCCATGTTTCTCGCATGGACAGCTTTATGTTGCATGCTCACGTGTAGGGAAACCCACCGACTTATATGTTTATGCTCCAGATGGACAAACTAAAAATATTGTACATCCTAAAGCATTGCAATAATTAATTCTAAATTAAATAAATAATATTTTGTTAATGTATAAATATTTTTTTTTCTTTTATTTTATAACGATGAGGGGTAGCGAAGTACACCGGGTTCAGCTAGTAGGGTATAAAAATTATTTCAGCTAATTCAACAACCCCAACTACAACAACCAGTTGAAATAATAAATAATAATAAAAAAATTTTATATTAGCTGAGCCGCTGCAGTTGTTTGCTATAAGTGATACATAGATGACGCTTTCTGTTTGATTTCAGTTGAAGTGTAAATAGATGTTTACACATCTCCCCTGTGATCGGAGTCACATGGTTTTCTTTTTTGATAGATTTAAGTGAAGATCAAGAATTAGCTTTATATGTGGACTATGAATCAAATTGGTCCCACAGAGTCGATTTAGCGATGTCCGTTCGTCCGTCTGTCTGTCTGTCTGTCCAATACATACGGAACACAATATGAAGCTGTGGATGCTCTACAATGCTGAATATCGCCTCACAGAGGTTCTAAAGCGGCAAAGATATTCTACAAGTTACTAACTTAAGCAATGAATTTTTTTCTTTTTTTTTAAGTTTTTACCCGCTTAAAATTTGTTAAATGCAGTAAAACTTAAATAAATTTAAAAAACTAATAAATAGCTTAATAAATTGTTAAAAAAAATATAATTTAGCTTAGTTAATTTTTTCTTATTTTGTTCATAGTATGCGGATACTTTTTCTAGCAAGTGTACAATTGCTAATGGTTTATTTCTTATCTGAATTTGACTTGTTTGCAGATGTTAAATATTTTCCAAAACACTTGTTAAATTTATTTAAATTAGAAAACAACACTTCTAGAATAATTTTATAACGACAACGGGTAACAAAACATACGAAAATTAAGCAATCTGAAGAATAATGGGTGGGGGGGTCAAAATCATGTGATTATTTAATCAATTTGCAGTAGATTGTTAATTATACTCAGCAAAAAAGAAATTCGAACTAAGTGAAAAAGATTCTATGTATAGTATTGATCCGGATGTGGAAAATTGGATAATGTGTGGTTAATTAGTGAGTTCCTACATTAAATGGACATTTTTAAATTACGATTTTGGGAAGTGTCGGGATCCAGTTTGTTTCCTTTCTATATGAAACTATTAAATCTGAAGTTTGGGGATAATCGGTTAAAGAAAAGTCGCGCCGGTAATCCATTGAAAATTTCAAGTGTGTTTATGTGGGGAAAATATGACTTTTTTTGAGATGTTATGAAAATTTCGTTCTATAGTTTAATTTTTTCGACAAGTTGTTATATGACTCGATTTCAGTATTAAATTATCTTTTCAAAATGCTATACATGTTATGTTATTTTAAATGGTGCGTGGTAAAGAAGAAGAAAGCATATATTTCAAAAATTCATAACTGCACTGTATTCTTAATCGGACCGGTTTTTGTCATTTCAGCCTTCATCAGCGATTTATTGAACATTGTGATTAATTGTTATGTTTTAATTGAATAGATTATTTCTATATGAAAAATTTTCTTACTTAGGGCGGCCGTGAGGTTTGAACCATGAACCTTCACATACACTCGTACTTGCACTTTTTGGTCAGCGCTTTAACACCCTCGCCTAAAGTCAGGCCTACGAGCAGTGTGGTTAGATTCAGTTTTCTACCATACAGCTTTACTTTGTACTAATTTCAGAAGATACAACTCTGTCCAAACAAACAATCGTTATTTTTAATATTTTGAATATTTTTTGCATTTACACTTCTAATTTCCACTATTCTCAGTTTTCGTAAGAGTTGTCATATGTTATGTACGGTTTTGTACATACCTACATATGCACTGTACATATTTGAGATGACGCATTGAAGCGAAGAAATTTTTTTTGTTAGTTAGATTTATAGTCATTTTTCAGACATATTGTAATTACTACTGTAATTAATATTAATTTTGTTTTAAATGGTGCGTGGTAAAGAAGAAGAAAGCATATATTTCAAAAATTCATAACTGCACTGTATTCTTAATCGGTCCGGTTTCTGGCATTTCAGCCTTCATCAGCGATTTATTGAACATTGTTTTGTTTTGTTATGTTATTTTTTTTTCCGAAACCCTAGGTTATGAAGATAAAATATAAAATTTAAAAGTAGAAAAGTGATTAATTTTTGATACAAAGTATTTAGAAAGTACATTTACTGAATAGTTCACAAAAGTCTGATTTTTCTCGAATCCGCAAAAAATTACTTGTAACAAAAATTCTAGCAGAGGGATTTATCTAAAAATTCACACAGTTAATCTCTAACATGTACTTAACGAAACGCTGAAGAGCCAGACCCATTTTTTAAAATGTTGTTTAGGAAAATTTCTTAAAACTTGAAAAAGAAGTTTTCTAAATTTTATCAAAAATATTACCCAATATTTTATCAAAAATATTACCCATTTTCTCATTGCCCAATACGTTAACAACGTGGTAATAAATCAATTCTTCATATCTGAGTACTTATAAGTATAGAGACTAAAAAAAAAAAAATAATGGCTTTTATCAATTTCTTAAAGTTGAAAAAAGTGCCATCAAATTTAATGACCCAGTGTTTTTTGACCAGAGTTCAGAAAAAAACACACACTGAATAAAAAACTCGTACATATATGTAAACAAACATAACTTAGACCAACACACACATATTTTTATTTTCATATCAATTATGTTTGTTTTTAAATTTTCTTCGGTGCCCAACACAACCATGACTGTGTTCGTTTTAATATTTCGTTATTTACACGAACATTTTTGTATCACATACTTTTTGTTTCAATCACACATAAAGCACACATTTTTGAGTGTTGTTTTATTTGAAGTTCATGTTCTGGTACGTGTACTGAAAAAAAACACAGAACATGTACAATAAACAGGTTCGAGTTCAGTTATATATTAAGTCGTGTTGTGGCTCGTGTAGTAAGAAAAAACAGAACATGTACAATAAACAGGTTCGAGTTCAGTTATATTTTAAGTTATTTATTATTTTTTATTATAATAATTTTGATTGTCTCAAATCCGTTAATCTCTAGTTTTTTCATTACATCTATTTATTGACATATTAAAAAGTTGTTGAAAACTACTTCCTGAAAGTGGTGCTGCTTTTGAATTTTAAAAAAAGTTGGGTCTGTCAGAATTATTTTCACAGTGCAGCTGCCTCAAACACCTCAGACCGGATTTTGATAACTAAACTAAGTCTAATTAACAGTTTGATTAAATCTAATTAACTAACTCAAATTTGCATCGCTTTTGAGTGAGTTTTTCAAATACAAGTTAAGCTAAGTTTAGTTAAACTTAGCTTAGTTAAACTGAGCTTTGTTAAACTAAGTTTAGTTAAACTCACAATTTTTAAAATGCTCTAGTCGAATAACAGTGTGGACCAAATTCAGGTTAGCAAAAGTTAGGTCGATTCTGAGAGTGAGGGGTGAAAATAGAGGCTAAATTAGAAGACCCGTATCGCGGCGTTTGTTTATGTTAGTTCGAATTTTTTTTTTAATCGACTGGCCAAATCAATAATTTAATTTATTTAATTTTTTTACTTAAAACTTTTCATAACTAACATTTCAAAAATATATTTTTTCCATATTTTTATAATTTCTTTTTCAATGTTTCTACAAAACTAACACTGAACAAAATTGGTACATAAAAAATGAGAAGGAAATTAATGTTAAGCTGGAAAACGCAAGTTTTGTATTATGATTGTTTTTCTTTTCAAATGAAATTTATTGAAGAAACTGAGAAGCATATTATAGATCAAACAGAAAGCAAAAAAGACTTAGTTTTGTGGAAAATATTTTCAAAAAGCATGAAAAAAAATAATTTTTTCAACATTTTGCTTCATAAGCACCACAAAAATTTTCTAAATCAATTTTTTAAAAAATTTTAATTGTTGCACAGGTCTCTAACAATAATTTGGCTTTTACAGATTGAAAAAATATCAATTAGTCGACGAGTTATTGCCAAAAAACCATATAAACAATATGCTGAAAATCGGCATTTGACTGCAAAGTTCGAAGGTCGATTAAAAAAAATAAGAACTAACATAAACAAACGCCGCGATACGGGTCTTCTAATTTAGCCTCTATTTTCACCCCTCACTCTCAGAATCGACCTAACTTTTGCTAACCTGAATTTGTTCCACAGTGTAATTCAAAAGCTTTTAGGGTTAAAAAAATTTGAGTTTAACTAAACTAAGTTTAAGTGACATTCAAAATACACGGTCTTATAAATTTAAAAAATTTAACTAAAAATTAATACAATTTTTGGATGCCAATTAAACTTAGTTTAGGAAACATACGATTTTTAGCGCTTTGGTCAAATAGTTAGAAAGTAATTAGTGTCAAAAAATTTGGATATAACTAAACTAAGTTTAACTAACATCCTAAAATTTTTTACTCTAACAGTTTTATCATTAAGATAAAAGTTTTATCATAAAATTGTTAGATCTTAAAAATTATAAATATTTTATTATTTAATCCTAATTTTTTTTTTACTAAAAAGTCAAACATTTTTTCTGCGTAAACTAAACTAAGTTTAACTAACATCATACAATTTTCTACTTTTTAGTCCAATATTTTATAGCTATAACATCGAAAATTTCATATGTCAAATAAATTTCGATTTTAACGCTTTAGTCAAATAGTTTGAAATTTATAAGTGTTAAAAAATGTTTCTTTAATAAAACTAAGCTTAACTGACGTCCAAAAACTTGGCCTTAGGCAAATTCTTCTAATATTATAACTATTAAAAAACGTTTAACTAAACTTAAATTAATTGTTATTCCAAAAACTCAATCTGAATAATAAAACTGTTGGATCTTGAGAAATTACAAATATTTTATTATTTTATTCTATTTTTTTTTTATTAAAACGTCAAACTTTTTTTTAATTAAAAATAATAATTATTCTTTCCTACAGCTTAAGTGTAAAATTTTTTCCTTAAAGTACTTTAATGAAGAAACTTAAAATAATTGTCATATATTGAACACAACTTTTACCTGGCCTCCCAGCCGTAGCTTCATTCATAAACATTTTCTTCTTGGCCCTTAAACTTTTGCATTTCATGATATTTACGTATGGCCGATTTAACAATTTCCGAAGCTCGTCTCACTCTCTCTGGCGTCATTTCTTCGACCAACATTCGACCCATATTGCCAGCACCATTTCCACGCAGATAAGATGCTGCTTTGTAGGAAATATCGCATAACGGGGTTAGATTGCATATGGCAGTAGTTATGGCACTACCAAAGATAACAACAAGAAGAGCTCCGAGAACCGTTACTATGACACGGAATACGGTAGACTCCATAATGTTGGGTAAGAGATTGGTGAGAGCGTTGATTACATTGCCCGTCGAAGATGAAACTGTTCCACTAGCCGCTAGACCAGTGGAGGCTGCTGGCACTAAAAAGCCATCATAACCAGTTTGTACGGCAAATGGTGCTGGATAGACTGGTGCTGGGGCCGGACCATAGCCGGGATAGCCATAGGGCCCGAAAGCACCGGCAAATTGAGCTAAATATTGTTGAAAAGATTCGGGAGTTAGATAACCGGCATAGATGGAGGGATCAAAGTGGCCATTACCAGTAGAGGCATGGTGTTCGGGTAACTGCAACAAGAAGAATAAATCACAAATTGTAAATCTTAAGGAATCCAAGAAATCTAAAGCTTAAAGTCAATTTCTGAAAATGTCATTTGATTTATAAAGTTTCAGACATAAACAAATATTTTAATTGTAGACCGTCGAAAGTAGTAAAAGGGATTTGGATTTGATGAAAATTTTGATTATCACTTATGAATTTAATGATGGAATCCTGAAAAGTGCTCATCAATAGCGCGTATCAGTAACTTCTTTTAACGATAATCGAACTGTCAAAAAAAGAAAACAACAAAATTATCGATTTTGGTATTCAGTAAAATTTTTAAACGATATTCGCAATTGTTAAAGTCAGCTGTTGTTGTTATCTAACCGACAACAATTTTTGTGTTGTTTATTCAATTGTTAAGAAGTTAAATTTTTAGGTTGAAATGTCGTCATACATAAATAAAAACCATTAAATAATGAAAATATTTTGCTTTTATTATAAAATCTTTTTATATAAATAATATTCAATTCATTATTTTATATTCAAATAAATAAACGAAAATATTAATAAAAAATAAAGAAATTGAACATAAACATAAAATCACTCTCTAAAACACGAAGTGATTTGTTTTTTTTTCTATTCTTCTTTGTGTTTTTCGCTTATTTTGACAGGGATGCCACTCGTAAACAATTTAAATAAGTCCCGGTTTCCACATGAAATTTTTCTTTATGAAACTGTTTGAAATTCTCTTTTAAACTTTCATCCGTGTCTACACGCTGAAATTTTTGTATTGAAATTCTAGATTTGTTCATGTTTACTTTATCATTTTATCTGTTTATTTTATCATTTTATTTCGTCAAAATCAACTTTATTTCAATTTATTATTTTTCTAAAAATTAAAGAAAACGTAAAATAACTTCAATTTGACAATTGCGAAGCAAGAAACAAAAGAGAATTTCAGAGTACATGAAAGTATGTACCCTGCCTTTCATCTCTCCCGTCTCACCTATAAACTCAAGACTTTCAGCAAGAAAACTTTCATGTGTAAACCGGCACTAAATAGAAAAATAGATTTGTCGACTATCGTTAAAGCTGCGTTCACACTATGTGTTTTGCTTGTGTTTTTCTTATTTTTTTTTAGCACGTGCAATTTGTACACATAGTGTGAACCCTTTGGCAGACATATGTAATTTTTCAATTAGAGCCGGTTCTATTTTGGCATGACAAACATATGAAAATACAACACTGCTTGTGGCGAAAGAAAAACAGAGTACATTATAAAGATTAATATTGAAAGAAAAATAAATTGTTTAATATTAATTAACAATTAAAAAAAATATATAATTTTATTTTTATACCCTATACCACTATGTGGTTTGGGTATAATGACTTTGTGCTGCATCTTTTATTATACCGATCGAATCAGAATCACTATCTGATTCGATTTAACGATGTCCGTCCGTCCGTCTGTGTGTCCATGTAAAGCTTGTAATCAAAGTGCAGGTCGCAAATATAAATATATTTTGATGAAATTTGGTATTTAATCTTTTATCGGCCATGGGATGAACGCTATTGAAATTGGTGAGAATCGACCCCTATGAAATCAACATAAATTGCAATAAGATCCAAATTATCATACAAATCGTAGTCAAATTGGGTGTGTGTGTGTTTATTACATCCATTAATCAGTAGTCCAAAAATGATCCCTATGGGACAACTCTTAGTCATAGGCCCCATATAGGGCTTCCCGATCTTCACCAAAATCTTTCAAAAAACAAAAATATTGCATTGATTCTTCTCAAATTTTTTTTGTATGTATTTTTGCAAAATACAAGAGACTTTACCAAACATGATCAGGATCGGTCATTTTTGGACCTAGTCCCCATATAGATATATCATCCGATATGAACTTTTTCATATCTGCAGCCAAAAAAATTAATAAAAATCCCACTCAAATTTGGTTTATGCTTATTTTCTATATCCAGTTAGTTGGGCCTGAGTGATAGGGTATCTAAACGCATGGTATAGGGTATCGTATAGTCGGTCTAGACCGACTATAATTTTCTTACTTGTTAACAATAAATTTTTGTTAATTCACAAATTAAATCAGCTGTTGTTTACATATAGAGGTTATGTCATACGGAAATATATATGTACGTTTGAACGCAAAAATTATGAATCGTATATAAAACGCCAATGTTGACTCACACACGGAATTACGTATGGATCGTAAAACTGAATTTACGTATGGAAAATACACATAGTGTAAACACACCTTAAGGTGTGTCGGATAAAGCTACTTCTCGATCTTCACTTAAATCTATCAAAATACAAAAATATTGCACAGATTTTTCTCAAATTTGGTTTGTATATGGTTTTACAAAAAGTAAGTGACCTTACCAAATATGGTCAGGATCGGTCCATTTTTCGACCCATATAAATCTAGCATCCGATATGAACTGTTTCATATTCAAAGGAAAAAAATAACAATGCCACTCAAATTTGGTTTATGCTTATTTTCTATATCAAATTAGTTGGGCCTAAGTGATGGGTTCTCTAAACTCATGGTATAGGGTATCGTATAGTCGGTCTAGACCGACTATAATTTTCTTACTTTTTTTTCAATAATTTTTATGGGTATTTCATGTTACATTTTCATGTTAGTTTTCATTATAATATAATAATAGTTTTCAATATAATATTTTCTCTTAATTTCCCAATATAGGTATGTATACTTTTATTAATTCAAAATCAGTTCCTCCAACTTTTTCCCGATGTAGTTAAATGATTCTTTTTAAAATTTTTTTTTTATTTATTTTTCAATTATTTTGATTTCTCGATAACAATTTAAAATTCCCAATATTATTTTTGTATTCTCAATATCTATGTGTTATATTTTTTTACTTTTAAAGTGTAAGTTTTTTATCTTTTTCACTTTTTATTTGCTGGGTAGTTCATGGTATTTTTCCATCCCAATATTAACTCGGTTTTTTTTTCCTATTTGAATATCAATATCAATGTCATATATATCCCAAAAAATTTGCTTAAATTTTTAACTATTATTTTTAATATATGTTTAAAACAAAGCTACTTTCCGCTAGATTTCAAGAAAGCAAAAATTATTCCAATTCGAAATCGGAATAACCCGCAGATAGCCCCTCTTTCTATTGTCCAATTAGCCTGTGGTCGTCTATATGTAAAATTTTGGGGAAAATTATAAATGAAAAACTGTTGTTCTTTATTGAATCTAACAGAATTTTCGCTAACTATCAATTCGGCTTCCGAAAGTAACATAAAACAGTTCCAATCATTAGAACGAATCAGAATTTGGTAATCAAAAATTTTTAACCTTCAAAAATCAACGGGTATGGTACTACTCGACGGCAAAGCTGTCTTCGATTCTGCGTCGCCTATGGCACAGTTTTTTAATTAAAATAATGGAATGTTTTCTGTTAAGTAGCCCCTTTAAACTTTATATTGGATCATTGTGTTTTGAAAGTTTGAGTATACCTGCAGGTTGTGCCCAGGGCTCCTGGCTTTCACCTATTTTATATAACTTGAATACCATAGATTTACAGCAGCTTGAAAGTTGTACCATGTTCGTATTTGCAGACCATATAGCAGTATTATTTACCAACATAGTCTCTGAAAATATCATTTCCAACCTTCAAAGGGATTTTGAAAATTTAACAAATTACTTCAATAAGTGGTAAATAACATCTGACCCGCTTACTTTATTCTTTTACAAACCGAAACTCGGCTCTAAATATAGAAAACAAGGGATTAATATTCAAACTAATTTTTCGTGCCGTAATATTTTATGCAGCTCCCATGTGGGCTAAAAGTGCAACCTGTCATAGTAAAAACTTCAAATCGCACAAAAAAAAATTACTCAAACTTATATACATATAATCTTCCATGGTTATTTTCAACACTAAAGCTTCATACAATTTCAGATATAGATCTTGTTGTTTCTAGGTTAAACAAACTGACTACAAGCTTTTGTTCCAGATGCTCTGCTCCTATATTAATGAATTGACATCAGCTTAGATAGGTGGTTAGTAGATCTTTACGTGGTTTTTATTAAAACTAGCAGATCCCAGCCCTCGAAATTTGAGTGCAAATTCTGGGAAATTTTATTTTTAATTTTATTTTTATGACTCTAAAGATATGCATGCTAATAAATTTTAGCCAATTCACAATTCAATACTTTTTAAATATCGATTGCGTTATTGGTTTAGGTCCAAAATTATTTTTTATTTCAACACAATTATTATTGTGAATGAAGAAAACAAAACAAATTTTTTTTGCAAACAAACTAATAAATGTAATAAACAACACACAGCACTGCATAATTTTATGTATGCGTTAGTAGCAACTTTAAATGCATTTTACTCAAAGAAAAAAATATAAAAATGTAAAAATCTATTAATCTGGTGGGCAGTTAAAAAGAAATATTTTTCAAATGAGATACCTTTGTTTAAAACCGGGAGAAAGCTGTGGAACAAAAAATCGGTCACAAGTAATCGCCTTACTTAATAATATTATAGATCAAAGTAAAATCTTCAAATAGGATTTTTTTTTAACTTTTGCTTCCAAATTTTGCATTTTTGCTGGGTATATAATTGACCGCGCAGTAGATATGATTATATTTAATAACACGAATTATATATAATTAGCAGAGAAAATGAATTTGTTTCATTTCATTATATAGGCTTGTTTGTGAAGCCGTTACTTTAAAAGTGATGAAAAAGTTAGACTTCTTTCCCATTTTTTTTTTTTTTTTTTGCTGGATATATATTTGATAATAATAATTTAATGTAATCGCCAAAGAAGTATATAGCAGTTTGTCATACCATTTGTAATGCATCGAAAAAACTATTTGCTGCCCCAGAAAGTATATATATATTCTTCATACTTATAACAACTCGAGTCGGTATAGCGATGTCCGTCTGTCGGTCTGTTCAAATCAAGCTCATTTACAAAATAAACGATTTATGTGGATAAAATTAGGATAATATTGTTTGCCATTATTTCGAGCAGGGTAGTGTTGAATTCGGAGTCTCTAAGGCGAATAGTTGAGGAATGACGTAGAAAAATTTAAAGACACTCCGATAAAATTTAATATAAAAAACTGGTATGTTTCAACGATGCATACACATTTTTGTTTGCTTGTTGTTTTTGTATTTTTTATCTTCTATTTTGTACATGTGAACGTCCACAGAAATGGCAAATATGTTTTTATGCTTGATTTTTGCTATGCTTCTTTTATCATTATGAACGTGTTGCTTCCCTGCAACACAGGCATCCAAAAAAGTGAGATATAGGTGTGCCAATCTTGGCTCCGGGTATTGTGAAAATTTTAATCAGAACCAATAACTTTAACATGGACTTGTTAGAGGATGGAAGTTGTATTTTATGGTCCGCATGAAATATATACATATATATATTGCTTAGAAAGTCGTGATAAATCACTTCTTTTAAATAGATATTTCTGAAAACCATTTTTATCAATACTTCCTGATACCTTTTTATACCCTATACCCCTATGTGGCTGATGTTCGTAACTACCAAAAATATTTGACCTGGACCCATCTTTTATTGTACCGATCGACTCAGAATCACTTTCTGAATCACTTTCTGAGTCGATTTAGCGATGTCTGTCCGTCCGTCCGTCTGTCTGTCCGTCCGTCAGTCTGTCTGTGTGTCCATGTAAACCTTGTAATCAAACTACAATTTGAAAAACAAAGATTATATTTTGATAAAATTAGGTATGTAAGCTTCTATCGGCCATAACATGAACGGTATTGAAATTGGTGAAAATCGGTGCATATTCAGACCTAGTCCCCATACAAAAGACCCCTGTGAGATCGACTTAAATTGCCATAATATCAAAATTATTATATAGATCCCGGTTAAATTGGGTTTGTATACATTTATTACATGCATGTATCAGTAGTGAAAAAATAAATCCAATAGGACAATTCTTAGTCATAGCCGCCATATAAAAATATTCCCGATCTTCTCTTAAATCTATCAAAAAATAAAAATATGTGAGTTTATAAGGGTTTACCTCGGGCTGCTTTGGTCAGTTTGATATTTTCAATGAATAAAACCAATTTTTTTATTTAATTGATTTTCTCTACGATTCGTTGGCTTTATTCCAACTTCTTCAGGAGAATTTTTGTTTTTATTGTTGTAAAAAACTGGTAACATACAATATTTATAATTTAATATAACAAGAAAAATATAAAAATATGTGTTTTTGCAAAAAATAAATACAGCATCCAATATGAACTTTTTCATATCCGAAGCAAACAAAATTAATAACAATTCCACTCAAATTTGGTTTATGCTCATTTTTTATACCTAATTAGTTGGACATATGAGATAGAGTTCCTAAACGCATGGTATATGGTATCGTGTTGTCCGTCTAGACCGACTATAATTTTCTTATTTGTTTTTTTTTTGCACATGTGAACGTTGACAGACCCGACATAATTTAACATATACATACTTGTTACAGGATGGAAGTTGTATTTTATGGTTCCCATGAATCGCATTTTAGCCATTGCTTAGGAAGTCGTGATAAATAAATGACTTCTTCTGAATATATATTTTAGAATAACATTTTTATGAATACTTTATGGTTTTTTTTCAATTTAAACTTTTAATTTTTAATATTCTTTTCTTTTCGCAATACAAAGTTTTATTAACTCAAAATGAGATCTTCCTACTTCAGTATCAATTATCCTTTTCGCAATATCAACTTTTATATAAATTTTTTTAAATTTTTTTTTTAATTCTCAATGAAAATTTGTAATTCCCAATTATTTTGGACTCTCTTAATTATACCCTATACCACTATGTGGTTTGGGTATAATGACTTTGTGCTGCTGTTTGTAACAACCAAAAATATTCGTCCTAGACCCATCTTTAATTATACCGATCGACTCAAATAGCAATGTCCGTCCGTCTGTGTGTCCATGTAAAGCTTGTAATCAAACTACAGGTCGCAAATATGAATATATTTTGACGAAATTTGGTATATAAGCTTCCATCGGCCATGGGATGAACGCTATTGAAATTGGTGAGAATCGGTCCATGTTCAGACCTAGCCCCCATACAAATGACTCCTATGAAATCGACATAAATTGCCATAAGTTCCAAATTATCATACAGATCTCAGTCAAATTGGGTTTGTATGTGTTTATTACATCTATTAATCAGTAATTCAAAAATATTCCCTATAGGAAAATTCTTAGTCAAAGGCCCCATACACAGCTGCTTCCCGATCTTCACTTAAATCTATTAAAAAACAAAAATATTGCACAAATTTTTCTCAAATTTGGTTTGTATATATTTTTTCAAAGTATAAGTGACTTTACCAAATATGGTCATGATCGGTCCATTTGTCGACCTAGTCCCCATATATATATTGTATCCGATATGAACTTTTTCATATCTGCAGCGAAAAATATTAATAAAAATGCCACTCAAATTTGATTTATGCTTATTTGCTATATCCAATTAGTTGGACCGAAGAGATAGGGTATCTTAACCATGGTATAGGGTATCGTATAGTCGGGCTAGACCGACTATAATTTTCTTACTTGTTTCTAGTTGATATTGTTCAAATTTAAAAGTATAGTTTTGTGTTTAAAACCACATACTCTGGAATTTATTTTAAATCACATCCAAACGACTTCTTGCTTTGGAAGCAATGAAAATGTGATTCTTTTAAACTCTTTTTAGCTGTGAAACAATTTCTTCACACTTTTTGGTACATTTTATTACAAATCAGTAATAAAAGTTATTTTTAAGTCATTTTTTCTGACATAGATGACAATGAATAAATAAATGTTTTTTCTACTTTTTCCTTTTTTTTTATATATATATATTTTTTTTTTTTTTTGCAATGAACACATTTTCTTTTGTCTATGTCTTCTCTTATACTCACAGCCAACAATGTTCTAAAAACTTAAGGAACACATTCCAAGGTAAAATCCATTTTTTAGACATGACCACAGACTACTTATAGTTAAGGGTTTTCGGCGCTTTAATGTTAAAAACGACAATATTTGAAGCGAAAATTTAGCAATCTTTTAAAAGTCACAAATGACTGAACATTATTTTTAATCGAATTACTTTCTTTTATCAATTCTGAATTACATTCGAAATACTTTTGAAAAAACTTACCACATATGTTGTTTCCTGTTGGGTATTTGATGTTTGTAAATCACCATCCAACTTAGAATCAGGACTTGATGTGGCTGGTGATTTTGTGTTTTCCGCTTCTTCATTTTCTTTGGCCGTACCCTCTGCAGCATCTCCTGCTGTTGTACCGAGCGGCACTGCTAAAACTGGAGTAGCTAAAGCAGTTATGGCTGTTATGCAAAATAATTGAAATGATTTCATATTTCTGAAGTCTTCGCTCTTCACTAAACGTTAGGCAACTAATAAGAGCCCTAAAATTATCCAGGATATTTATAGATTTTTCACGTCATTTACACATTTTCACTTCTTAAAAAAAATTAAGATTTTCTAGGTATATTGAATATCGGTGTTATTCCCTTTTGTTCAAAAATTTCCTTTTTTGCGTGTTCTTAAACATTGCAAATGTTGTGTTCAATTTAAATCCTTTTGTTTGGAATTTGCAGTACCTGCTGGGGTATGCTTTAAAATTATACTCCTTACAAGGAATTTTATTTTACACAGGTAATTTATCCAAGAAAATTTGTTTGCTTTGTTTTTTTGTGAAATTTCATTTCAAATTTACAAATCACAGGTATGCGCTTTAGTTTATAGTCGGGAGTTAAAGGATAAAACAGTTAACAATAAAAAGGTATTTTAATAATGAAAATAGACACAACTAAAAAATGTCTAAATAGTTTGCCTCTATTGTATTAAGAATTTTGTTCAAGGTCACAATATTTCTTAAATATTGTCTTTGTTTAGTTTTCTCGTTTACTTTTGTATTGAGATGGCTATTGATCTATGCCAGACAGATGTAAATCTGTCATTAGCAATCCCCTGTAGTCTTTATTTTCAATTAGATGTGTATAAATATTTACACATTCTATGTCGTCATCGAAATGTTTTCTGTTTTTGAAATACTCCATGCATTGCAATTAGTATCAGTAACAATTGGTATTTAGTATCTAAGCTGAAATTTTCTGCTTCATCATTTTAATAAGTGCCCTTACACATCTATAAGAAAATCAAGTATACCAACATAAAATTGTATTATATTTCTTCTACTATTTACCAGATTGGCAGCCGCCGTTTGCTATCAAGAGTGCGAAACCTTATATTGCTATATTTTACATCAAACTAAAACTATTTTTTAGCGAAAGGCATGATATTTCAGGCAAATTAGCAGATTTCACTAACAATTCTTAGAAGAAATTCATTTAAATTCCAAAAAATAAATATTTGCCAAATGTTTTGAAATTTCACTTGTTACTCTAGTTTATGAGAGCTTTTGAGGAGTTTCCTGCAAATTGGTAAATTTAATCTGAAAAGTGTTTCAAATAGTATTCCAAGGTATTTTAAGCGGCGGTCCCACAACATCCCGACCTGAAGTATAGATGGCGGCAGAAGTTATAATTCATGGCGGCACGTTGTTTAGTAGTTTTGTTGGAGCTATCAAATGTAAACGATCTCAGTGAATTTATAAACAGGGAAAAAATTGGCCACCGTTATATAATTCAATACTTCTCAGTCTAAACAATATTAGAGATTCTACTCTGGGGAGTGTGCTCCTTTATTTACGACTACAAAATATAGGATTTAAAGGATTTATGGCCATTATTACAACTTGCCGTTAGTTAAAGGCAGGATTTTGTCTGCCCGATAAATAGCTTTGTATTATTACAACTTTAATTTTTTATTGTTATTACTATTAATAATAATAATACTTAATGGATAAAAAAAGTAATAAATAAAGGTTTTATAATGTAAAGCCATTTATCGGTCCGACAAAATCCTGCCTTTAACTAACGGCAAGTTGTAATAATGGCCCTTAGAAGACGAACAACGTAATGGTCGACCAATTGAGGTGGCCACGCTAAGAAGGGGTAAGAAAATCCACAAAATTAATTGGATGATCGTCGGCTAAAGGTGCATGAGGCAAGGTTATGAAATGAAAGGAAATGCAAAAAGTGTTACACATCGGATATGCACCGAAAATTTGGAGATGAGAAAGCTGTCCGCAAGATGGGCGCTGCGTTTACTCGCAATAGAACAAAAACAACGTCGTGAAGATGTTTCAATAGAGTGATTGGCGATGTGTTACCGCAATAAAGCCGATGTTTTGCATCGATTCGTAACCATGGATGAGACATGGGTCCACCACTTCATGCCAGAGACAAAATAGTGGACTGAAATGGGAGAATCGTGTCCAAAGAAGGCGAAGACAGTTCCATCTGTAGGCATGGGATAATTTGTATTAATGATCTTCAAAAAGCAAAAAACACGAGTATTACGCTAACTTATTGCTTCGTTTAAGTGGTGAAATTAAGGAAAAAAGGCCGCATTTGGCGAAAATGAAAGAGTTGTTTCACACATACACAATTGCGATGGCCAACATCCAGGAACTAAAGTTCGAATTACTTCATCACGCATACTATTCGACAGATTTAGCTCCATCGGAATATTTTCTATTTCCAAATTGTACAAAAATGGCTCGGTGGTAAAAGATTTGCCAACAATGAAGGGGTGAAGTCTGCGGTTGATGGCTAGTTTAAGGAGTTAGACAATTCTTAATATCGAAACTATCGCTGGGAAAAATGTATCGAGTTTAAAGGAGATTACGTTAAGAAATAGAGAAAGTTTTTCTCAAATTTGTTGCGTTTTCTTTGTCCGGTCGTGTGTTTCTGGGATTGCCCTCGTAACATGAAAATGAAATAATCGATAACTCGATAATAAAAAAAAACAAGTTAGAAAATTATAGTCGGTCTAGACTGACTAGACCATGCGTTTAGAGATCTTATTTCTCAGGTTCAACTAATTGGATACAGAAAATAAGCATAAACCAATTTGGGTGGCATATTTATTAATTTTATTACCTCCGGATATAAAAAAGATCATATCTGATGCTATATTTATATGGAGACTAGGTCGAAAAATGGACCGCTACTGACCATATTTGGGAAGGTCACTTATTTCTTGCAAAAACATATACCAACTAAATTTGAGAAAAATTTGCGCAATATTTCTGTTTTTGGATAGATTTAAGAGAAAATCGGGAATCAGCTTAATATGGGGGCTATGACTAAGAAATGTCCTATGGGGTTTATTTTTGTACTTCTAATAAATGGATGTAATAAACATACACAAACCCAATTTGACAGAGATCTATATGATTTGGATATTATGGCAATTTAAGTTAATCTTATAGGGGTGATATGTATGGGGACTAGGTTTGCAGATACACCGATTTTGACCAATTTCAACAGCGTTCGTCTTATGACCGGTGGAAGCTCACATACCAAATTTTATTAAAATATATTCATATTTGCGACCTGTAATTTGATTATAGGGTTAACATGGACACACAGATTGACATACGTACAGACGGACGGACGAACGAACATCGCTAAATCGACTAAGAAAGTGATTCTGAGTCGATCGGTATAATAAAGGTGGGCCTATGTCAAATATTTTGGTAGTTATAAGCATCAGCACAAAGTCATTATAACCCTGACCACATAGTGGTTAGCGTATAAATAAGTTATCGATAATTAATTTAATGAATATAATAAATTTTAATAGTTTTTTATTTCAGTTAAAGTTCATAACGTATTAAGTTTTCATTTAATCATGTCCGTAATTTTGTGTAATTTCACTTCCTTCGATACCACTCTTTTGATGTACTACTTAAGAATATTAAGCATACTAGCAGATTCCAACCCTCGAAATTCGAGTGCAAATTTTAGGAAATTTTATATTTTCATTAAACGAAGACCCTAAAGGTATGCTAATCAATTATAGCCAATTCACAAATCAACACAAAAAAACAAACTCATTTTTATTACAAACACATTAACAAATTTAATAAACACACACATACCCAGCTAGCATTTTTTAAAAATTTGGATCAAATTCGAGTCTTTTTCGACACTTCTGCGCGATTAAAAAGATGGAATATGCGCTCATTTTTTGATCGTAAAAGACACTTTTGTCGGGAGAAAATTGTCCCTACCTGCGACTTTTCTTGATAAGTCATTTATGAGACTTTTTTCTTTGTTAAATTAGAGTCTTTTCGACACTTTCTAATAGTATTTATAGTCTTTTTCAAATCGCTTTCTAGTAATTTTTTAATCCTATTTCTCTTCATTTATGAGTCTTTTTCAAGTCGTTTTCCAGTCATGTTTCTAATCGCTTAAGAGTCGATATTGAGTAATTTATCAGTCGTATTACTAATCGTATTTGACTCTTTTTCTAGTGTTTTTCAGTCGGTTTTCTGAGTCCTACGTTTACGTGGAGTAACATAAACAAAAACAAGTAAGAAAATTATAGTCGGTCTAGACCGACTATACGATACCCTATACCATGCGTTTAGAAACCCTATCTCTTAGGCCCAACTAACTGGACATTGAAAATAAGCAAAAACCAAATTTGAGTGGGATTTTTATTAATTTTTTTGGCTGCAGATATGAAAAAGTTCATATCGGATGCTATATCTATAAAGGGACTAGGTCCAAAAATGGACCGATCCTGATCATGTTTGGTAAAGTCTCTTGTAGAGTATTTTGCAAAAATATGTACAAACAAAATTTGAGAAGAATCAGTGCAATATTTTTGTTTTTTAATAGATTTAAGTGAAGATCGGGAAGCAGCTCTATATGGGGTCAAAGGGATCATTTTTGGACTACTCATTAGTGGATGTAATGAACGCATACAAACCCAATTTGAGTAAGATCTATATGACAATTTGGATCTTATGGCAATTTATGTCGATTTCATATGGGTAATTTGTATGGGGGCTAGGTCTGAACATGGACCGATTCTCACCAATTTCAATAGCGTTCATCCCATGGCCGATAAAAGCTTATATGCCAAATTTCGTCAAAATATATTCATATTTGCGACCTGCAGTTTGATTACAAGCTTTACATGGACACACAGACGGACGGACGGACGGACGGACATTGTTAAATCAACTCAGAAAGTGATTCTGATTCGATCGGTATAATTAAAGATGGGTCTAGGTCAAATATTTTTGGTTGTTACAAACAGCAGCACAAAGTCATTATACCCAAACCACATAGTGGTATAGGGTATAAATATTATGAAGGGTAAAAAAAAAAATGTTCTGTTCATATTCGTGTGATGTACGTACATAATAGTTTATTTAAAACAAAATTTTTTTTCGTAAAAAATAGTTTTTAAAATAAAAATTTACATTAAAAAATAACCAAAAAGTTTATGGAAATAAATTATTTTCACACTGAGGCCCAGTTTTTTAGATGTCAGTTAAACCTAGTTTCGTTGAACCGAGAATTAATTTTTTCAGACATGTCCAAATTCATAAAGGAATTGATGAATAAATTCTGGGTTTAACAAAACTAGGTTTAACTGATATCTCAAAAACTGGGTCTAAGAGATCCAGTTTTTAAATAAGTCTTTTAAAAATTTAAAAACATACGTGTTTATATAAACAAACATATAATATACAAGTTTAACAAAAAAACAATTAATAATTTGTACTTCAAAATTACTTCTATGTACTTTTAAAGTCTAGCTTTAAAACTTGTTAGAAATTTCATGGGTATTTTAACATATAACAAAAAAGTTAAAAATTATTTTGTACATTTTTCCTTTGTATTTTAGAGTTTTTAATAGAAAAAATATTTACTCTAATAAAAAACATGTATACCTATAAAATAAAATGTTTGTGCATTCAAATTTGCAAGTGTACTTAAGGCTTCAAAAAATCGTTGCAGTTTAAAACATAAGAACTGTAATCTTTACGTTTTCTTTTTGTCACTCTATCTTTAGCATGCACAAAATGCTTTTGAAGAACAAGATCCATATATTTATCGGTGCTTTTATAATTAAGACAACAAATATCTGAAACAAAATATTTAAGTTTTTCATTTTTATTATATTTATTATTTTTGTTAGAAATATGAAGTTAATTTTAATTGTTGTTGTGAGAAAGCAGTTTTCGGCGCTAGGCTTAGCGCTGGTGCCCTTCCAGATGTACAATGTGGCCAAGTCATCCGAAAAAACTTTTCGAATTGCAGCTCTGAGAAACTGTGCGAGTCCTTCACCACCGGTTTTTGCAATATATTCTTTCTGAAAAATGTAGTTAGTTAGTTATTATTTAGTTAGTTATTTTTTCCGACATTTTCTATACTCACAAATTGTTTGAGTTTGTCCTCATTGCCCTGTACTAAAGCATCAAAGGTATTTAAATCAGTTATCTCATTGAACGGAATTTTTCGACCTTCCAGTTTAACGGCAACAACTTCTTCTATTAATTTTAAAAAATGCCGCTTATTGCCTTCCTTCAATTCAAATTAATTTCATTTTGTTCACTTTCACTTTCATCACTTGATCATAAAAACTGTCACTATCAACACTGTTTTCATTTGAATATTGACTTGATTCTTTATATTCTTGAATGTTTTCTTCGATTTGATTCTCTGCGATTTTTTCTGATTTATTTTTTTTAGGTGAAATTAAATTTTCGGCCTCTCTTTTTGCCAATCTTTTTATTTGTTTCACTGACATTGCATTTGTTATTTAAATTTATTTACAATATCTTTATTTATTTTAATATATTTATTTAATTTAATCACACTTTTTAATAATTATTGATATTTCACTTTCACGATTAAATGATTTTAACACCTCGATGTAACTTCTATTAATGAAAAAATATTGAACTTGTTGACGTTTACTCCAGAATATGCAAAAACTGTCCCGTTATACTTGAGAAAAAAAAAAACAGCATAATTAGCAGTTTTCAATCATCTATCTGCGCAAAATATGATCACAAAATACATAATTATAATCACTTTTCAAACACCTTCATGATCTGTATTCGATCAAGCATCCAGACGCGCAAAATATGATCATAGATAACGGTTAAAATACTCTCATTTTAAACGCCTGGATGATTAATTTGCGATTGCTGTACAATTTGTTATTGTATTTTAACTCAAACTCTTTTTAATCATTAGCGCAAGTCATTTTCGAGTCCTTTTTTGATCGTGTAAGTCATTAATCAGTTTTTGATCACCAAAAGTACTCGAAGAAGACTCGGCAAGGTGATTTTTCAAAAAACAATCTTCCAAATGCTAGCTGGGTAGCATTGTATAATTTTAGGTATGTGTTAGTATCAACTTTAAATGTAATTTACTCAAAATAAAGGAAAAAATTTAAAAATCTGTAGATCTGCAAAACGGCTAAAAAGAAATAGCTTTCAAATAATATACCTTTGGTCAAAATCGGGATAAAACGGTAGAACAAAACATCGGTCACAAAAAATCGCCTAGCCTATTAATATTATAGATAATATTAATATTAATATTAATTATGATAATATAATAAAATATATTTCCTGTTTTTTTTAATATTGGTTTTTAAAAATTGGGTACGGTTAAATACTTTCCGATTTTAGATTTATGTGACATCATTGCCAGTTTGGGATATATCCGAATTTTACTTCTCTTTTGTCGTAAAATAGCAACTCTGAGTAAAAAATTAGAAGATATGAGTAAATATTTTAGTAATTTAGGAACTTTACTAAATATGGTAATGATTGGTCCATTTTTTGACATGGTCCCTATGGATAAATAGCAGTAGTAGTGATATTCCTTATTTTTCCGTTTTAAATTTAACAAGAATATATCTATATTCGACTTTGATAATATGTCGTCAGTCGAAAGACTATTTAAACAAACTAGCAGATACCAGCGCTCGAAATTCGAGTGCAAATTCTAGGCAACTTTTTAACTTAGCCAATTCACAAACCAACACTTTTATGGTTCATTATTATTGTGTATGAAGATAACAAACTCATTAACAAATACATCAACAAATTTAATAAAACACACATATCATATGTGTAATTTTATGAATGTATTAGTAGCAACTTTAAATGCAATTTACTCAAAATAAAGGAAAAAAAAATTAAAAATCGGCAAATTTGTAAAATGGCTAAAACGAAATACCTATCTAATAATATACGTTTGCTCAAAATCGGGATAAAAGGGTAGAACAAAACATCGGTCACAAGAAATCGCCTAGCCTATTAATATTATAGATAACAATGTTACAATTTAAATATTCCTAAGGATTAAACTCCGCTATTTAAAAGTTTCTATAATTTACATATGTTTTCATAAAATTTGATACGGAGTAGGTTGGCATACTGTCCCGCCATCTAAAATATTTATTATTTCAATTTCACTAAGTACAGATTTTCCAAAATGTAAAATTCTAAACTCTCGCAGAGTATTACAACGGCCTATAAGATGTTCTATGTCTTCTTTTTCTTTCAAATTACAAAGTGAGCATAAGTCGGAAACATTTAGCTGATAATTATTATCATTAAATTTAATAAGGTCACTTGTTGCCTTGAAGATCCACGTTATGTCTTCTTACCGTAACTCGTCTATCATGTACCTGATTCCTGTCATTGGGTCAAGTTTTCTATATATTCTGCTTGTTTCAGCTGTTTTCATTAGAAGGGCTTGGTTATAGCTAGTTTTAAGTGCATATAAATTTTTTGCCCACTGTGTTTATTTGAGATTTTGCTCTGTCCATGGATAAATTGTAGCGGATATGAAATTTTTCATATCTGCAAATTAATAACAATACCAATCAAACTTGATGTGTTTTTTTTTTTCTATATTATGACCTTAGCAAAGTTGGATCTAACTTTATTTCTGGAAACTTATGGTCGATCTAAACCGATTATATTTTTCTTACTTGTTAATCTATAAAAGTTAGTTAGTCAGATAAAAACCATTTTTAACCCTAAATACGATATTTGTCAACTAAAGATACGCCTGGGTCCCTTATTTGTTATTCCTCAATAACATGATGAACTGCTGATTCGATCTGGCTTACCTTCCTTGTTAATAACAGTTGCCCTCTTCGTTTCTATCATAATTAACAAAATAATTACTGGCAAACAGTATCATTAGAGTGACAATTTATTACAGCCCTCGTAGTTCTTTTTTTGATTGTTACTTTAAATATTGAATTAGATAAATTTTATATTTCGATGTTTGAAACGGATCAATAAAATTTTAATTAATTTTGTTGCTATACAAATTTAGTTTCTATATTAAAAAGTGTTTCAGAAAATCATGATATTCCTCAGTATATCCACATTTCCTCATTTCCACGAGTACATTTTAAAACAATATCTAAGTAGGTTAATATAATGTTAATTTAGTCATGCGTGTTCCTGAAAGTATATTGACCTGACCCACTCATTATAAAAATAACTAGTTCATAATGATAGACACAACAATACTCATACATGATATTAAAATTTGTTAATAACAAATGGCTGAGAAAGGGCTTTTGGGTTATATTTTCGTAGTGGAGTTGGAGTATGTAAGAGTGTATGTGGCTTTAGCTTTAATTTTAGATCAATAACAGCTACAACTGCATGCACACATACAGATAAACATTTTGTTGGTTTTGGGTAATTTTGATGACCAGACATCTGACTATTAACACGTCATTGCTACATTGCTATCAAAGCAGGAGTTTACTCCTTCTACATAAATATTAAAATACTTTTATTCGTAAACAGTTTCGGTATTGTATGTTTTCATTTACTATGTAAGTATGATATTTTTGTTGGGTGTCCATGACAGCGACATGGTCGAATTATATGGAGAGTTTCTACATAAAAACTATTTTTTTGAATTTATATTCTAACATAAATTTGTTAAGAAATGATTTGAAGTCTTTGTTTTTTGAACAATTAGTTTTATTTTAAGATTTCGGAATTCAAAAAATATTTCACATGAAAAAACTCGTTTAACTAAAATTGAAGCGAACTATTTTTAGTCGCGTAATAAAAAAATATTTAACAAGAGTGTTAAATTCGGCTGTGCCGGTTCTTTAGTATCCTCCACATCGGTTTTACGTTTACATTAATATCTGGAATTATTGCACTATTTATAACAAACGTAAACAAAATATTTTAAGAAGCAAAAATTTGATAATTTGATAAACTTAATATTAAATTATCACAGCAAACATACTGGATTTTTGAAAATTTTTTAGAACTTTCTTCATCTTTTTGGACATATCTCGGCACAGTGATTCCCGATTTACCCTATTTTCAACAACAACCTGCTCGAAATAATGATAAGCAATATTATCATAACTTTACCCAGGTAATTGGTTTATTTTATGAGTGAGTGTGATTTCAACAAACAGACGGACAGACAGACATCGCTATGTCGACGCGAGTTGTTATAAGGATCAAGAATATACATATATACTATATGGGGTTGCAAATGTATTTTTCGAAGCGTTAGAAACGGAATGATAAACTGGTATATACCCTCTGCGCAGTGGTATGGAGGGTATAAAAAAGTATTCTATGAATTAGGGGCGGAGTAAAGATTTCATTAGTTTTTTTAAATTATTTATGTATACAGTGAACAAATAAAAAACTTGCACTTACTTATGTTTACCTTGCATTATCTTTGAAACTTTATACCAGCGACTGAAACCCTTAAAAATAGGTTCAGGTTCGGTTGCGGGTTAATCAAAATTCAGGTTCGGGTGCGATTCAGAGTTCGGGATCGTGTCCAATATTGAAAAAAAAAAGGACAAGTGTTTTACTAGTAACACATTTATTTATTTTTCTAAGAAATTTTCGTTTAATTATTAAATTAAATTATTACTGCGAATATAATTTAAACTATGAGCTCGACATCTGAAATGAATAATATTTGGTTTGAATGTGCTAATGTTTCTGTTACTTCCAGTTCAATATTGCAATGCGCATTTGTTTCAGCTGCGTCATCTTCCATTCCAAAGTTTGCATACTCTTCTTTAAGTAATTCAGCAGCTTTGATTATAATTTTTATATTCTGAATATACGATTTTTTATGTAGGCTTCTGTTTGATAATTTTGATCCTTATGCATGTCCAAAGTTGGTAGTTTTATTTTTCCGTCAAAAATATATTGAATAGTTATCCCTACAATACATACATCGACCAAGATGAGAAGCAGAACCAACTATAATTGAAATATTTTTTTTTTATATTTCACATTTAATGGTAACCGTTGGTTATAATATTGAGTGGCATTGTCATTAATTTTTTGCCTTCGGCTATGAAAAATTCATATAGACAATATCTCCCCAGAGCTCTTAAAAATTGAAGCAACAACGAGTGCCCATTTACAAACGCCAATTATAAACCAATTCTGGCGTACGGAACTCCTCCCAAAAGAAATTGCTGAAGGTGTCATCCTAAATTTACCAAAACGTGGAGATCTAGTCCGTAAAAATTGGAGAGGTATTACGCTTTTGAGTATGATCAACAAAGTGATTGCACACATAATAAATAAAGGAAGTTGAAACCTTTCTTCCTGAGCTTAGGATGGAAATAGTCGGCAAGCATTCGCCCAATTCAAATCAGTGTGGAACTCGTCATACATGTCAAGAAGGATGAAGCTAAAGATATTTAATTCGAATATAAAATCCACACTATTGTATGGATGCGAGACGAGGAATGCAGCACCACGCGACATACATTCCATACAAGTTTTTGTGAATGAATGCCTAAGGAAGATTTTTCACATATTCTAGCCTAGAACCATCTCAAATTATCGTCTCTGGTCAGAAGCTGGTCAACAACATATCCAAATTGAAATCCGCAAACGCAAACGAAATTGTGTTGGACATACACTGCGTAAACAGCCTAACGACATTGCTAAACAAGCCATAGACTGGAACCCGCAGGGCAGTCGTCGTATTGGAGGACCATCACACACCTGGAGACGGCAAATTGAAACTGAAATATCCCATTTTCAACTGCGTTGGAATGAAATTAAACATCGTGCATCAGATCGAACTTATTGGTCCGACGGTGACGGTCCGATGCTCCTTACAGGAGTAAAAGGAACAAATATATACATATACTTGCAGAGCCCATCCCTCGAAATTCGAGTGCAAATTTTAGGAAATTTTATTTTTTCACTTAATAAATAATGTTATAAGAGCCTAAAGGTATTACCATCCATCAATTTTAGCTTTTGATATTTATAATAAACACACAAGTATGTGTTTTATGTATGTGTTAGTAACAACTTTAAATAAGCATTACTACAAAAAAATGTTCCGGACGGTGCAAATCTGTAAATCTGGTGGACAGCTAAAAACAAATACCTTTCAAATGAGGTATGTTTGGTCAAAATCGGTTATTAACTACAGTTTTTATATCGGTCACAAGAAATCGCATTGCCTCTTTATATTAAGGATTATAAGAAAACAGTATTCCAATTCCGTCTTCACCAGTTCATATGCTCTTGTGTGAAATTTAAGCGCGCCATAGTGGTTTCTTCATAGGACAATAAAAACCAAGATCAGGCTGAATTGCACGTCGGGAAACAGTTCGAGCACATATTTTTAGTTTCATATTGTTAATGTCCTCTTCATGGAATATATTTATACATTTTTTAAACTCTCTGCTAATAAATTCTCCTGTCTTTGCGACATTTTACGGGGCCTGTCACCTAAATGTTGAGTCTTTCACGATATTTCTTGATAATTTTTTAAATTATGGATTCATCATAGAATATTTCTCACAAATTTTCTTTTGCTTAAGACCAGCAATAAAATCGGCTATTATTCTGAATTTTAACTTGTCACAAAACTTTATTCTTGCCATTATATCTATAATAGGCTAGGCGATTTCTTGTTACCGATGTTTTGTTTCACCGTTTTATCCCAATTTTGACCAAACGTGTATTATTTGAGGTATTTATTTTTAACTGTTTACCAGATTTACAGATTTTTAAATATTTTACTTTATTTTGAGCAAATTACATTTAAAGTTGCTACTAACACATACATAAAATTATACATATGCTATATGTGTGTTTATTAAATTTGTTAATGAGTTTGTTATCTTCATTCACAATAAGAATAAACCAAAAAAGTATTGGTTTGTGAATTGGCTAAGTTGAGAAATAAAGTTGCCTAGAAATTGCACTCGAGTTTCGAGCGCTGGAATCTGCTAGTTATGATAATTACTTATAAGATTAAATCATGGAAAAATAAAATTGTATTTAAAAAACAGTTGAAAGTAAACATCAGAAACTATTTTTCTTCTATTTTTAGTGTTTTAATCAAGTCTGGTACAGACATTTAACAGTTTCCATTGTTTTGGCATCACAAAAAATTGCTTTTTTTCGTTTATCTACTTTTTTTTATGGTATGATTTGTAATAAATTTGTAATCTTTTGATAGAGAACACAACAATCAGTGATTTCGCAAAACAAATTGATGTAAGTATATTTGAGAATTAACGCGAAATTATTTAAAAAAAAAATAGAATTGGCAAATTTAGAATTTTGTAAAAGTATCCAATGTATTGTCAGCCACTGTATATTCATTGTGTTTATCGAATTAATTACCAATCGAAATGCAATTAAGTTAGTAACCGAATTTGGAGTTTGCTGCTATTAAATTTCTGTTGACTTAATCGAAAATTCAGATATTAAACTTTTGCAGAATTCGGTTGGCGATTTGTTTTTTGTGTAGCAGTTTAATTGCACCGTAAAATGGGATTTTGTTATAAAAAGCGGAATAAAAATTTAACCTTTAACTGTGGAGGTGGTGGTAAATTTTACCCTCTCGTACTGTTTTTTTTTTGTACAAAAAAAAAAATTGTGACTGTTTTGTTGAAATTAATAAAAAAAAAAAAAAATTATTATTTATTTATTTTCTTATTTCTTTATTTGTGTATTCATTATAATGTAAAATATAATTAATAAAATTAAATCACGGCTATTTTTTTCTATTTTTAAATTAAAAATATACCAGCTTAAGTTTAGAAAACAAATAATTATGAAAAAATGTTTTTTATTGATACTTTTTAGTAAAATTAAAAGGGATAAAATTTACCACCATGTAACTGAATATGTCCCAAAATTTCACATCCATACTTAAAGCTTAAAATGGTATAAGTCTTCCATAAAAGGGACTATACCCAAAAATGCAGCATTGCTGTTTAGGTTATATATAACATTCTTAAATTGTTTAAATTAAATTGAACGCAAGAATTTTTAAAAAGAAAAAAAAAATATCCAATATATTTTTGAACGGAATCTCCCATATCCAAATGAAAATAATGTGTCGCTTAGCAACATTTTTGTCGATAAAAAAAAACAGTACACAAAGTAAACAAGTGACTTATTATCCACATTTACATTTACATATAATAACTTGACCATAGTCAAATACTGCGAGTACAACAATAACTAGAAAAGGACTTTTATTTTATTCAATATCGCTGTAATAACCCTTCAATGTTACACGTTAAACATTTATAAGACTCTAACAAGAAAGGACATTTTTAAACATTTAACAAACAGTGCTGGTGTTGGTGTTCAGACAATCTGGGGAATTGCATTGAAACAGTACAAGTGGTGCAACACAAATTTGTGCATCAACTCAAGTAAGTCGTCCAAGTAATGTTTATTCATAAAAAAAACAAAACTTAATTCTTTTAACGAAATTTAATTAAAATATTAAAGAAATGGAAAGTAATTGCTTAACAAAAACATACACGGCAAAACTGTGTATGAATTATTCCTTAAAATAAATGGCCTACTTTTAGGCCTTAGAAAAATATATATACAGTATGGTTAATGTATATCCCCATAAACCAAATAATTGTAGTTGTAAATTTGTCTATATTTACTCGGTGATATGTTCCTTTAAGCAATTAAATCGATTTTCATGTGTTATTCATTTGATTTTATAAACATTTGCATACGAAACTATAAAATTCAAGACCATTTGTCATATCAATTTATGAGTAATGTTTGATGAAACAACACATATTGTTAAAGAATTTGTCTATTGCCTATTAATTAGAGGCGGAAATATGACTCCCACATTGTATTATATACCACCAAGTCCACCGTGTCGTAGTATTTTACTATTGGCCAAAATATTGGACATTGAACTCGATTTAAAGATCATCAATATTATGGGAGGTGAACAAATGAAACCAGAATTTCTTGAAATGAATCCTCAACATTGTGTGCCAACATTAAATGATGACGGTTTAGTGCTTTGGGAAAGGTAAGTGCTTAGTATGAAACATAGATTAATTAATTTTTTTTGCTATTTTTTATTATTAATTTTAGTCGTGCCATTTTATCGTATATGGTTTCTGCATTTGCCAAGGATGATAGTTTATATCCCAAAGATGTGCGCATACGTGCTTTGGTGGATCAACGTTTAATGTTTGATTTGGGTACATTGTATCAAAAAATGATTGAATATTATGTAAGTTACATGTTAGGGCAGTGGTGGTGAATGTAAAATTTTAAGTAATTTAGGGACAAATATAAGTCAAGGGAAAGGTTTCGAAATCGTTTAGATTTTCTAAGGCTAGCCATGTAGGAATTGTGAGTGGTATAAAATTTAAAGCTCTGATTATATATAGTGCTGGCTTAGCACTGAGTTGAAAGGTTTTGAAAACATTAAAAAAAATGTATTTTATTCTTCTTACCATTCCATACAGAATATATAAAGCACTGTCGTGGCACATGTGAAGAAAGCTGTGCCAGTGTAATAGGGCTATGCCCGTGCTTAACTAAGAAAATCGGCATTTACTGGTGACTCGTAAAAGAGTGCTGACTCTTATCTTATGATTCAAATAAGTTTTAGCACATTTTTTTAATTTTAAATTTTTTTTAATTTAGTTTATTATTCTTTCCTCCTTCCCATAACATTTTTTCCTGAAATCAACACAATGCACTGCATTTATAGAAGGCATCCCCTGAGTGTTGGTAAATAAGAAAAAAAATTATATGTGACACTGTTTAAGAAAACCCACTTAGAGTGTCAAATTTCATTAATTCACTTTTTTTTTATTTGTATGTAAAAAAACTTCAATTTTCATATGAAACCGCTCGCAAGTCTCAAAAACATAGGAAAGTAATGTTAAAATGCAATTTTATTAAACCGTAAAAACCCAATGGCTCAAATTCGTCACACTAGTGAGACATTTGCACAATAATTAAAACAAATTCAGAGATTCTAGCACTAAATGATAAAACAAACATTAAAATCAATCAAAACAAACATTCAACAAGGAAATGAGAACGCGCACACTATGAAAATGCAACACAGAGGGGGAAACTTTAATCGCATATTACTCAAACACTTGTTTTGAAACATTAGAAGGGGTTTCACATGCAGGGTCACATATACGTTAGGGTGACAGCGGTTTGTATGAAAAAAATTTTTGGTCGAATTTTGAGGTGCACAATTTTTGAGCCAAATCGGACAATGCTTATTTCAGAAAATAAGTCCAGAATATTATTTTTCAGAATTATTAAAATATAATCAATAACTTTTATCAAAATCCTTCCACAAATATATATGTTATTTATCAAAATCCTTCCACAAATATATATGTTATTTCGATATTTTGTTGTAAAAAAATTTAAATATCCTTAAATTTGATATTTGACCTTAAAGGGGGACAATTTATAGTTTTTCAATTTGACTATAATTTACAGG
The DNA here is from genome assembly GCA_963682025.1 of Cordilura impudica. Classification (NCBI taxonomy): domain Eukaryota; kingdom Metazoa; phylum Arthropoda; class Insecta; order Diptera; family Scathophagidae; genus Cordilura; species Cordilura impudica. Next base: position 17,059,098 of record OY821517.1, read on the forward strand.
ATTGAGAATTTATATCAAGTAGTATAATATTTTGACAAAAGATATTTCAAATATGAAAACACCAAAAAGATGTAGCATAACAGTCGAAAAAGTATGAAAAAGCACATTTTTCTTCAAATCCGCTGAAATAAAAACGCTGCCCTCGCCAAATTAAGAACAGGATACCTACAATGTTTGGCATTTTCAATCACATATATTTTGTTAATAAGACGTTAAAGTCCAATCCTTGATTTCGGAAAATTTCTGGAACAAAATTTTTTAAATAGTAAAATTGTAGATTTTGAAATAGTGCTAAAAAAAATACGTACCGTTTTGACATTAATTTAGAACGGCATAAAAATAGACGAAATGCAAAATACTTTACATAAGATCATTTTGGGAATCAGGAGAATGCAAAAATATTGTTGTTGTAAATTATTTCAATGTCTTTAAAAATGTGTGCTCGATTTTCTTTATCAAGTGGACTGCGGCACATTTATTGCCTGGGGAACTTGATATAACTTGGCTGGTTTTCAACCGATAATAGATTTTGTTGTTTTATTAGAAAGATAATTTACTCTATATTATGGTTTATTAATTAATTTAATTGAAACGCAATTATTAATATCAAAATTTTTGTGAAAAAAAGATTTTTTTTGATAATTTTTACATATTAATTCATATTTGAACTTTGAACTCAATGCGCGTCCAGAAAGCATTGTCCGATTTGGCTCAAATTTTGCGCACTACAGTTTTAGATCCATTGTCACAATAATCCGACCCGCACGTCTTGAAATTCAAAAAAAAAAAAATGGCCGTCACCCTAATACACATACTTTAACATAATATAAGACATAATTTAAATAATTTGTATATTTATAACAAAAACAGAGAATAGCATATATTATTCAGAATATATTTCAAATAATAAATGCTTATTATACATTTTCTTAAAAAAAAAGTTAATTCGAACACCGAACGGTTATTATTTTAATATTTGGTATGTGATCCCTGAATCTTAAATATTGTTTGTAGTCTTCTAAAAAGAGAAGATACCCAATTTTGTGTCACCTTTATTAAAATTTGGTGCCATGCTTCCTGGAGGGCTTTAATTTACAATAAATCTCAGAGATTTTGTATTGAATTAATGTCCGGGGATTGGAGAGGAGTTTCTAACAATTGTGGGGTGTCGTAAAGCAGCCACAACTCAGTATTAGCTGCCGTGTGTTTCGGATCATTATCCTGGGTGAATATTTAGTTCCATTTCTTGTACACTGGACTGGAGATTAGTTTCCAATCTCAATATATTTTATGTGGTCTAGTATTTTATGAATGATACGTAAGTTTACGGCACCAGCAGCTGCTCATACATTCCCACATCTTCCTTCTTTTCTTTCGACTGTAAAAATTCTAGGACTCCATTTTGATGCGATTTAGCGTATGCAATTCTCCTCATCTTTTACACTTTGCTGAGATACAGGTTTTTCTCGGGCAACACGACGACTCATAGAACACATACCGTACGATATTTGGACAAACACGTTTGATAAAGGTCCTATTAAAGTTTTCTCCATATAGATATCGCTTTTCAGCCTCAGGAAGTGTTGGAAGTCGTCCAGACCTGGTATAATTAGAAATATTTTTTGTTTTATTGAATTTGTCGACAATTTTTTAATTGTGGAATAGGTTCGTTAACTATTTTCCCAATTTCTTTACGCGTTGAAGAAAAATCAATATTATTGAACGTCTTACACTAAATTATTTATTAATTTTTAATACTACATTATTTGATCCTATTTGAAAATAATTTGTTGTTAAAAACCGTTATCTTTTCAGGCCTAAAAACAAAAATAACAACAAATCATGTAGCTTTTTTTTAAAGAGAATTCCAATAATCTTTTATTTATTTATTTTTTTTGTTTAAATACATAATAAAGTAATAACTAAAGAGAGTAAAGAAAGTAGTTGAGTATTTATAAATAAATTTCTATTACAAAAAAATCCATTTAAATTTTTAAGCTAATGGTGAGCACTCACTTTTTGAGTCAACTGTATATATAAAATTTAAAATAACTGTGTTTGAATGAAAACATGACTTTTGTTATAAAATATCTAATGTTTATGTATTCTTTCAAATCAATTTCATCTCCTCGAAAGTAATCCCCCTCCGATTAAAATTGTTTTATGCCAACGAAACAGTTGTTAAAATCTGTTTCCAGAATGGCCTCCAGAGAGCGCAGAGTTATAGCTTTTATATCCTCCACGGAGTTATCTTTTCAGTACATGAAATAGCCAAAAGTCACACGCTGCTAATTCGAGCGAATTCGGTGGCTTTGGAACGATTTGTGTCAAATTTTGTGCGATATCGCCCATCATCATATAAAAATGATGATGTTAATGATGAACTTCTAGATTTAAAATCTCATCGGCATTCCTTCTATGCTCCCATATTTAAATACTATATATTTCTCTTAAAATATAAAAAAAAAACTTAAACGAAATCTCAGCGTGGTAATTTTAGTGTTTCACTAAAACAGATTTTATATCCTTTATCAATATATCACAGCCTCTCTGTGGTACGGGGTATATTGAGTCTACTACCCAACCATGTTATAAGACTGCCTGTAAATTTATTTATGTTAGAACAATTTTAAGGCAATAGATGCACTTTTTTCGGGTTAGTTTGTTTAAGACTTTTTCTCCTAGTCTATAGCTACAATTTTGCCAAATACAGGACAACATAAATCCAATTGGTTACCGAGATATAGCCGTAAGAATAATTACAATCGTTTGCAATGAGGCCATAAAATTCGAACACCGCACTCGTAAAGGAGTTCGAATTTTATGTACTCCACAGTGTTATTCTGAAGATTCTTCAAAAATAATTGCGGGCTATTAGTAATTATATTCCCTTAGAATTAGGTACTAATTAGATCCGCGAATTTTAACTTTTCTTCTACGTATTTTTCTTCAACAAAGAAAGTTCGTAGTGCAATATAATTGGTTAGAACGAAATACAAATTTCAAAGTTTAAGTACCAAGTTAACTAACTAAAATTCCATAGAATTTCGTATAAGAAAAATAAAATTGTAACATGATTTTGTTTTAACAATTTAAGTTTCCTACCATGTTAATGGGTGCACCACTGGATGAAACTAAAAAAGCCAAATTAGGTGAAGCTTTAGGATGGTTCGATGCCATACTTAAGGGCCGAAATTTCTCAGCAGCTGAACACTTTACTATAGCCGACTTAACTCTTTTGGTGACAGTATCACAAATTGAGGCATTTGGCTTTGATTTACAATCGTTTACTCGCATCAAACAATGGTATCAACGATGCAAAGACTTTGCCCATGAATATGATTATGAAGTGAGTAAATATGTTGTATACTTCTTAAATTCTTTATTTAATCTTTTCTTATTTTTATAGAATTTAAATGGAAGCCAAGCTTTGGTGTTAGCTGAAATGTTCAAATCAAAATTGCAAAAGTAAATTAATAAATGAAATGTTCACTGGGTTAAATGAATTTAATGTTGTTTAAAAAGAAAATATTAATAATAATAACTGTAGCATAGTTTTAGTTGCAACTTAAAGAATTTAATGTAATTATGATATTCCTATAACGTAATTTATGTACACATTGTTAAATTTACTTAGTAATAAAGATCAAGATTAGTAGTAACCTAGGACATGTTAATGGGTGTTTAAAAGTTCTAAGTTTATGTTCATATATGTTTTATGTTAAATGTAACAACTATAGTACATTTTAAATGTTAAAACATTTTACGATCCCCTGAACATGTCGAACATTGTTTCAATACATTTATAACTTTAGGCCATATTAGCTTAATTTAAAGAACAACACAAATATAATCTTTTTATGTATTTTAGTTTATAACGGTATTATTTTTTTTATTATCTCTTTTAAAACTATTTATAAACAGCCGGAAGCTCCTTAATAAACACAACAAACATACACAGTCCTTTTAACGGTTGTAATAGCTGTGAAGTTGTGTTGAAAAATGTTTATTTCCACTTTAGTGATTTATTAATTAGGTCATTCCCTCTTTTCTTTTGATACCCTATACCAGGGGTCGGCAACCTTTTACATCGGAAGAGGCAAAAATTACAATTTAGAAAATTTCAAAGTTTTTAAAGATCCACAGAATTTTTTCTTGTTAACAGTAAATAGTACTCGCATAAATAAAGTTTTCTGCTAAAAAAAAAAAATAATTTATTTATTCATAAGAAAAATATCTATTTTTCATGCGACAAAATGTCTATTTATACAGCTTCTTCACATCTAAAGAGCCGCACATGGTTCGCGAGCCGCAGGTTGCCGACCCCTACCCTATACCACTATGTGGTCAGGGTATAAAAACTTTTTGCTGACGTTTTTAACTAACAAAAATGTTTGACCAATATCCATCTTTTATAATACCGCTTGTCCCAGAATCACTTTTTGAGTCGATTTAGCGATGTCCGTCCGTCCGACCGTCCGACCGTCCGACCGTCCGTCTGTGTGTCCATGTAAACCTTGTAATTAAACTGCAAGTCGCAAATATGAATATAAATTGATTAAATTTAGTATATAATCTTCTATAGGCCATAGGATGAACGCTATTGAAATTGGTGAAAATTGGTTGATGTTCAGATCTAGTCCCCATACAAAGTATGTTTATTACATCCATTTATCAGTAGTTCAAAAATAAAGCTTATAGGACAGTTCTTAGTCATAGCCCCCAATCTTCCCTTAAATCTATCCAAAAACAAAAATATTTCACAGATTTTTCTCAAATTTGGTTCGTTATGTTTTTGCAAAAAATAAGTGACGTTACCAAATATGGTAATGATCGGTTAATTTTTCGAACTAGTCCCAATATAAATTTAGCATCCGATATGAATTTTTCATATCCGAAGACAAATAAAATTAAAAACAACTAGCTGTGCCCAGCACTCGAAATTGGAGTGCAAATTCTAAAAAATTTTAAATTTTCATTCAATTTTTTTCTTTCAATGCTTTTTTAATATCTATATATATAGGGTGAGTCAATTATATGTACTCCATGGGTTCATCGCGATTCTGGTACTATGGGCCATAACAAGTATATTTGCCCAAGGAACCATACCTCTAAAATCATTTTCGAGCCTGCAAATTTTCCATAATACTCATTCAAATGTAAAAAAAAATATTTAAAATGTGTATATCGGGGGTTTTTTGGATCGGGAAATCCATTTTTCACATTTATTTCTATTTTTAACAGCCACTAGGGCGCGTTTTAGTGCATCATTGTTTGTTCACCGTTTTGGGGAAAATTGACGAAATTATTCAACAAATCGACGAATCTTTGACTTTCCCATATTTAAAATAGCCCAAAATTATTCACCGCTGAAAATTATATTATGAATAATTATACGACCTGTATCGATTTCATTCAATTTAAATCTAAAAATTCGTTTTTTATATTTGGTCGCTCAAAGAGTAAAAAAAATTCACAAAAACGCCCGCAAAAATGCACGAAAACGACCCCTGGCGGGTGTTAAAAAATAAAAATAAATGTGAAAAATGGATTTCCCGACCCAAAAAACCGCCGGTATACATATTTTGTATAATTTTTTTTACATTGGAATGAGTATTATGGAAAATATCATGAAAATATCTTCATCGTAATTTTGGCAGACTCGAAAATGATTTTAGAGGTATGGTTCCTTGGCCAAATATACTTGTTATGGCCCATAGTACCAGAATCGCGATGAATCCATGGAAATTTTTTCGGCCCTTAAAATTTGACCCGCCCTAATATATGTATATATATATATATATATATATATATATATATATATATATATATATATAAATTTTATGAATATTTAAATAAATTTAATTGTAAATTTTTAAATATAATTCATTAAATTTCTTTATAAATATTTGTTGAACACACAGAAAATATATAAATGGGTTTCTTAATAAATTATTTTATAAGATTCTAAAGGTATGCTAATCAGTTTTAGCCAATTCACAATTCAACACTGGAAAATACATACATAGCACATAGCATTATATAGTTTTTTATTTGAAGCTTAAATATGTGTTAGTAGCATCTTTAAATGATTATTACTCCCAAAAAATGTAGCTAAGGTGGCACATCTTTGAAGATAGTGTACATCTGCAAAGAAATACCTTTCAAATGGTATATTTTTTTGTCAAAATCGTTTGATAACTAAAGGCGTAGAAGGGGTCATTAGAAATCGCCTTGTCTATTAATATTAGTAACAATGCTAGTCAATAGTTATGGTCTCTAAACGCATGGTATAGGGTATCACATAGTCGGATAGCCTAACTATAATATTTTTACTTGTTTCGTCATAGCGATGTTTGTTCTTACAAATTATTACTTTCCAATCCTATTGGTAATTATATAGCAGGGGTAGAAGATGGCATATTTTTTATAATTTTTTTGTTTTTTTTTTTTGTTAACCAACACTCAGGGGATGCCCCCTACAAATGCAGTGCATTGTGTTGATTTCAGGAAAATAGGTTATGGGAAGGAGGAGAGAGGGAGTAGTGTTTGTGGATATTTGACTTAAATTTTATTAGATTATAACTGTCAGGAAGACCTCTGCGGGGAGTTTATTCCACATACGGCTAGTTCGACTGAAAAACGAATTAAAAAAGTACTTTTTCCACGTAATAAATTTAACGAAATTTTCTTAAACATTTGAGAAATGAAATAGATCTTGTATATGAATATATAAAAACTGATTTATATATTAAGCCCTATACCACTATGTGGTGAGGTATAATAAATTTGCGCTGAGATTTGTAACTACTCAAATATTTTACCTAGGCCCAACTTTTGTTATACCGATCGATTTACTTTCAGAATTAACCATGTTATCATCGTAATCAAACTGCAGGCCGTAAATATGAATGTGTTTTGATGAAATTTGCCCATAGAACTAATGCTATTGAAATTTGTGCCAGTCAGTACATGTTTGGATCTAGCCTTCATACAAATGACCCCCTATGAGAACCACTTAAATAGCCATAAGATCCAAATTATAACATAGATCTCGATAAAATTTGGTTTGTATGTGTTTATTATACCCACTAATCATCAGTTCAAAAATAAACGCTGTAAGGTTGCTTCCCGATCTTCACTACCAATGGGATCATGCGTCCCAAGCTAAATTTAAAAAATCGTCAAAATTACCATACTCGCTCTATTTAAATAAGACAAAGTCCCATTGGTAGCTTTAAGTATTTTCTGCTCATAATGAGCTGTTTTGAGCATGTTCAGTGAGTATATTGTTTTTTTATTACAATCATTTGGCGGTAATCTCTGTTGGATGCGGACGAATTTTCCAATTATTCGGTGTAGATAATAGTTTTTCCATTTTGAGTTATATTTTGCAAATAATATAAGTGTTTTGTATTATAATCAAGTTATTAAACAACAATAAACTGTAAATATTTTATTTTATGTGGGTTTTTTCATTTGGGTTAATAGATCCCACTGGTTTTGTTTGATCCCCATAAATGGGATATATTGTCCCATTGGTATACATTACTAAGGTAATTTTTATGTTTGCAGAATGAATAAACACAAATCTGATGGTAGATTGAAGGAAGACGAAATCTACGTGCTAATAAATTCCAGTGAGTCTGATCTTGGAGACTTTAGTGCTTCTAATTCAGAACATAATCCTGCTTTCGACGAACAAACAGATGAATCTTTGGACGAGCTTGATGAACTTTTAGGCAATGATATAAATTCCAACAGTGTCCGATATAAATTCCCATTTTCAAGTAGTATGGGGACAACCATCGGACTTATTTTGTTCTCGATTTTCTATCAGTGGAGATATTGAGTCCGTTATAGTAGCACCAATTTCAAGAAATTCAACTGAGCTGCTAATTTTTCAATGTTTGTTTCCAGAATCTCTGTTCATTTTTATTGCGCAGTGCACCAATGAACGATTGAGTCTTTTGGAAGAAAAAGACGGTCGAAAAATACCACGAACTAATGCATCAGAAATTAAAATTTTGTTAGGTATTTCTGTTATAATGGCTATAACAAACTTCCCAAAATTTCTGATTACTGGTCCCAAAATGAGTCAATGGGAAATGAATGTATAAAGAAGCCTATGGTGCGAAATCGTTATCAAACTTTGATGTCGAAATTGTATTTTAATTTTCCTGAAAACCCGGTAGCCGCCTCTAAGCATTTATTATATGGAAGAAGTTACCAATTACTTGAAATATACTTTTATAAAATCTCGCAGCGATAGTTTGCATCAGATCATTGACGAATACATGGCCAAATTTAAAGGCAGGTATTCTCTAAAGCAGTATCTTCTGCTAAAGCCGATTAAACGGGGTATTAAAATTTGGCAATAATGCGATTCAAAACTGGATACAAATGCGATTTTAATATTTATGCCGGTAAAGAGGAAAAAGTTGTTACTAAATTGAGCAATACTATTCACAATCCAAACAGTTTTGGTATTTTATCATTTCTTCACATCATAAAAACTGATGAAAACTTTACCATTTGCTTGCATAGGAACATGTATTCAAAATAGGAAGAACCTGCCAACTTGTTCTAGAGCTGTTGTTAACTGTCCCGAAGCCTTGAAAAATAAAAATTATTGAAAAATAAAAATTTAATAAAAAATTTAACAAAACCTGTATTTTATTATTCTCATAGAAAAACTACCGATGGGATTTTTAGTCCCAATTTGTGAGATTTAAAAATCCCAGGACATATCTTATTTCAGAGGGATACTAGATTTTTTTAAAAATTTTTTTTGTGCTTTTTAATATCACATCTATGCGAAAAAATTGCTAGATATTGTCAAAAATTATTCTTTATAGTACGGTAGTGAAAGGGTTAAATCTCTCAAAAAAAGAAATATTGCACAGCGTTTTTCAAATTACGTTTGTATATGTTTTTGCAAAAAATGGGTAAGATCGGTCCTTTTCTTTACTATAAAATAACACTGGGGAATAAAATGATGGTCATGGTCTTAGGCGGTAGATGATTCCTATACCGAACGATTGTATTAATTTATTTTATTAAAACTCCTGAAGCTTGGCCGTTTTATGGCCATATAAATATTTAATTTTTTCGTCAACACTATTGGCCAAAAGTATTTTAATTCCAGTTTATGCGTTTTTTAGCGAGATTAATGCTAGCCAGACGATTTTATGGATTTATTCATAAAATATTTCTCACAAATATTCTTTTGCTTACGGCCATCAGTAAAGTCATCTATTATTCTGGTTTTTAATTCTTCATAAAACTTTATTCTTGCCATTATTTTATAATAATTGAAAGAAAACGTCAGAATCTATAAATATTTAAATAATGGTTATTAAGATTTTTTTCATTTTCTTTCACTCGTTCTTTCCAATGTATTGCCACCTAGTCCATTTAAGTACCACTTTTTTATTCAAAGTAGGTTAGAAAATTATTCAAATTATAAAGATCAACAAGTAAGAAAATTATAGTCGGTCTAGGCCGACTATACGACACCCTCTACCATGCGTTTAGAGACCCTATCTCTCAGGCCCAACTAACTGGATATAGAAAATAAGTATAAACCAAATTTGAGTGGGATTTTTATTAATTTTTTTGGCTGCAGATATGAAAAAGTTCATATCGGATGCTATATCTATATGGGGACTAGGCCCAAAAATGGACCGATCCTGACCATGTTTGGTAAAGTCTCTTGTATTTTGCATAAATATATACAAACTAAATTTGAGAAGACTCAGTGCAATATTTTTGTTTTTTGATAGATTTAAGTGAAGATCGGGAAGCAGCTCTATATGGGGCCTATGACTAAGAGTTGTCCAATAGGGATCATTTTTGGACTACTGATTAATGGATGTAATATATACATACAAACCCAATTTGACTTAGATTTGTATGATAATTTGGATCTTATGGCAATATATGTTGATTTCATAGGGGTCATTTGTATGGGGCTAGGTCTGAACATGAACCGATTCTCACCAATTTCAATAGTGTTCATCCCATGGCCAATAAAAGATTAAATACCAAATTTCATAAAAATATATTCATATTTGCGACCTGCAGTTTGATTACAAGCTTTACATGGACACACAGACGGACGGACGGACGGACGGACGGACGGTCATCGTTAAATCGAATCAGATAGTGATTCTGATTCAAAAGGTATAATTAAAGATGTGTGTAGGTCAAATATTTTTGGTTGTTACAAACAGCAGCATAAAGTCATTATACCCAAACCACATAGTGGTATGGGGTATAACAAGTAAGAAAATTATAGTCGGTCTAGACCGACTATACGATACCCTTGTTTAGAAGCCCTCTTAGGCCCAACTAACTGGACATAGAAAATAAGCAAAAACCAAATTTGAGTGGGATTTTTATTAATTTTTTTGGCTGCAGGTATGAAAAAGTTCATATCGGATGCTATATCTATATAGGGACTACGTCCAAAAATGGACCGATCCTGATCATGTTTGGTAAAGTCTCTTGTATTTTGCAAAAATATATACAAACAAAATTTGAGAAGAAGCAGTGCAATATTTTTGTTTTTTAATAGATTTAATTGAAGGTCGGGAAGCAGCTCTACATGGGGTCAAAGGGATCATTTTTGGACTACTCATTAATGGATGTAAGGAACGCATACAAACCCAATTTGAGTAAGATCTATATGACAATTTGGATCTTATGGCAATTTATGTCGATTTCATATGGGTAATTTGTATGGGGGCTAGGTCTGAACATGGACGGATTCTCACCAATTTCAATAGCGTTCATTCCATGGCCGATAAGAGCTGATATACCAAATTTCATCAAAATATATTCATATTTGCGACCTGCAGTTTGATTACAAGGTTTACATGGACACTCAGACGGACGGACGGACGGACATTGTTAAATCAACTCAGAAAGTGATTCTGATTCGATCGGTATAATTAAAGTCATTATATCCAAACCACATAGTGGTATAGGGTATTAAAATAATATTATTTGTAATATCGACGGCTTAATTTGGAAAGGAAGTAACTCACGCCATAGGACAAATGCTATTGAAATTGGTGCAAATGGTGCATGTTCAGACCTAGTCTTAATTCAAATGACCCCTATGGTATCGACTTAACTTGCCATATGCTCCAAATTATTAAATAGATCTCAGTCGAATAAGGTTTCTGTGTGCTTATTACAATTGATTTAAACCTATCAAAAACAGAAGTATTGCACAGATTTTTCTCAAAATCGGTTTGTATATTTTGTTGCAAAAAATAAATAACTTTACCTAATATGGTCAGCATCGGTCCAATTTTTGACGTAGATTTGGTTTATGCTTTTTTTTTAAACCCAATTAGTTGGACCTAAAACCAATCCTCTAAATGCATGGCATTGGGTATCGGTCTAGACCGACTATAATTTTCTTACTTCTTTTCTTAAGAAAATGTACTTTCAAATGAAAATTTACCAGTTGAAAATATCAGTTTTCCCATGTTTCATCTCAAATTTCATATTCCTAAATTACTTCGTAAAGAGGATACAAAAAGGTAGACTCTTACACTTAAGGGCCGTTTTAACCCCCTTTTAACATCCGAATTTCCAAAAGATTTCGTATCATTTGATGTTTCTATCTCTAGTGGAATCCACAAACCATATTTGATATTCGTTTTGCCGTTTTTTCTCGCCTAGACGATATAATTACCAATTAATTCATCCCTGACTGATGCCCACGTATTCGGTGGAGTCTGTATGACAAAATTCATATATATAGATTAATTCAGTTTCAATTCTTTATTTATGTAACATTTATCAGTTATTAATTTAATAATTTTTTTCTTAAAGAGTTTAGGATACATATTCCTTTTCTGCTTAAATGCTCGTATATTTAACAATAACTAGCTGATTCCAGCCCTCGAAATTCGAGTGCAAATTCTAGGAAATTTTATTTTTTCATTAAATAAAGACCCCAAAGGTGTGCTAATCAATTTTAGCCAATTCACAAATCAACACAAAAATACAAATTCATTTTTATTACAAACACATTAATAAATTTAATAAACACACACATAGCATGTTGTATAATTTTACGTATGTGTTTGTAGCAAATTTAAATGAAATTTACTCAAAATAAAGGAAATATTTAAAAATCAGTAAATCTGCAAAACGGCTAAAAAGAAATACCTTTCAAATAATATACGTTTGGTCAAAATAGGGGTAAAACGGTACAACAAAACATCGGTCACAAGAAATCGCCTATCCTATTAATATTATAGATATGTATTGAATTTACATAATATTGCAAAGTAAGGTGAAAATTCTCAAAAAACCATATTGATTTTTTTTTGGGTGGGCTTTTATGTTTAAGATAAAAAGTTTAAGAGTTAAGGATAAAATTATGATGAGATAAACTCATTAATGTGGATAAATTCCGAATTAACACATCTGGAATTGAAGTTTATTGTAAGCCGTTCAATCTTGTATGCCACGAGATCAACGTTGGCTAATGTGTGTAGTCGTTGTGTTGAGTAATGTCAAGGTAAATTGTATATCATTTTTAATAATTTGTTTTGAGCAATCTGTACATTTTTAATATGACACTGCGCAGCATTACACCAAACTGAAGCAGCGTAAAACATTACGACGTGGAAGATAGATTTTAGTATTAGACTTTTGTTTTTAATGTTGAGGTTGGAGTTCCTGTTTATTAATGAATACAAAAGCCTTGTTAGCTTTTTAACTTTATCAATAATATATGATACGTGATGTTTGAATTTAAGTTTGGGATCCAAAATAACGCCTAAATATTTTACTGTGTTCAACCAGGGTACTGAACTGTTGTTGCAAGATATGGAGGCTTGGAGTAAGAAATACGGTTTACGCCTTCTGGTGAAATATATTTCTTGGGTCTTTTGTGAATTAACAAGAATTTTCCATTTTTTAAAATAACTATTAACATCAGATAACGCTGTTTGTAAGTTGGATAGGATATCAGTCGATAGTATTCCTGAGCTAAGAATCGCCGTATCATCCGCAAAAATAGCTGTAACACAACCTTCTGGAGAGGGGAAGTCAACTGTATGTATATTGCACAAGATTGGTGTAAGGCAGGAGCCCTGAGGGCATCCCGCTATTATATCAGTCTTTGTTGAGTATTTGGAGTCAATGAAAACATTTAAAGATCTCTCTGATTATATTATTTGAATTAGTTGAATTGGATAGTTAAATCTCATCATTTTGTATATAAGGCCATTATGCCGGACAGAATCGAATGCTGCTTTGATGTCTAATAGTATCATTGCCGTTGATTTTCCATTTATGAAATTTGAATTGACCAAGTTTCGTATTCTGACAAGTGGCTGAATCGTATTATGGTCCTTGCGGAAGCCAAACTGTTGAGTCGGCAGTATATTTTCTGTGTCAATAAAGTCGATAAGTTTTTTCTTAATGAATTTTTCTAAAATCTTGCTTAGTATATGTATATAGATTAATATGTTAAGAAGATGCAGAAAGTTAAAATGTTTACCCTTTTTGGGCGTTTTCCCCTTATATGGCCGAATTTTGTTTCTCGAATGAAGTCTACGCACCAAATTTCATATTCCTACATTCATTTGTTACCATTTTCCCTCTTTTCTCCGCTTTTACCCCCCCCCCCCCCCCTTAATGTACGAATTTTTAAAAATCATCCTTACACCGAGAGGGGAACCTACAGTCAAAATTCCGAGTTTCTGGGTCGAAGAGTTTGGCATGGGCGATGATGATCAATCACGCAACTCTTTTATAAATGTATATAGATATAGATTATTATTATTATTATTATTATTTATTTATTTCGAATTCCCATACAACAAGACATAAAATCTTATAATTAAAGTACAGGATTAGTACTAGGTACATAGTAGTAAGGAAATTTAACATTGTGTATAATAACAATTAAAAATAATAAAAAATATAATAACAAAATAAAATAATTATAAAAAAGTTTAATGTAAAAATTAGTTATTTAAAAGCGATTGAAAATAGAAAACCAATTAATTATAGAAATTAAAGAGGGCCATTTTAAATTGCATTGCGTTGCTTATGAACTGAATGTTTGAAGGTAGCAAGTTTCAAAGACGAATTGAATTAATAAAAAACTGCCATTCAGATGTTTGTGTTCGATGTCTAATTGGTATTAAATCATTTGTTCTGCGAGATCGAGTGAACGATATTCTATTAAAAAGATAAGAAGGTTCACGGGTATATACAATTTTATGTAATAAAGTCAAGGTACGTATTTTTAGTAAATCACTGAAACTAACTCCATACATTTTTTTTGAAACTGGTGTAATATGATCATACTTCTTCAGGCCGTAAACATACCTTAGTATGGCGTTATAAGCTTTCTCCAATTTATTGTAACTCGTATAATCACAGCTCGAAAAAACTTCACATCCGTATAACAAAGTTGGCATTATATATGTTTTTGCAAGTAATAACCGAATCTTAACCGGTGTAAAGTATTGTGTTTTCCACAGAATTCGTAGCATAGCATATGTTTTTCCAGCAGCTGTGTTTATGTGATCAGTCCATGTAAGATTATTATTAAAAATTATACCAAGATTCTTTGTAGTTCTTACAATCTCAATTGCTTGATTGTTTAGTATAACTTCTGGTTCAAAAGTTGATTTCTTGGATTTTGGATTAATCACCAGACACTTAGATTTGCTGGGATTCAAGCAAAGACCATTGGATGAAGCCCACAGAAAAACACGGTGTAAATCCTCATTTAGTTTACTTAAGCAATCATCAATATTTTTGTTGTTATTACATATATATAATTGAACATCATCAGCATAGATATGAACGCTGCTGTACATTAGTTGCTCTGGTAAATCGTTGACGTATATTGTAAAAAGAAGAGGACCAAGGATTGATCCTTGAGGAACACCTTTCGATATTGGCAGTGGTCGCGATATTTTTTTATTAGCAAAGACTGACTGTTTACGATCCAATAAGTAGGACGCAATTAATCGAGTGGACGACAAAGAAAATTTAAACAAAGTTTGCAGTTTCATACAAAGAATTCCATGATCAACCATGTCAAATGCCTAGAGTGATCTAATAAAACAAGAAATGACATGAAACCAGCATCAATATTACTCCGTATTTCCTCCGTGACATCAATAAGCGCAGTTACGCAACTATGCTTAGGCCGAAAACCTGACTGTCTGCTTGTAAGTAAGCCATTTCTATTTATGTAATCGTACATTTGCTTATGTAGTAGCTTCTCAAATACTTTTGATAGAAATGGTAATATAGAAATAGGTCGTACTCATTACTGGATTTTGGTGTAGGTATTATTTTAGCATACTTCCAGTTAGCAGGAAAAGTACTTTTAATTATGATATTGTTGAATATGAATGTGATATATGGTAACAACACAGGAAGAATAGCTTTTAAAAACTTTGGGTGAATATTATCAAATCCTACAGCATTTGACTTAACAGCTAGGCAACTCCTTGATACATCATCTTGTGTTACACAATTAAAACTAAATAGTTGACTCTGCTCAGTGATAGGTTGATTAAAAAAATTACTATTCAAAGATACTGTAGGCAGTCGTGTGAAAGTTTCATTAAGTAATTAAACATCTATTTCCGTTGTATCTATTATCCTTGGTTTTCCAATACCAATGTCACGTATATTTTTCCATGTTTTTTTGGAACCAATTGCAGAGTTGAAGACAGATGAATAGTATGTTGATTTAGCACTCTTAATAGCTCGGTTTACTTCTCTGCGTGCGTTACAATATTCTTCATGTAGTGAATCAGTTTTGAAACGTTTCCAACAACTATAAGCCCTATCTCTGTAAGCAATTGCAGATTTAATATTACCATTAAACCATGGTTTTAATTTAAAACTAGTTTTTACAGCTTTCAACGGAACCGACCTATTGAAAATTTGTTCAATTTTGTTTTCTAAGAAGTTAAGCTGACTTTCAGCAGATAGCATATAGTAAATTGAATTCCAATCAATATTTACTAAACGCGCGGTATAGGGTATCGTATAGTCGATCTAGGCCAACTAGAATTTCTTACTTTATATAGGAAAACACTTTAAATTTAGAAATAATTTTTACTTTAAAGAATTCAAATTGTAAGATATTTTCTGATGAATTGAATGGAACTTTTCATTTGGAATACATATGTATGTATGTATGTATGTGATATGTGTCATAAAAAAGTCCAAGCTTTACACAAATCAATTTCCTGGTTAGAAATATACAATGCTACGAGTATTAAAAATAGCTCCAAGCTATACCAAATTTACTTTCTATCCTAAAGAGAAAGTTAATTTTATTGTGCTTGTTTAAGTATATACTAGTATCAAGACATTCTCATACGGACACATATTAACACAATAAATAGAAAATCACTCTATCTAAACGATGTTTTATAATTTAAAAAGAAAAGCACACAGTGTGTCCTGGTTGATGATTTATAAAAAAAAAATAAAAATGTAATATAAAAATAATTGAAATGGGCACAAACGATCCAAATTAATTGGTGTGCCGGTCATATGGAGTGGATCTGATCATCCTTTTCATTTACCAGCCGACTTTGAAAAATACAATCAATTTAAGACTTTTTTTATCGGGGATTTGTGAACTTATGTTATGACAATCTTAGAAAGTTTAAAGTTGTCTTTAACATTTTTCTTTAATAATAACAAAAATTGCCAACAAAAAAAAAAAAAAATTATAATAATAATAATAACTTTTAACCACTGTTTTATTTGTTAACCAAGTTAAATATCACATAATACATATATAATGTTGTTGTTGTATGTTCCTCATCTATTAAGTGCTTAAATACTCGTACTGGTAATACTTAATAACTGCCTGTACTCGGTCACACTCGGTATTCTATTTTTTATTTTTTTTTGTATTTGTGTTTGTGATGAGGATGTTGGCGGCGATTGTGATAAAGATGATGGTCGCAAATGTGTCAGTCAAAGTAACAATATTAAATAAAAAATATATTAATAACTTGCTAGACACTAGTTTTTAACACATATCGCACCACATACCTACAAAATACATACTCGTATTAATAGAGCTTTGAAGGATTGCATTGCTTAAATCCAGTTTTAAGTTCTAAATTACATAGTACAACAGTCATTTAGGGAGTGGCATTGGTGAGAAATTCAAAGCCAGGGTGAAAGTAGTAGGCCAGCATAGTAAAAGTTTCATAGGGTTTGGCATTCTCAGGCCAAACTTTTATGAACTTTTATATTTTTTCCTTATCTTGATGGTTGCTTAGTTTCACCTATAGCTCTAGAACCGTTGATCATTTCTCATTTCATTTTGCAGCAAGATGTTGTTAATAGATAGACGCATTATATTAACTAGCAGGTTCCAGCCATCGAAATTCGAGTGCAAATTCTAGGAAATTTTAATTTTTCATTAAATAAAGACCCTAAAGGTATGCTAATCAATTATAGCCAATTCACAAATCAACACAAAAAAACAAACTCGTTTTTATTACAAACACATTAACAAACTTAATTAACACACACATAACAATGTATAAGTTTATGTATGTGTTAATAGCAACTTTAAATGCATTTTACTCAAAATAAAGGAAAAAATTTAAAAATCTATAAATCTGCAAAACGGTTAAAAAGAAATACCTTTCAAATAATAGACTTTTGATCAAAATCGGGATAAAACTGTAGAACAAAACATCGGTCACAAGAAATCGGCTAGCCTATTAATATTATAGATAGTTGTCTAATTTAATTATCTTAATACTTTTTAATAAACTTTTTACTATAATTAATTTAATAATATTAATAAGTATCCGCGATATTAATAGGCAAGGAGATTTTTTGTGACCGATGTAACTTTGTTAGTTTTAATCCTATTTTGACCAAACATGCCTCATTTGAAAGGTATTTCTTTTTAGCTCTCCAGCAGATTTACATATTTGCACCATCTGGAATATTTTTTTTGAGCTAATGCTCATTTAAAGTTGCTACTAACACATACATAAAATTATGCAATGCTGTATGTGTGCTTATTAAATTTGTTAATGTGTTTGCAAATATTGTATATGAAAAGCCCTGTGTTGAATTTAGAAATAATTTTGGACATAAACCAATAACGACAATAACGCAATCGAATTTCTCTATAATAGTTGCATATCACACGCCCTGTGTTGAATTGTGAGTTGCCTAAAATTAGTATACCTTTAGGTGACATACAAAGTGGTTCAACAAATAAAGAGTCCGCCAAATAACTTTTTTTTTTGAAAATGCTATAAAAAAAAACTACTGATTATTGTCTCAAATTTCTTTTTAATTTGAAAGTACGATCCTTCCGGTTAATAATGGAAAATAATTTCATTCAAATGGCTGCCTCGGCTGGCCATGCAGTAGCCTACACGATCGGTCCAATTTTTAAGCACATTATCGATTGTGTGCAGCTGTATTTCACCAATGGCTTCACGAATATTGTCCTTTAAAGCGTCAATTGTCTCTGGCTTGTTGGCGTAACACTTATCTTTGAGGGCACCCCACAAATAATAGTCCAACGGTGTCAAATCGCAGCTCCGCGGTGGCCAAACGACATCAGCTTTGCGGCTGATAATGCGATCTTCAAAAACAAGGCGCCAAACATCGAGTGTAGCTTCGGCTGTGTGGCACGTAGCGCCGTCCTGTTGAAACCAAATGTTGCCAATATTCTCCTCTTCAATTTTTGTGAACAAAAATTCGTTCAACATGGCCCGATAACGATCGCCATTGACTGTAACGGCCACTCCTTGCTCATTTTCGAAGAAAAATGGCCCAATTATGCCTCTGGACCAAAATCCGCATCAAACAGTGACTCGTTTTGGGTGTATCGGCGTTTCAATGTATGCGTGCGGGTTTTCTGTGCCCCAAATGCGACAATTTTGCATGTTTACATACCCGCCAAGATCAAAATGAGCTTCATCTGAAAAGATGATTTTTTTTGGCAAAATCGGCATCTTCTGTAAGTCGATCGCAGGCCCACTTAGCGAAGCGAAAACGCATTGGATGGTCAGTTGGCTTCAACTCCTGAACCAATTGGACTTTGTATGGCGTCATACCAAGGTCTTTATGCAAAATTCGTCTCAATGATGCCTCCGAAATGTTCAATTCTTGACAACGACGCGTCGCGACGGTGAATTGATGCTGATGGCGCTTCACGCACACTTTCTGCCACAGCAGCAATATTCTCGGGTGTACGCACTGTTTTTGGCTTTTCACGCTTTGGTTTATCGATGAGGATGCCAGTTTCTTTCACTTTTTTCACAAGATAACGAACATACGGAGCTGACGATGCTTCTATTCTTCCAAAATCCGTACGCAATTTTCGCACACATTCTGCAACATTACCATGATTTTCAAAGTAATATCGCAATATATCCCAGCGTTGTTCAAGCGTATACACAACCATATTCGTTCAGCGGAAGGATAAAACTAATTATCTGTCAAATCAGACATGAGCTAAGTGTTACCATTCACGAAATAAGCACTAGTTGAAAAAAAAAAACGTTAGATGGCGGACACTTTATTTATAATGAAATAAATTTGATGAATTAAATAGATTAAAAAAACATTGAAAGAAATAAATTGAATGAAAAATTAGATGAATGAGTGACTCCTCTCGATTTATATCGAATTTTCTCAAAGACCGTACTATACGTGTTGTTATTAATGGGGTCTCACCCAAAGAGTTTTAGCTCAATTCCGCTCTTTTTCTCTCTCTCTTCCTTATCTTTCGTAATGACTTTCTTAGCCTAACCTTCAATCCCATCTACTCTTTGGCAGATGGCAGCAACATTTGTCCTTCAATTAGCTTTTTAAGGTTGGGGGCAGAAGGCAGGCAATGAATGACATTGTAAATAATCTCTGAGTAGAGTAAAGTTAATAGAGTTGATTTTACTGGCCTTGGATTCAACAATGTCATCCCTATACATTGGTAGTATAGGTATTGGGGAATTGGATACTCTTGATGTTCTGGGCATGACAATTCAATGATATGCCCATTTGAACGAACATGTTTTTCAAGGGTTGAAAGAGGCATTCAAGTGCCTTGGTTTTTAAAACGGTGCAAAAATTACTTCACGCCTTCTGCTTTCATTGAAATCTATACCACCAAAATCTGACCGAAAATGCAAGACAACTCCCATATATGGGCAGGAGCTTCCAAGTCTATTATAGAGTTACGGGACCGTGTATAAATATTACCATGGGAAATGTTCAGATGAAATAAGTGAATTTATTCCAAATGCCCGAGTTTCAATTCGTACTACCCGCTTCTATAGTAGATCACATACGTTTTTAGCCCATTGCCCAGTTGACCGCACAACGCATTACAGAGAAAATTTGTTTATCAATCTGGCGGTTACAGTCTTAAAAAATTTAAGTAAAATATCCACAAACACTACTCCCTCTTTATCTATTTTTCTTAATAATCTATTTCCCTTGAGTGTTGTTTATAATAAAAAATATGGGCCATTTTGGACCATATGACTTTTGATATTCTTCAAGTTTACTCATAAGTTTTGACTTAGACTTATGAAATAACCTTGAACGGTCAATAATATAAATTAAACAAGTTAGAAGTTATACCATATGTCGTGACTTTCGAGAAAGGGCAAAATTGCCTCACGGGCACCTTAAGTAGAAGAATTTCATATAGAAACAATTTAATCAATTATAACAGAACAATTATTACAATGATAAATAAAATAATCTCTGATGAGGCTTGAAATGCAGCAAACCGGTCTGATTAAGAATAACGAGTAGTTATGTTTTTTAAACTCTTTCCTTTAACTCATACTCTCTGTCTGTCTGTCTGCCATGAGCCAACCACCATTTTCCCCTATGCAATTGATCTAAAACTTGGCCATAGTCTTGTTGTGACTATAGATTAATTTTGGGCTAGTCACGCACAGTCACGGAGTGCTTTAAAATCCCTTTCTCCTTATCCGATCGATCTGAAACTTGGTCGATAGACTTGACGTGAAAAAGATTAACTTTGTCTTAGTCATGCACAGTTACGGAGTGATTTAAACTCCATTTCCCTTCATCCGATCGATCTGAAACTTTGTCCATAGACTTGTTGTGGCCAAGCAAAGTCACGCACAGTCATGGAGGGATTCAAAACTCATATGCATAAGTAAAGAAAGAGTTTTAATAAAAACTTTGCTTTTATGGGTTAGATTATTACAAATATATGCATTCCTCTTCTCTACCACGCACTGTGGGATTTTGCTGACAAAAAGTCAGTTTTTCGAGTGTAAAATATCAAAAATGTAATGATACAGTTTTGTGGAGAATTGGTCAGTTAAGTAAATTCAACATTATTTTTATTTCTACAAATAATTTGTTTGTCCAAAATAACGCGACAAAGTCACATAAACGAAACTGCAGTAACTGTGCATGTGAGCAGGCATATGAATTGTCCGGGTAGATAATTTCTTTTTGCCATATCCATTTGATGCAAGTATACGAGTACGCCTAATTCTGTTTTTATGCGATAGATGCGTTCCTCGAAAAATCGCGTAAAAAAGATAGTGTATCCATATAAAACGAGAGGATAGGTTGCACATATCAAATTTCAGCTAAAATAAAACGAATAAAGTATGTATAATTTAAATTCACATATTTTATTTTAACAAAAAAATAACCAAAAATAATAGAAAAAAACAGTTCATTTAAAAAAACACATTATAAAAATCATAAAACTTATAAACTAGCATAAAAATAAATTTTTAATCAGTATCACTTTCTGATAGTAATTAATCGCTTCAACATCGCTTCGACTTCAATCAACATCACTTTCATCGCTAGAAATATTTTCAAATGCATTCTCAATTGGTGATGGCTCAGTAGTTTTAGTCAAAAATTCCATTATCAATCGTTGACTTCCAGTTTTGCTGAGACTGTTATGTAATTTACGATAATTACCCATTAATAATTTCACATCACGTTGAAATTTCTCGGCTCTTTCCTCATTAGGATCATGCTTGCGGATAGGATCGCCCAATTTCGCTGCCATTTGGAGTCCTTCTTTAACTAGAGAGGCAGTGAGAGTAGGAACCTCTTCGTCATTTTCACTGATTTCATTCGTATCGGGTGTCTCAAGCGCAAAACCAATGATTTCATAATCGCTAAGTGCCTTATCTAACAGTAATTCGTCGATATCTTCAGACGATAAATCATCAAAGCCTTCACCGCCTACATCATGAGCTAAGGCTATGATGTTGGAATACTCAACCGTATTAGAAGGCACTGGGCTATGGCTATTTTTTTTAACGCATTCTGGCCAAACTGCTCTTCAACATGCATTCAACGTTGATTCTTTTAATTCTGATATCGCCAATCCAGCATGTTTGATACAGTCATTAATAGAAAATTTCTTCCACGCATCTGTGACTTTTAAATTTTCTTTATTCATTAATTTATCTAAAATGTACTTGAATGTTTGCTTCTAAATGCCGATGACCTGGTGCATTGCCTATAATCAACAGAACTTTAAAATCAAGGCCCTTATCTCTCATATAGCGCCGAACTTCTGGTACAAAATATTTAAGAAACCATTCGGTAAAAAGCTGGGTTGTTACCCAGGCCTTTTTATTAGCTGCCCAGTGAACGGGTAATGAGTCCATATTAACGCCTTTCATCGACCGTGGTTTTAGAACAAGATTTACAACTAAGGGTTTTAACATCCGATTCCACACGATCTTTGGCTACTTTAACCCACTAGCGGTTTTCTGGGTTTTAGCTACATATGTTCGACTCGGCATTCGTTTCCAGAAAAGGCCTGTTTCATCCGCATTCCATACCTGATCCGGAGTGTAGCCACCATGCTCAATTATTTTAGCCAGTTTTGCGAGAAATTCTTTTGCTGCCAGCTCATCAGCAGATGCTATTTCGCCCTTTATTTTAATATTATGAAGCGCATGTCTTTGCAAAAATCCTGTCATCCAACCTGTACTGGCATAAAATTCAAATTTCTTATCTTTCTGGACTGATGTTTGCGGTTCCTTATAGCCTTGCGGTTCTTTTATCTGGTTATAAAATCTGTTTATTGTGTTTCCGTCAACTGGTATCCGTTTTTGTGAGCAATCCTCAATCCATACTACAAGAGCCTTTTCCATTTTCTCTTTAACAATGTCTCTTATGTATGATGATGTATGAGCACTTAATTTTGTTCCAGCGATCACAGATTGTCTAATAGATTCTTAATTTTTTTTTATCGTTCTTATGGTAGATTCGTTTAAACTAACGTTTTTTCCTACTGAAGTGGCACTTTCTCCAGCGGCTAGACGATCTAAAATTTTAATTTTATCTTCCAAGGAAATAGCCTTTCTGTTAGTTTGTTTTGTAGCGGACATTCTAAATTGTGATTAGTAAACCTATAAAAATAATTTATTTGCACGTAATAAATAAATGCACTACAGACATGTTTGTATTAATTACCGTTTGTTGAATTTAAAAATAATTATATGCGAATAATTTTTTTTATATTATATTATTCACCTTTAACATTTAAATTTGACTGGCCTCTTGCATTGTTCATTCACCTCAACTTATTAGAAACAAAAAAGGGAATTCCCCTGTTATGGTTGTGGTTAAATTATCGAACCACACGATTTGCAGTGTTGCTATGTATGTACATATTTAATTTAAAATTCTATTAAATTTTTAGACTGCGTTAAATCAAATAAAACCGCGTAAAAACAGAATGCAAAAATTTTTTGAAATCGCGTTAAATCAAATTCGCGTAAAAAAAGGTCGCGTAAAAACAGAATTAGGTGTATATGAAAAATATAGTAATTCAACATTTGTCTTGAAAAATAAAATAATTGGATAACAATAATTGCTTTGAAAATATTCAGGTTTTTATGATGGCGCTCAAAAATCCAGTGTTTTTAGTTTTTCTTGAACAAAGAAATGTCTGCTTTATCGACCTTTGTGTTCTGGTTGCAAAAAAAAAAAAAATTAAAGATGTGGGACTACACACTTTTGATTTAATAAATGAAATTCGTATAATATTGTATACTGTTGAACAAAGTTCTAAATATTATAAAATAGTCACACGAAATTTCATTTCCGTAGTTCAAAGAAACGCTATATAAAATGGTGAATACTTTTAGGCCCATGTGTTTTAAGAAGCTGAAGAAGCTCAAAATAAGGACTATAGAAGACATACATAAATGTTCTCCAGAAAGTGCAACAGAGTCGCAACAAATACTGATGTTTTCCATCGCCTTCTTATATCGTCAGATCCTTGCATTACTAGCATAGGACGTCAACCTCATAAACATGATTTGGAACTTGATGATGTCGTAACCCTTTCACGACCAATGGGATATATATGTCCCATTTTTATTTTTTCTTATATTTTCCACATTTTCCAATCGATTTTTTTTAAGCTGACTTGAGTCGCCAGAGGATAATTTTAGCTTTCAGACCATATCAAAAAAGTTGACACATGTATACTCAGGACCTAAGACGGTGACTCGAAAGTCTGAAAATTATGTTTTTTTTTATCATATTTGGATGTCATTAATTCGGACGTTATTTAACTATTATTAACTATTAATTATCGGTATGTCTCACTTTAATCATGTTTTAACACTATTTAATTGTGTGAAAATACCAATAAGATAAACACCAACATATTAGAAAGTTAAACGTCTTAGTGCATGTAATAAAAAAACACTATTACAGCAAACGGAATAAATATTTTATTAAATATGTTTTGCAAATAAATTTAAAACTTAATCGGTATATGAGATTTTTGTCCGGAAGCCATTTTACGTTTTACTATAGATAATTTTTTTTCAAATTCGACTACTAAAGCATTGCGCACAAGAAATCCGGTGGCATTTTAGAGAAGCTTAATAGCGGGATTTATTTTTTTTCTTTTAATTAAAACAAAAAAAAAATAATTTTTTTCTATTTTTTTTTTAATTTTCTTTAATTTTTTTTTTATTTTCTTCTTAATTTGTAAAAAAAAAAACTTAATTTAAAAAAATTTTCCTTATTTTTTATTTTTTAATTTTAATTTTTCAAATGATCAAATTTTTTCAATTATTAATTTTTTGAAATGATTAAATTTCTTTAAATTATTATTTTTTTAAAATGGTGCGTGGTAAAGAAGAAGAAAGCATATATTTCAAAAATTCATAACTGCACTGTATTCTTAATCGGACCGGTTTCTGTCATTTCAGCCTTCATCAGCGATTTATTGAACATTGTGATTAATTGTTATGTTTTAATTGAATAGATTGTTTCTATATGAAAATTTTTCTACTTAGGGCGGCCGTGAGGTTTGAACCATGAACCTTCACATACACTCGTAATTGCACTTTTTGGTCAGCGCTTTAACACACTCACCTAAAGTCAGGCCTACGAGCAGTGTGGTTATATTCAGTTTTCTACCATACAGCTTTACTTTGTACTAATTTCAGAAGATACAACTCTGTCCAAACAAACAATCGTTATTTTTGAATTTTTTAAATATTTTTGCATTTTTACTTCTAATTTCCACTATTGTCAGTTTTCGTAAGAGTTATCATATGTGATGTACGGTTTGTACATATTACATATTGCACTTTACATATATTTGAGATGACGCATTGAAGCGAAATTTTTTGTTTGTTAGATTTATAGTCATTTTTCAGACATATTGTAATTACTACTGTTTTTTTATTATTTTTTTTTAATTATTAAATTTTATTATGCAACGCCACTTTGTCCGATCCCGCCCATTTTTGGTCTGACTACGCATAGTACTCGAGATATATGATATTGAATAATTACTTTGTATGGAAGGTACCACCCACTTATCCGGTCGCGCCCATTTCCGGCATAGCTACTAACATTAATTATTGGTGACGTCACACAAATTTACAAAGCAGTCCCCATCATAGTACTCAATACATATGATATTAAAAATTTACTTGTATGGAAGGTGCCACGCCCTCTAAAAATATTTAAAAACGTATAGCCTATAGCGCTTCCTATATCCGCAGTAAGGCTCTTTAAAAAATTCAGGAAGATCAGATGAAGAGTTGCGGAGATTACCTCCTACAAACAAACACACATTACCTCTTTATTATATTAGTAAATAAAATTTTTTTGAATTAATAAAATTTTTGAAATTATCAATTTTTTTAAATTATTAAAAATTTTTAAATTATTAAAATTTTTTAAATCATTATTTCTCAATTATATGTTTTTTTTTTTTTTTTAATTTTATTATTTTTTATAAAAATAAATAAATCTTATTTTCGATCTTTATTTCCGATCTTTATCATTTTTTTTTTTTTAATTTTTTAAATTATAAAATTTGTGAAATTATTACAATTTATTAAATTATTAAATTATTATATATTCTAAATTATTATATATTCTTAAATTAATAATGTTTTTAAAATTATTAATTTTTTCAATTATAAATTTTTTTTAAATTACTTATTAATTTTTTTTAATATTAATTTTTTATTTTAATTATTAATTTTTTTTTAATTATTAAATTTTTTTGAATTATTAAATTTTCTTAAATTTTAAAATTTTCTTAAATTATTACATATAATTTTTTTTTTTTTTAATTTTCAAATATTTTTAAATTATTAAAATTCCTTTAATTATTAACTTTAACTTTTTGTTAAATTTTCTGCTTATTTTAGTATTTTTTTTCAAATTATAATTTTTTTTTTCAAATATTAATTTTTTTAAATTATTACATTTCTTAAATTATTAATTTAAAATTTAAAACTTCTTTAACCCCTTCACGACCAATGCGACATATATGTCCCATTTTTTTTTTTTTTTTTATATTTTCCACATTTTCCAACCGATTTTTTTCAGCTGACTTGAGTCAACAGAGTACAGTTTTAGCTTTCAGACTGTATCAGGACTAAGACGGTGACCCCATGTCTGAAAATTATGTTTTTTTTAATCATATTAATTTGGACGTCATTGAACCAAAAACATTAAAATTTTGATATAACATGGACCAGTATTTATGGTTTTCAGAAACACCAAAATACGTGGATTCGGTTTATTACTATTATTATTATTATTACTATTATTACTGTTATTACCATTATTACTATTATTACTATTATTTATTACAATTGGTCATCAATGGTAAATTTTATAGTTTTATATTTTTATTAAATTAAAAAAATTCATAATATTAAATCAACAATTAATTAAACTATAAATAAAAAGACTTAGAAAGAGGTTAATTCTAAATATCTCAAAAATACAAAAACAATTATGGTAATCTAATTGCTTCGAAGCAATTAGGGTTTTTTGTACAACAAAAAGGTTTTTTACAAAAGGAACATATTGCGTTTGTCCGATTTTCCTTTCCATTTTTAGTACAAACTAAATAAGTAGTAATCGATTCTCTGTAATCTATATTTAAAAATTTACAACAAATACAAAACCAAAACTAGTTATTTATGTAAAAAATAAAAACAAAAATCACTAATTTGCTTTGAGCGGTGTAAATTGGTTGCTCACTAATTTTGACCGTTGACGACCAAAGGGATATATATCGCACCTGTACCTCTAAAGTGAGTCAACTCAAAATTTACAAATTTTCAGTGGAGGCAAAAAACGGTTTTTTTAATATTTACTATAAAATTTAAAAACAGTTGTTTCATTGTAAAGAATTGCGAATAATAAGTATACAACAGTAGTTGTTTTTGCGATTTTTTCAGTGATCATCAGAAATAAAAATTCTTTTTGGAGGAACTCAAAATATGTCTTTTTAGTGGATTCTAAAGAAGCTACTCTTATAACTCAAAGAGGGTTACAACTGTTTTACAGTGGATAGATATGACCACTGTGTATCGTTTTCTTGCAAAAAGTGAAAATTGAAAAATTTGAGTTGACTCACTTTAGAGGTACAGGTGCGATATGTCCGATGGATTTTTTCCTTGAAGGAATTGAAAAAAAAATATTTTGACGCCACTTTTGTTTAGAAATGTGAGGTCGTTAAGTACGAATCCACAGAAAAAAAAATAAAAATTTTCCAGCAGTTTAGGTTTGGTCGTGAAAGGATGAAAGAAATGATAGAAGATGAATAAAAGTCTATAATTACATACACCTAAAAATATCTATCAGTCATTGTATCGTTTATCTTGTGTCAGCTAGTTTTTTTCATGGAAAAATTTTATTACTTACAGCTTTTAAGCCGAATAAATAAAAAACTTTTTTGGGCTATATGGGCGGTGGGCGTGGCATATTTCTGTAAAACTGTGCAAACATCTTTACTTCATAATACTTATAACAAGACTTTTAATGAAGAAATAAAAATTCGGGTCCAAAATTCATTTTCGGGTATATGGGCTGTGGGCAATGGGCGTGGCCGATTTCCATGAATCTGTCCAGATATATCAACTTCGTAACACTGATAACTTGTGCCTAGTTTCATGACTTTCGGTAGAGAAATAAAAATTTGGAGCGAAAAAATCTTTTCGGGTTTTGTGGGCGGAGGGCGATGGGCGTGGTCAATTTTTATGAAACTAAATTTTTATTAATTAAGTTGATAAAAGGCTCTGAGCCAAATTTCAATATTCCACGAGGTTTCCTTATTCTTTTTGCCAAGAAATGTATAAAGCGCTCCCACTGTGCCATGCACCATCAAAAAAAATAATTCATTTCATTGCAGGTCTGACTTTTCAGTGTCCGAAAAACAATAGAATTCACTGCTTTAAGTCAAAGAGGTGTTCAGTTAATAAAATTGTTTTGAAATTTATTCCAAATAGTATTTAGTCCTTTGAGCTCTGCATACAATATTATCTCCGTTTCCTTCTGTCTATACAAGTTTATATATGGAGCACAAATATAAAAACAGACAAGCAGACCACACCACACTAACAAAAAATAAACCTTATTATGAATTCACCGGTGAACAAACACTTTCATTCAATCAGTAACAGCTAAAGCGCGGACTTTTACTCGAGTGGCAATAATAATTTTGTGATATTTTTGAAGTTAAAACGTGTGTTATTATTAAAAAAAAAAAAAAACAACAAATACAACTAAAAAATAAAATGTTTAAATTATTCTTTTTAATTTTTATTTTTATTTTAATTATCTTTACTAATCACATTAAAACTACTGCCTCAAATAAGACCACAAATCTATTTCTGGGTAAGTGCTTCATTTTCTATGGAACATTAAAAAAAAATTATGGTGCATTAATCTGTGGTTCTATTCTATTAGAATGTTCTTGTTTACATGCTCAAGAGCATAACGGCACTTCGACCTCTCCTTCGGTAATAACGTTAAATGCCTCTTTAGTCCGTCATGCCAAAAATGATTGTTTTGTCATTTTCATTAGCGGTTCCAGTGACGAAATAGTATCGATACGTTTTAACCATTTACAGCTAAGAGCCAAGTAAGTGTAACAGCCAAATGAATTTTCACTTCCTCAATCGGTTTTTTTGCATCATTTTAACATAGATGTAAAAAACATAATTATTATTTAAAATAAAATTATTGAAGCTTGACATGTGTCTTTTTTTCGATGTTTCTAATATTTGTTTTTAATTAATTGGGCTCAGCATACAATAATTTAGTATGGCTTATTTAACGAAATATATTGTGGTTTGACAATAAAATTTAATTTATTTAAAAATTTCTATATTACGGTTAATCCATTCATCTGTTTGCAAATTTTTAAATAAAGATATTGACCAGAATATTCCAAATTATTTTTAATTTGATTTGATATTTTGTTATGTTAAAATTTGTGTTGTAATATTAAATATTTTAATGGTGCACTTCATTTGTTTCAATCAATCTTTGGATTGAAAGCGTTTACGTTTTGATTTTGTTACGATTTTATTGGTGGCATTTTGTCGTTGGTTTAATGCAGCTGTGGAAGTACATCATGTGTTACTTGCTACTAGTGAGTGTGTAAATACCGTAAAAGGAATGTGAAATTCTTGTACTTTGCAAATGATTTATGTAAAGATCAAATCAAATTTAATTTTATTTGGTAAAATAAAATAACAATGGAGGGTTTATTTTTCTAAGTATCAGAAAATTTTTTTTTTCAAGATTTCGTGGATTTTGTATCAATTTATTAGGTTATGAAAATCTGGGGCCAAATCACGGCATTCGAAATCGAGTAAATTAAATCGAAATTCCATATTTTGGTTTATTATTTAAAGAAGACGGACAAACGTCAGACCTCGTTTTACTTTTACTCTTAACCAGAGGCCATAATTCGTTAACTGTAACAAAGTAAAATTTATTTTGGAAAATAAAAAAATAATTTCGATCGAGACATTTCGATAATGAATGCGGTGATTTGGCTCTTGCTTAAATACCTAAGATAGCTAGAAGTCCATGTAATTTTATTATTGTTTTTATAATTATTAATCCGTTTTTGCATTTCCAATACATTCTATGAAAATATGAATCAATACGTATCTAACGATTATGCCTGGTTTTCACTATGTTATATAAGCTGACAACAAACAATTGCCTCAACTGACATCTTGTAATTTTCTATCATTACGTATTCATTACATCTTATAAACGAACAAAAAATCCGGCTGTCAAACACAGACCAATTGCCAACATGCTGGCAATTTCATTTCAGATGTCAAATGTTGCCAGGGGTTGTAAATGACAAGACATTAAAACCCGTTTTCATACAACTGACAATAATTGACAACAATTGCCATTGAAAATGACATAATGAAAACCAGGCATTAGTTAGAAAACTAAAATATATGTACATATTTACGTGGAATAATAAATTGGGCACTTAAAGCCGCCTGACTGCATATGACAAATAAGAAATACGAGGGCGATCCCAGAACAACCCGATCTGACGCATAGATGTCAGCAATAGTTTGAAAAAAATACTTTGATGGAAAGTGGCAACCCTATGTAACATATGTTTAAGTTTCAAAGAGCCATGTTGTTTAGTATCTATATATATATATATATCTTCTTTTTTAACAATTAAAAGTAAACGATCTTAATGGAATTGTAAACGCGGAAACAATTGGTCAGCTTTATATATTAAATTAAATACTTTAATTTGTAAGGTCTCAGTCCAATATATATTAAAGCCAAGCTAGATTCGACTCTGGGGAAGTCTGCTCATTCATTTACGACTTAAAATATTGGGTGGCAGAGTTCAAAAGAGGCCGTACGAGCTGCCAAGAGGGACACCGTAGTTTTCGACCAATTGAGGTTGCCACGCCAGAAACGGTTAAGAAAATCCACAAAATGGTATTGGATGATCGTCGGCTTAAGGTGCTATACATCGCATATTGACCGAAAATTTGGAGATGAAAAAGCTGTCCGCAAGAAGGGTGCCCCGTTTACTCACTTGTGAAGGATATTGATATAGAACACTGCAATAGCGTCGTAATAATGTTTCAATAGAGTGGCGATGTTTCACTACTTCAAACCATGGAAAAATAAACAGTCAAAACCGTTGAATTAAAAGGTGAAGACAGTTCCATCTGTAGGCAAGGTTATGGCGTCAGTTTGTGGAATGCGCGTGGAATAATTTTTGTTGATTATCTTCAAAAAGGCAAAACAGTCGACGGCGAGTATTATGCTAACATGTTGCAGCGTTGAAGTGATGAAATTAAGGGAATTAAAGGGATAAAGAAAATGTTGTTTCATCAAGACAATGCACTAGTTCACACATCCACTATTGCGATGCCCAAAATCCATGAATATACAGTTCTTACTAAAAACAGGTTAGCGAAACTATTGAATATCGCTGGGAAAAGTGTATCGAGCTAAATGGAGATTATATAAGAAAGACATTGTTTTTCCAAATTTGTTGTGTTTCCTTTTTTCAGATTGGTTTGTTCAGGGACCGCTCTCGAAGTCAACACAATTCCAATGACGTATTATACAAAAACGTTTTAAAAAAAACATTAAACAAATTGTAAGAAAATTTCGCTAGGGTAGAATGACTATAGCATTTTCATGATGTTTCAAAGCTGCATCATTGAACTTTGAATCTTTTTAAAACAAAAAAATCATGTGAGTCCGATCACAGGGGAGATGTGTAAACATCTAGTAATTCAAGATTTTTTATGTCACTTTTTTAAAATCAAACAGAAAGGTCATCTATGTATCACTTATAGCAATCAACTGCAGGGGCTCTGCTAATATAAAAATATTTATTATTATTTATTATTTCAACCAGTTAATTTTTAATTTCTCGTTTTTCATTTTTCATTATTTATTTTTCATTTTTTATTTTTAATATTTTAATTTTTCGGTTTTCGTTTTTCATTTTTCATTTTTTAGTTTCATTTTTTTATTTTGAATTTTTCACTTTTAATTTCTTATTTTTCATTTTTTATTTTTTATTTTTCATTTTTTATTTTTCATTTTTTATTTTTCATTTTTCATTTTTTTTTTTTTATTTTTCATTTTTCATTTTTCATTTTTCATTTTCAAACAAACAACCAGCTCTCAAAATTGAAGTTGCAATATTTACAATTTGGACATCATCACGACTAAATTTCACAGAATTAATGGGATAATGGGTTGTTGAATTATGTATATGTTATACGTTTATATTGTGAAATTTTTAACGTTTTACAGCAAAGGGTTGTTGAATTAGCTGAAACAATTTTATATCATCATTTTTTCACCAATACAATCATAAGTCACACCGATTTTGACTTAAGGCTTATATGTTACGCTGTTTTTGTGATTTTATTGCGAAACAGAAATTTACCCCCCTGTTTACACATCAAAAAATAAATATTTGACATTCCGTTTGTAATAATTAGAAAAAAAAAACTGGACCCCAAAAAATAGATATATTCTTGATACATATAACAAGTAGAGTTTATTTAGAGATGTCCGTCTGTCCGTCTATGGAAATCATGATTAAGCGCTCAATGAATCAGATGGGTTGTTCATTTAGTGAAAATGATTCCTTGACACCCTGAGCAGGTTTCTATTTAAAATTACAAAAATATGTTCCATAGGTCCCGAGACCTATTGAAAAATTCTTAAGAAAAATATTATTTTTCTATATAACTCTTGTAATTGTTGTTATTCTAAATTGTATTGCATGTGTGTGGTAGCTGTAATTGTTGTTGTTGGGATCGTTGAGTTTGTAGCATTTGCTTAATGAGCGTGTACGTACGTCATACTCCACGTGTCATATTATCCCAGTTAACCACATCGTCACGACATCTTAAACGACGGCTACAAGACCATAGTAAATCGTTGAAGACAAACTGAGGACAGTTCGAATATATTGTTGATGAAATTCTTATACATATTTCGATTTTATGAACGAAATAATATCCTCCTCCATATAATCAACAATATGCTTTACCTTATCGTCGACGAAGGTGTGGTCGAGATAATCTACAATATGTTCGTTGAAGACAATTCCGTCGACAGTATCGTTCGCACTTCCTCATACGAGGTCATTGACATTTTTAAATTTTTTTAATGAATTAATTAATTAATTTTTCATTCATAAATAAATAAAAGGTAAACATAAATTTGGGTGGCATTGGTCTTAAATATTTTGCCTGTGTCAAACTTCATTCATATCGGATGCTAAACTAAAATCGGAACTGGGTCGAAAAATGGACCGACACTGACCAAATTTGGTCAAAAACATATATTTTCAAATTGAGAAAAATCTGTCCAATATTTTCGTTTTTTTTTATAGATTTAAGTGGAGATTGGGAAGTAGCTTTATATGGGTGCTAATTAGGAATTATGTGCATTTAAAGAAGACAGACAATCATCCGCTATCGTTTCCCCTTTATTTTTAATCCTTGGTAGAGGAAAATTTTTCTCCGAATTTTATTTTAATGAAGAAAAATATAAACAATAATATTTTTTAAGATTTATTTTGTGACCAATATTATTGTGGTTTCCTTTTTTAGGATTTCCCATTTGTCTAAAATGTTTTTTATTGCTAGGTGTGTCGGTATATTAGTGAATAGTGACACCACGTCAAATGATACTATAATGTCATCCTTTTCAAGTGATATTTCCTTTATTTTTTCTTTAAGTTCTATAGAATTTTTGATGTTATATATAGGAGATATTAGTTGTTTTAATATTGAGCCAATATATTTAGCTAAATTGTAGCAGGGAACTTTTACTGATGAAGAAATGGGTCTGAGAGGAATATTGTCTTTGTGTATTTTTGGGAGCCCGTATAGTTCTGGTGCAGCTGCAGCATGGGCTGTCATCCTTAATTTCTGACTCCTGGTGATGTTGTTATTTTTATATAGATCCGTTAGTATATTATTATCCTTTGCAGTTTTGTCGTTGGATCTTCTCGGATCGTCTTGTATGTTGTTTTGTCATCTAATAGTTTATGTATCTTCGTTATGTATTCTCCCTTATAAATAACCACTGTTTTATTTCCTTTATCTGCTGTAGTTATCATAATTTTGTCCTCATGTTTCTTTATAAATTTTTCGGTTTCCTCGTAAATACTTAATATATATTTTTCCTTTTCATTTGTTTTCTTATTTCTTTTATAATTAGCGATCCGGTTCGCAATTTTTGATCTGGTAATCTCTTTTTCCGTCTCATCCTGTATGGTTTGAATCCATTGTTCCATGTCAGCTATTAGTGGAATTGGGGCAAAGTTTCTATTATTTATAGGTAAAGCGAACTTATTTCCTAATGATAATACGAAGTCAATGTTCGTATAATTTACAAACCAGCTTTCGTTGAAGCTAAAATTAAATTTCCTGAATTTCTCGTATCTCAATTTTTTCATTTTAGAACAATGTGTATTTTGTATTTTAGATCTAATATTATTAAATTTGTCAAATTGATCTTTTTTAAATTTGTTCGCCTCTATTTCGTTCAGTGTATTCATAATTTTCCCCTCCATGTACTTTATCCCATTTCTTATAGACTTTGTATTAATGTGTGTTTCCCTAATCTCAACGTTAAGAAGTTTTATATGTAAATTCCTTTCTATTTTCTCCACTTCGGTAATTGCTCTCGTTGTTTTAAATAATTGTTTAAGTTTTTTAGTGCTGCTTGATATATGTGTGGGTATAATTACGTGTTTTCTGCATTTTTGTAAATATACTGCTCTCTCGGTTGCTTTTGCTAGCTTCTCTGTCTCCCTGCAATATTGTTTAAGTAAACTGCTTGTCTCTGCGTTGTGTTTATTTTTTATGTGTTGAAAATAATTCTTCATGTTGCTGTTGTTGTTTATCTTTGTGTTTAGTTTTTTTAATGCTGTTACTTCGTTCTACTTCTTTTCGGCAGGCCCTTCGATTTGTTATTATTAAGATTTATTTTGTGACCAATATTATTTGTGAGATTTTTTTTATATTTTTTCGGGCTAATTCTGGTCAATTAAATATTAAGATGATAATAAAAAAAATTCAAATTATTACATCCTTTTCACTCGACGTTTCGTTGACGGTATTTCAACTTCTTCTGGAGTGTGAACTTTATTTATTTCTAATGACAAAATATATAAACAACAACATAAATTCAATTTAATATTAAAATCTTAAATACTAGTATCACAGGTTAACTTACGATTTTATTTTAT
Organism: Cordilura impudica; assembly: GCA_963682025.1. Taxonomy (NCBI): domain Eukaryota; kingdom Metazoa; phylum Arthropoda; class Insecta; order Diptera; family Scathophagidae; genus Cordilura; species Cordilura impudica. The sequence goes on from OY821517.1 coordinate 17,094,700, forward strand.
TACATTGTCAAGTATTAAATTTGTATAAAAAACTGGACATCACAACACAAAATTTTAATAAATTTAATAAATAATTACAATTTTAAAAAATCACACTTTAACCTAACAACTAGCATCAGAGATTGTTTATATTATTAGACTAATGCTATAGAATATTGCAGTTTAATATTATCCTGGTCTTCTTTGGTGTTTAATGTTTTTTGTATTTTTTGTTGTATACGTAAACTTTCTAGTGTATATCGCTTTTGTTCGTTTTTCTCATTATCTAATATGCGTACATCGTTAAAATTTGGTTTGTGTTTACTCTCTTTTATGTGTTGAGATAAAGCTGTGCTTTCTTTGTTTTTGTTTACGTCGGATTCATGCTCAGCTATTCTTACACCTAACATTCTTTTTGTCGTTCCTATATATACTTTATTGCACTGTTCATTTTCATTACCGTCACAATTGATTTCATACACAACATTATCCGTTTTTAATTTGTCAATTTTCGATTTTTTGCTTGTAAAAAGATGTCTTAGTGTTTGATTTGATTTCTAAGCTATTGTTATTTTTTCATCATTGATCTCCCTTTTCAGTGTTTTACTCTCTGTTAGTTTTGGTATGTAAGGTACACTGTAAAAATTTTTTGCTTCACCGTGTTGTTTGTCCTTTTTGTTATGTTTATTTTTTCTTCACTGATTTAACTGTGATCTAATAAAGGAAAAATTTGGGATTAAAATAAAAAACGAAGAGATTATTTTAAATTTTATTGTACTAGCCAACAAGGTGTTCGACTGGAGCAACCAAATATCTTTTCTAGTGTAATTTGGCAGGCTGAATTCGAATCTGATTTTTCTCTATCACGTCAGGTTTTCGAGATAAAAAAAAAATGTTTTTGTTAATTTTTTACAATAAAAATTCATTAGTTTATTTAAAAATGAATGAATTTTCAAAAGTGAATGGCGTTATTTGAACGTCGTTTGTATTTTGTTGGTTCGGTTTCACGTATTAGAATCCAGCTGTAGTCTCTCAGCATGCTTTTGTCCCAAAATCCTTGATAATTTCTTTAAATTTTCATTAAATCTTGGTGAGCACGCTCCCATTGTTCGTGGCTCACCGTACCTAGGTTTTGTGAAAAAAACTTTAAATGCGAATAAAGAAAAAGTATTTTGAGTGACATTCGTGCACCTAATTCGTGATAATTTTTCAATAATTCAGCAACAATTTGTATCTAGTTTTCACTCTTATTGTTTCCAATAAAACTGTCCACGACGGTCTTGATTCAGATATATTTTGTTAATAAGACCTTAAAGTCCAATCGTTGATTTCGGAAAATTTCTTGAACAAAATTTTTGAGAAAGTAAAATTGGAGATTTTGAAGTAGTGCTAAGACATTAATTTAATAAGATCATTCTGAGATCAGGAGAATGCAAAAAATATTGTTGTTGTAAATTATTTCAATGTCTTTAAAAATGTGAGCTCGATTTTCTTAATCAAGTGGTCTGCGACGAATTTATTGTCTGGGGACCTTGATATAACTTGGCTGTTTTTCAACCGATATTACATTTTGTTGTTTTATTAGAAAAATAATTTACTCTAGATTATGATTTATTAATTAATTTAATTGAAACGCAATTATTAATATCAAAATTTTTGTGAAAAATTAATTTTTTTTGATAATTTTTACATATAAATTCATATTTGAACTTTGAACACAATGCGCGTCCAGAAAGCATTGTCCGATTTGGCTAAAATTTTGCGCATTAAAGTTTTAGATCCAGTGTCACAATTAATCCGACCCGCACGTCTTGAAATTCCAAAAGAAAAAATGGCTGTCACCATAGTACATACAAAGAAATTTAAATCACACACCTTAAGGTCACCACAGATCTTCCATTTATGATCGTTGTATTTGAGTAATGTCAAAATTTCAGTCATTGATTCGTAATTTTCCTTTGTATTACTGGCAAGAACAATTGGTATGGATGGTTTTTCATTCCCATTATGCAAAATAAGAGTCTTTAAACTATACTTAGAGCCATCAAGAAATAATCTCCGTTCAGTTTTGTCATATGGCTGGTTTAGTTTTTGAAATAAACCATCAACATCAGTACAGTATAGAATTGAGTGTTTCTTTTCAAAATATGAAGCCAATTCCAAGCTTCTATCTCTATAGATTGTAACTTTTGTCCCAACTGCAAGATGTTTCCACTGCTGCATGCATGATGCTAGTAATTCTGCGTCTTGCTGCGTTAAATGTAAATCCCGAATTATATTATCAGTTCAGCTTGAGTCACTAAATGGCGTTCATCATCAGCCTCATACAAACTACCACTGCTGGTGAAAGATGTTTCCGACTCACTGTTCGTTGCACTGGGAATGACTGGTAATCGATCATTTGGTGGCCGTTAAACTGGTTTGGAAACGGATGGAAAACTTTTTCGATTTTTCATATTGAATCCAACAACTTTCGTTAAACAGAAATAACAATCGGTTTGGTGGTTACTTGACTCTCTCCAAAGTATTGGAATTGAAAAATCGAATTCTGCAACTATTGTCGGTGTCCACGGTTAGTCCAAGTTTCTGACAGCGAAACCAAAATAATGTAAATATGCATATTTTAATGATTCTAATATTGCATATTCTTTTTTCAAACGAAATATTCACCACACACAAAGCAAAAATAGCTTGAATCAGTGACACATTCTCTAAACGCATGGAATAGGGTATCGCATAGTCGGTCTAGACCGACTATAATTTTCTTATGTATTTTAAATAATTTTTCCATCCAAAATTTTTTACATTCAAAAAGTTCTTTTTTCAATATTATATATTTTTAATCATAATAATTCGATTTTTTTTCAAATTTATTAAATATCAGAGTTCAGAAAAATACACAAACGGAATAAAAAAACTCGTACATATATGTAAACAAACATAGCTCAGACCAACAAACACATATTCTTAATTTCATATCAATTATGTTTCTGAATTTTGTACGGTGCCGAACACAATCATGACTGTGTTTCGTTTTAATATTTCGTTATGTATATGAACACGTTTCTATCACGTATTTTTTGTTTCGAACACACATAAACCACACAGATTCGAGTGTAACTTTTTGGAAGTTCGTGTTCTTACACGTGTACTCTTAAAAAACAGAACATGTTCTTGAACGCGTACATGTAATTAAAACATTATCTACTAGCGATCGGAAAAATCTGATACACCCCTATAAAAACGACAACAATTATTTCAACCAAATTTATTAAAAAAATCTAAAATAATTCATTAGCAGTTATAAAAAAAAGTAATAATAGATATAATAATAAAAAAATAAAATAAAAAGAAAAAAAAAACGAAATTAAGTCATAAACAACATATAAAATTTCTCTGTTTTCTATTTTTTTATTTTTTTTGTATTTTTATTATTATCTTTTTATTTTTATTTTTATTTTTATTTTTTTATAAATGCCTATGAGTTATTTTAGATTTTTTTAAATAAATTTGGTTGAAACAATTGTTGTCGTTATTATAGGGGTGTATCAGATTTTTCCGGTCGCGAGTGGATGTTTTAATTTTTAGATGTACGCGTTCAAGAACATGTTCTGTTTTTTAGCAGTACACGTGCAAGAACACGAACTTAAAGCAAAGCTACCCTGGAATCTGTATGGTTTATGTGTGTTCCAAACAAAAAATGCGTGATAGAAGCATGTTCGTGTACATAACGAAATTTTCAAACGGAGCCCAGTCATGATTGTGTTCGGCACCGTACAAAGTTTAGAAACACACATAATTGATATGAAAACAAAAATAAGTGTTGGCTACTTTAGAACAGAACATTGTGTGTTTAATGTGTGTATTTTCTGAACATTGTTATATATATTTATATGAATAAACAGATCTTAGAAAATTTACTTTTGAAGTCCAAGTCACGATTACTAAATTTAACGTTAAAAAACATTTCAACAAATAACTTTTATTAATTTTAGTGCTTATATGTAAGTTTTTTTTTATTAATAAGCAGTTCCCACATTATTTTCTTTGTAATGGTAGAGTTAAATACTTGATTAAGCATAAATTGAAGCAACCGACAGAAGGTTGCTGATGATGAACAAGTCGTGTAATTCATAAGTAGCTAATCTATCTACAGCTGTCTTAATTTTTTTTCCATATTGCTCTTACATTTACATACAGCCGAACAAAAAACTAATTTTTAATAAATAACACTAACCAACAACGTTTTGGACTGGAGCAACCAAATATCTTTCCTAGGGTAATTTGGTGAGTTGAATTCGAATCTGTACTTGGTTTTTTCTATCACCCCAGGTTTTTAAAAAAATGTATATATTCGTTTTACATAAAAACTCATTAGTTTATTTAAAAATCAATGAATTTGCGAAAGTTATTTGAACGTCATTTGTATTTTGTTGGTTCGGTTTCACGTATTAGACTCCAGCTGTAGTCTCCCAGCATGCTTTTGTCCCAATATCCTTGATAATTTCTTAAAATTTTCATTAAGTCTTGGTGAGCACGCTCCTCTTGTTCGTCGTTTACTGCACCTAGGTAATTCGTGATATTTTCCAATAACTCAGCAACAATTTGTCTGTAGTTTTCACTCTTATTGTTTCCAAGAAAACTCTCGACGATGCTCTTGAAAGATTTCCAGGCTGTATATTCTTTCTCCAATAAATATTGTGAAAAATTGTCATCATTAAATAGCTTCCTGATCTGAGGGCCAACAAATATACCTTCTTTGATTTTAGCATATGAAATTTTAGGAAAAACCGCTTACAAATATTTAAATGTTGCACCATATTTGTCCAGAGCCTTGATAAAGTTCTTAAAAAGTTCTTATGTGCAGCGGCGGAAGAAGAACGTCATTTGGATCAATTAGTGGTTTATTTGAAATGTTTTGTTTTCCTGGTGAATGCTCAGTTCTTTTTGGACACTCTGTTCTGACATAATGATGACATGTAGCGCGACTATCTCATAGACGAAGGTAACAACAATATTTTGTGAAACCTCCTTGCATACCAGTCAACAAACCAATGACCTGAAACAGATTAATTTACAGTTATTTACGATGGTCTATACTATATATACAACAAAATTTAAATCACAAACTTTAAGGTCACCACAGATCATCCACTTATGATCGTTGTATTTGAGTAATGTCAAAATTTCAGCCATTGATTCGTAATTTTCCTTTGTATTAATGGCATGAGCAATTGGTATGGATGGTTTTTCATTCCCATTATGCAAAAGAAGAGCCTTTAAACTGTACTTAGAGCCATCAATAGATAATCTCCATTCAGTGAAAAAAACCATCAACAATCAGTACAGTATAGAATTGAGTGTTTCTTTTCAAAATATGCAGCCAATTTCAAGCTTCTCTCTCTATAGATTGTTACTTTTGTCCCAACTGCAAGATGTTTCCACTGCTGCATGCATGATGCTAGTAATTCTGCGTCTTGCTTTGTTAAATGTTAAATCCCGAATTAGATCATTCAGCTCAGCTTGAGTCACTAAATGGCATTCATCATCAGCCTCATTTCGGACTCACTGCTCGTAACACTGGAAATGACTGGTAATAGATCATTTGGTGGACGTTGAACTGGTTTGGAAAACCGATCGCGTAAACATTTTTCGATTTTTACTATTGAATCCATCAACTTTTGTTAAACCGAAATAACAATCGGTTTGGTGGTTACTTGACTCTCTCCAAAGTACTGGAATTGAAAAATCGAAATAGATCTTCTTGCCATTTGACCACTTGTATAAAACAGTTCTGCACTTATTGCAAAACATTGTCGGTGTCCACGGTTTGTCCAAGTTTCTGACAGCAAAACCAAAATAATGTAAATATGCATATTTTAATGATTCAGATATTGCATATCCTTTTTTTTTCAACCAAATATTCACTATATAAAAAGCAAAAATAGCTTGAATCAGTAACACACGATCTTCCTGACATGCTTAAACGCTACTATTATGAAGATTTAGAATGAATGTGGGCTTCTGTCAAATTAATAATTGTGAAATTGTAGTGTCAGTATTGACTGTTTTACAGTATTGCCAGCATGCGATAAAATATGAACAAGACGTGATAACCCAATTTTTATGCCAGATTCGAATTCGGCACACCCAGATTAGTGAAAAAACATGCTTCGTTTCTGCAGTGATTTTTTTTTTTTTTAATTTGTAGACCAGTGTTATTAGCAATCATATTTATGCTATTTTTATTAACAAAGTATTAACAATAAACATTTAAAAATCTAGTGTTTGCTGATTTTTTATATGAAAATGCTTATTTCAGCAATAAATATTATTTAATCGAATACCGCTACCGAACAAATCTGATATTCAGTATCTGTTTAATATACATACATATGTCGAAATTGATTTCATAATTATTAAAATTAAAGAGTAAAAACAGATATCTTATCTAAATAATTCTTACTATTAGAATTCCACCACAACTTTACGGTATAAACATAAATTATATTTATTAAAAGGAAATCTACCGCAAACATTTGAAAAATACAAACCACATCCATACACACAAAAATCCAAAAAAAAAAATCAACTCACAAACCGATTAAAATCTATTGACATTTATCTTAATGTAAAATAATTATACTGAATTGGAAAAGTGGGGGGTTAACAAGGGCAAGATGAATGTACTGCAAAAAAAAAAATCAATGAAAATTATGCGATGTTTTCGAGATGGATGTGAATTGAAATAAATTCATCCACCTAAATATGTGAGAAACGTGAAAATTCGTGTCAATATTAAAAAAAAAAAACATGACAAAAAATAAGTAAATCATATTAATGTTTGACAACATCTATCCTAAAAGTGTTTGATTTAACATAAAATTAAAGAATTATTGACAAATTGAATTCAGTTACCAACCATAAGTCAACGGGAAATAAACTCGAGGAAATAGTAAACTAATTTTGTAAAATATTGTGCAACGAATAAAAATTAAAATTAAAAAATCCTTGCAAAAATCCATTTAAAATAATTATCTAAAACAATGACTAGTGAACATGCCATATCATATGAGGACTTGGAAAAGGTATTTAAACAGGATGCCTTTTACCAGAAAGACGATTTAAGTTAAGAATATTTTTTTAATAACAAATAGCGTCGCCAAAAAGCAGCCGCTGCCCGTGCACCAGCTCATGTGCCACAAGTTTTGGAAACCGATTCTGAAGCCATGAGAGTTATCAATGAAATTTTCAATCCAGTATTAAAAGTGCCTGTTACCAAAGGACATTATGTACCACCTGAAGAACTGAACACGGAGGATTTTGATGCTCTGCGAGATTTGGATATACGCAAACTGGCGGAACTAAGGGAAGTAAGGAAGTTAAAATTTTTAATTAAAACATGAAAATTTAAAGAAAAAAAAGGAATTTTGTTGAAAATAAGCCAAAGTCAGGTTAGAGTAATAAAACTTTTTTTTGTTGAATTTCAAGGAGCGCGATTTTTTTTTTTTTTTTGTTTTGGAAGTTTTGAGAAGAATCGGTAATTGCTAACCAGGGCCAGATCATAAAAGTTCAATTTTAGTAAATTGTACATTTTAAACTAAAGTTTATCTATTAACCTATTTACTCCTTGGATAACCATGACACTTGCTAAGACCCTTCTTTGAGATCTTGAAAATAAAGAAATAAAGATTAACCCTTATGCTTATAGGGGTCACAATTACCTAATATTTGAAAAAAAAAATCTCGGATGATATATTAAATTGATGAACATTTGAATTAATATCGTCAATATATCAGAAATATAGCTTTAATAAAAAAATATAAATTTGGAAAAATAATTTCAAAAAATTGTTAAAAAAAAATTTTTTTTTTAGGGATAAAAAATTTGTTACTCTTTTTTAAGAGAATAACAAATTTTGTATACTTTTATTTTGTCGGTCTTATAGCTACTTATCAGTTAATTTTTGATTCGATTTTTTTTTATTATGACAATTGGAACTAAAGGTGCTAGAAGGGTTAATGAAAAATATCTAGAAGTAATACACCGAAAAAAATTTATGTATAAATTTTAATCAAACTCCGAAAGAAACATAATATTTTTGATACATTTCTTGATTTTTTTCTATCAGTTCGACTTTTCGCGATATACCGTTATATCCAAAATGAAGGCACTTCCACTACATATATTGGAATAACTTGATAACGGTTCACCATATTCAGTTAAAAAAATCAAAAATTCGCCAACAATATTATCTTTAAGGCGTGCTTACATTGGTTTTAAATTTTCCCGGTAGTTTCGGAGATATCGTTGAAGTTTTGAAAAAAAATAACGATTTAAAAAAAAAATTTTTTTTTTTTTAATAATTCATCAAAAATAAAACTGCGACCAAAATCTCAGTTTTGATCTAAAAACATTGAGATAATCATATTTCGAATGAAATGAGCTTTATTTCACTGTAATCTGTGCACAATTTTTTATTTTGTTCGCAATTTACTGAGAAAACTGAATTGATAATAATCGCGATTTCCATACAAAAATAAATTTTTTTAACATGTGGGTGTTTGCTGCTGTTCTATTTATGTAATAAGTGTATTATAGTAACTGTTTTTAGGTCACTGATTTCAGCTTTAGTTTAAATGGGTCCGGTACTTGAAATGGGTCCCTTTCTTGTTTGCCCATAACCTTAAATACTCTACATAGTCATTACATACAGTACTAGGAATCCAGTACTTGTCACGGGTTTGCATGTTAAATCCGAAGTAGTCAAAATACACTTGTTTAATGAACTCTGACACACTTTTTCTATTTTTTTAATCGTGTATTCGCCACATACATATGTTAGAAAAATAGTAGTGATTGATGTTACACGTGTTTTTTGACGAAGCCATTGCACAATTTTGACATATATATCAAAGTAACACAGTTTTCAATAAATAAAATGATTTATATTTTTTGTGGATTTGCACTTTTATTTTTTTTTTTTTTGTCGTTATTCACTTTTAAAAACTTGTTGAATGAGAAAAAGTGGGTGAATGAGAAAAAGTGGGTGAATGAACGCTTATATATACTTCGTACTATTTTACTGAAAAAAGCTGGAAAAAATTCTATCCACCATTTTACTGACAGGTATTTATGAATGGACGAACCTGTTTCAGCCTTCTAAAATCAGGTTCATAAAATTTCGTTTCTAATTTTTCACAACTTTCCAAAATATGGGTAAAAAAATCATCTCTTATAGGTAGCCAACGGAAAACCACACATTAATAAAAAAGTGCACTTTCACTTTTTCCCTTTAATTGACTGTGAATTAATGCGTTTGCTACCGCAATCATAAAAATGAAATAACGATTTGTTTATTTTTTTTTTTTTTTTTAATTCTGAGAAACATAAAAAATCATGAACGTTTTTGTTTTTTAACGGTACCAAGTACATCGCGAAAAGTCGAGCTGATAGAAAAAAAACAAGTTTAGATTTGGATAAAGCGTCCCAAATAACCTTAAAAACAACATTCAGTTCTTAATCAACAAAAACTTATTAATTACATAAATAGAACAGCGGCAAACACACACATATTAAATAAATGTTATTTTTGTATGGAAATCGCGATTTTTATCAATGCAGTTTTCTCAGTAAATTGTGAACAAAATCAAAAGTTGTGCACCGATTACAATGAAACAAAGTTCATTTTATTCGAAATATGTTTATTAGACCAAAGCTGTGGTATTTGTCGCAGTTTTATTTTTTATGAATTTTAAAAAACAAAAAAAAAAATTTTTTTTTAAATTTATTTTTAAATCGTAGTTTTTTTAAATCTTCAACGATGTCTCTGAAACTACAGGGAAAATTTAAAACCAATGTAAGCAAGCCTTAAAGATAATATTGTTGGCGAATTTTGTTTTTTTTTAACTGAATATGGTGAACCGTTTTCAAGTTATTCCAATATACATATGTAGTGGAAGTGCCTTAATTTTGGAAATAACGATATTTCACGAAAAGTCGAGCTGATAGAAAAAAACCAAGTGCAGATTAGAAATCAGCGACCTCAAATTAGTAAAAAATTGATACTAACTTCCAATCAACACAAAAAAAGTTCAATTTTGTTCCCTTGTGTAATTAGTAAATGTGTAAGAAAATTTGGTTTGTGTCTCTGCTAGGCAACACACAGATCACTACTTTATTATTATACCCTCCACAACACTGTACAGAGCGAATACATCAGTTAGCATTACGTTCGTAACGTATCTGTCTGTCCCTCCGTTCTTCTGTCCGTCCGTCCATCTGTTGAAATCACGCTCATTCACAAAATAAATCATTTACCTGGGTAAACTTAGCATAATATTGTTTGTCATTATTTCGAGCAGGTCGGTTTTTAAAATGGGGTAAATTGGGCATCATGGCTTCAAAATATAACGCAAAATATGGAGATACCTCTAAAAAAAAAATTTTTAAAAAACCAGTGTGTTTGTTGTAATAATTAAGTATTAAGTTTATCTCAAATGATTTACTTTTTCCAATAGTTTGTTAACATTTGGTGTATATGAATAAAGCAATAAGTCCGCATTGGATCTTGGCCTTAACCAAAGGAATTGTTTATTCACATAGACCTGAGATTTTAAATAACCCCAAAGAAAAAAATCGTATGTCGTTAAATCGCACGATATTGACGGCCAATTGACATTGAAATTTTGGGAGATGATTCGGTTAAGAAATGACTAGTGAACATGCCATATCATATGAGGACTTGGAAAAGGTATTTAAACAGGATGCCTTTTACCAGAAAGACGATTTAAGTTAAGAATATTTTTTTAATAACAAATAGCGTCGCCAAAAAGCAGCCGCTGCCCGTGCACCAGCTCATGTGCCACAAGTTTTGGAAACCGATTCTGAAGCCATGAGAGTTATCAATGAAATTTTCAATCCAGTATTAAAAGTGCCTGTTACCAAAGGACATTATGTACCACCTGAAGAACTGAACACGGAGGATTTTGATGCTCTGCGAGATTTGGATATACGCAAACTGGCGGAACTAAGGGAAGTAAGGAAGTTAAAATTTTTAATTAAAACATGAAAATTTAAAGAAAAAAAAGGAATTTTGTTGAAAATAAGCCAAAGTCAGGTTAGAGTAATAAAACTTTTTTTTGTTGAATTTCAAGGAGCGCGATTTTTTTTTTTTTTTTGTTTTGGAAGTTTTGAGAAGAATCGGTAATTGCTAACCAGGGCCAGATCATAAAAGTTCAATTTTAGTAAATTGTACATTTTAAACTAAAGTTTATCTATTAACCTATTTACTCCTTGGATAACCATGACACTTGCTAAGACCCTTCTTTGAGATCTTGAAAATAAAGAAATAAAGATTAACCCTTATGCTTATAGGGGTCACAATTACCTAATATTTGAAAAAAAAATCTCGGATGATATATTAAATTGATGAACATTTGAATTAATATCGTCAATATATCAGAAATATAGCTTTAATAAAAAAATATAAATTTGGAAAAATAATTTCAAAAAATTGTTAAAAAAAAATTTTTTTTTTAGGGATAAAAAATTTGTTACTCTTTTTTAAGAGAATAACAAATTTTGTATACTTTTATTTTGTCGGTCTTATAGCTACTTATCAGTTAATTTTTGATTCGATTTTTTTTTATTATGACAATTGGAACTAAAGGTGCTAGAAGGGTTAATGAAAAATATCTAGAAGTAATACACCGAAAAAAATTTATGTATAAATTTTAATCAAACTCCGAAAGAAACATAATATTTTTGATACATTTCTTGATTTTTTTCTATCAGTTCGACTTTTCGCGATATACCGTTATATCCAAAATGAAGGCACTTCCACTACATATATTGGAATAACTTGATAACGGTTCACCATATTCAGTTAAAAAAATCAAAAATTCGCCAACAATATTATCTTTAAGGCGTGCTTACATTGGTTTTAAATTTTCCCGGTAGTTTCGGAGATATCGTTGAAGTTTTGAAAAAAAATAACGATTTAAAAAAAAATTTTTTTTTTTTTTAATAATTCATCAAAAATAAAACTGCGACCAAAATCTCAGTTTTGATCTAAAAACATTGAGATAATCATATTTCGAATGAAATGAGCTTTATTTCACTGTAATCTGTGCACAATTTTTTATTTTGTTCGCAATTTACTGAGAAAACTGAATTGATAATAATCGCGATTTCCATACAAAAATAAATTTTTTTAACATGTGGGTGTTTGCTGCTGTTCTATTTATGTAATAAGTGTATTATAGTAACTGTTTTTAGGTCACTGATTTCAGCTTTAGTTTAAATGGGTCCGGTACTTGAAATGGGTCCCTTTCTTGTTTGCCCATAACCTTAAATACTCTACATAGTCATTACATACAGTACTAGGAATCCAGTACTTGTCACGGGTTTGCATGTTAAATCCGAAGTAGTCAAAATACACTTGTTTAATGAACTCTGACACACTTTTTCTATTTTTTTAATCGTGTATTCGCCACATACATATGTTAGAAAAATAGTAGTGATTGATGTTACACGTGTTTTTTGACGAAGCCATTGCACAATTTTGACATATATATCAAAGTAACACAGTTTTCAATAAATAAAATGATTTATATTTTTTGTGGATTTGCACTTTTATTTTTTTTTTTTTTGTCGTTATTCACTTTTAAAAACTTGTTGAATGAGAAAAAGTGGGTGAATGAGAAAAAGTGGGTGAATGAACGCTTATATATACTTCGTACTATTTTACTGAAAAAAGCTGGAAAAAATTCTATCCACCATTTTACTGACAGGTATTTATGAATGGACGAACCTGTTTCAGCCTTCTAAAATCAGGTTCATAAAATTTCGTTTCTAATTTTTCACAACTTTCCAAAATATGGGTAAAAAAATCATCTCTTATAGGTAGCCAACGGAAAACCACACATTAATAAAAAAGTGCACTTTCACTTTTTCCCTTTAATTGACTGTGAATTAATGCGTTTGCTACCGCAATCATAAAAATGAAATAACGATTTGTTTATTTTTTTTTTTTTTTTTAATTCTGAGAAACATAAAAAATCATGAACGTTTTTGTTTTTTAACGGTACCAAGTACATCGCGAAAAGTCGAGCTGATAGAAAAAAAACAAGTTTAGATTTGGATAAAGCGTCCCAAATAACCTTAAAAACAACATTCAGTTCTTAATCAACAAAAACTTATTAATTACATAAATAGAACAGCGGCAAACACACACATATTAAATAAATGTTATTTTTGTATGGAAATCGCGATTTTTATCAATGCAGTTTTCTCAGTAAATTGTGAACAAAATCAAAAGTTGTGCACCGATTACAATGAAACAAAGTTCATTTTATTCGAAATATGTTTATTAGACCAAAGCTGTGGTATTTGTCGCAGTTTTATTTTTTATGAATTTTAAAAAACAAAAAAAAAAATTTTTTTTTAAATTTATTTTTAAATCGTAGTTTTTTTAAATCTTCAACGATGTCTCTGAAACTACAGGGAAAATTTAAAACCAATGTAAGCAAGCCTTAAAGATAATATTGTTGGCGAATTTTGTTTTTTTTTAACTGAATATGGTGAACCGTTTTCAAGTTATTCCAATATACATATGTAGTGGAAGTGCCTTAATTTTGGAAATAACGATATTTCACGAAAAGTCGAGCTGATAGAAAAAAACCAAGTGCAGATTAGAAATCAGCGACCTCAAATTAGTAAAAAATTGATACTAACTTCCAATCAACACAAAAAAAGTTCAATTTTGTTCCCTTGTGTAATTAGTAAATGTGTAAGAAAATTTGGTTTGTGTCTCTGCTAGGCAACACACAGATCACTACTTTATTATTATACCCTCCACAACACTGTACAGAGCGAATACATCAGTTAGCATTACGTTCGTAACGTATCTGTCTGTCCCTCCGTTCTTCTGTCCGTCCGTCCATCTGTTGAAATCACGCTCATTCACAAAATAAATCATTTACCTGGGTAAACTTAGCATAATATTGTTTGTCATTATTTCGAGCAGGTCGGTTTTTAAAATGGGGTAAATTGGGCATCATGGCTTCAAAATATAACGCAAAATATGGAGATACCTCTAAAAAAAAAATTTTTAAAAAACCAGTGTGTTTGTTGTAATAATTAAGTATTAAGTTTATCTCAAATGATTTACTTTTTCCAATAGTTTGTTAACATTTGGTGTATATGAATAAAGCAATAAGTCCGCATTGGATCTTGGCCTTAACCAAAGGAATTGTTTATTCACATAGACCTGAGATTTTAAATAACCCCAAAGAAAAAAATCGTATGTCGTTAAATCGCACGATATTGACGGCCAATTGACATTGAAATTTTGGGAGATGATTCGGTTAAGAAATCGTTGCTCCAATAAATCGATTCCTTCGTGCACGGTTTGAAACCACATGTCGTTCAGCTTTTCGGTTTCGTAACGTATGCCTTTCAAAGTAGTGTACTCTTATTCGGTCACCCTTTATAAACGGAAATAAGACGAAGTCACTTGGTATCAAATCATGATTTTATGGCGGACGACCCCTTAAAATAATGTCACTTGTTTGAGCCGACTTTTGGTCGTGGTGAAGAATGAATCGTGTTTGACGGTTGATTTTTTCTTGTTTCTATAAAGGCTTCTGGGAAAACTTCTGGTGGTTTACTATTCCGAATTGCTTGTGTTACGCATTTTTCTATTGACGCGGAAGCGATATGACAGGCGTCCACTTGTTTCGATGTGCTTCATGCGCAAATAACTTAGGTTGTATTTTGTCCAGCTCGAAGGAGTCTTATAGTCGACTGCTGTTTTCTCTTGGGCTCATACGCACATATTCATGACTTGTCACCTGTGTCGACTTGAATCCAACTTGAATAAATCTTTTTGACAATAACGCAATAACGTCCAGTGCAATTAATGGTCAAGGTCACATGACGATCTGCAAACATCGGTTCTTGAACAGCATCCATGTTTTCTGGCACAACAATTGATTTTGGACGACCTACGCTAAATTCGGCTTAGAGCGAACTACTACCACGATAGAATTGGGAAAAGCAGCGAAGGTGGTGCTTTATCGCCAAAAGTCGAAACGAGTTGATCGGCTCGATAAGTCGAGAAATCGCATGAAAATGTTCACAACTTAACACCATTTTTTTCCCCTAGCTGAATTTTCCAGGTCTCTTTAAAAAACGCCAATAGAACTCATATGACAAAACGTGTATCCTTTAAAAACGTTAAACTTTACAAAGCTGATGTAAAATATGACGTATATACAACAGCTTCTCAAAACGAAAGTAAACACTTATGTATCGAAAACTCAATAGTCTTAAAGTAAACATGATTTTTTTGACCGGTCCCCTTCACTTTTCCTTATCTTCCTAAACGACCTTCTTGGTCAAACTTTATAGTCTTTCGCAGATGACAGCAGCATTTGTCATTAATGTTCCTTTAACTGTAGGCCAAGCCTCTTGGAGATTGGGGGCAAAAGGCAGACAATGAATGACACACTCAATCAAGACCTGTTAACAATCTCTGAGTGTTGTAAAGCGAATAGGATTGATTTTTATGCGCTGAAGACTCAATGTTGTATGTTGACCCATAGAGCCATGGATTCAACAATGTCATCTGTATATATGGGTATTGAGGTATTGAGGAATCGGCTACTTTTGATGTTCTAGGCATAAGAATTCAATGTGATGTTCGTTGGAACGAGCATGTTTTTCAAGTGTCGAAAGAAGTATTCAAGTGTCTTGGTTTTCTAAAACGGTGAAAAAATACTTCACTCCTTCTGATCTCCTTAAAATCTATAGCACTTACATCCGACCGAAAATGGAATACAACTCGCATATATATGGGCAGCAGCTTTAAAGTCTATTTTGAAGCTACTGGACCGTGTGCAAAGGAAGGTGTTGGCGCTCATCAATAACAGTTGGTATCGAACTCTATTGATTCATTGGAACATCGTCGGAATGAGGGTTGTGTAGCACTGTTCCATAGATATTCCCATGGGAAATGTTCTTCTGAGATTAGCGAACTTATTCCAAGTGCCCGAGTTTCGGTTCACTCTACCCGCTTCTCTAGTAGATCACAACCGTTTGTAGTTTATTGTCCAGTTGACCGCACAACGCATTACAGAGAGAATTCGTTTATCAGTAGAACTAGCCGTATGTGGAATAAACTTCCCGCAGAGGTCTTTCCTGACAGTTATAATGTAATAAAATTTAAGTCAAATATCCACAAACAATACTCCATCTCTCCTCCTTCCCATAACCTATTTTCCTGAAATCAACACAATGCACTACATTTGTAGGGGGCATCCCCTGAGTATTGGTTAATTTAAAAAAAATAATATGATTTCAAACAAATCTCCTTGCAACAAACAAAAAAACAATCTCACTCATTTTATAACTTTTGCTTATTTTCTCTATGCCCATCCATCTCCGAAACTCACTCACGACCTATGACGATTAAATTATTTTAAGCTTTAAACTTGATTATAAAATTTCTTTTAGACATTTTTATTATTTGATACCGACTGTGATGGTTTAATATCCAAAGATGATTTACGATTTACTTTTGGTGCCCTAGGATCGGACGTTAGTGAAGAATTGCTAGAAGAGATGTTAAATGAGGTACTTGGTTGTCACGGACTTATAAACTTGGCTAAATTTAAAAACCAACTGTGTTTCCAGGCTAAAGAACCTTTAGATGTGGATGCTTTTGTGGAACTAATGAGTAACCGTACTGTTGAATTAGATCCCGAGGATGTTTTGCTAGAAGCCTGGAGTAAATGGGATTTATATGGTACTGGCAAAATTGAAGAAAGGAAGTTAGTTTTAATATTATTAAAAAAAATTTTTTGTATTTGATTTAATGTTTCTTTTATTAAATTTTTAGGATTTTTGAAGAGTTAACAAATTTTGGTGATAAAATGACTTTGGCGGAAGCCACTGAAGCTTTGAGACATGCTCCTTTAGCTAAAAACAAAAATCTGGAAGATCCACCCATGATTGATTACCCATCTTTCTGTTATATGTTGTGTGGTGTTCGAAAACGCAAAGATGAGGAAGTAGCAGAATAATTGTTTTTATATAAAGTAAAAGAGATAAAATAATTAAAATATCTTTTGAAGTACATACATACATTTGTTAGTTGTTAAATAATATATAAACAATAAAATTGTTTGCAAATTATAAATGAAAATTCAATTTTATTTCTTCTTGTTTTAATTTTTGTGGTTTATAAACATAAATAAGTACCACTTCCGTTTTGCCTAATTCTTTGGCTAAAAAATATATTTTCCTTGTATTTTCTTGTTTTTGCAGCTGTTTAGATTATATTGAAATTTTTCCATATTTACGTGAGCCAGTTGTTGAAAATACCACACTACCAGAATATATTATTTGCAATCGAACACAAAAATCTACAATATTTTCACCACAAAATAGCAACGTTTCGTATTCGAACAACAACAACAACAACAACGACAGCATCTATGATAGAAATGTGTCCAGTCCATTTACCATGTCTAATATTGGCTCTTATGCCAATATATCTTCCACTACCAATTCGACTACAACCATCAAACATATCGATGATTTAGCGCCACATGAATTTATTTATAGTTCGGGTAAAATCTTTGCTGTACGTCTACGTTTTACTAAACCTCTGCCAGTGGCTGCGAATACATCAAAAATCGATAAATGGCTTTTGAATGTCATAGTGGAGTATCGATTTTTAAAAAAAGGTAAATATAGATAATTTAATTTAATTTAATTTAAACTGATAAATATTTAAATGTAGTTTATGGCCGTATTCTGTATATAATTCCATATAATATTACAATTTTTCTATATCTTACTTTGTGCCTGTAAATTTAGCTTCAACCAACTAACTTGATTTAATTTGTCTCAAATATTTTAGATAACTTTAAGAATGACGGTCGTTTAATACCTGGTACTTTTTGTGATTATTATTTCTTTGCCAATACCGAAATTTCTCCTGCGACCTTGGGGATATGGAAATATTTTCATTCGCCACGTTTTCCTGCCAAATATCCGGCTCATATTAAATGTTCTTATAAATTTATTGGAAGGTAAGAAAATTTTGTAGATTTTTTATATTTCACAAAAAAATTAAGACAAATAAAAAAATTTTAAATTATGATTGAGTTAGAAATTATTAAAGCTTAAAATCAAATAATTTTACTTTTAATAAAGCAAAAACATTTGTTAACAAAAGACACGCTAATGTGAGTTTAGCAAAAACAAATTGTTGCTTTCACCATCTATAACGCTGTGGAACAAATTCAGGTTAGCAAAAGTTAGGTCGATTCTGATAGTGAGGGGTGAAAATAGAGGCTAAATTAGAAGACCCGTATCGCGGCGTTTGTTTACGTTGGTTCGAATTTTTTTTTTTTTAATCGACCTTCGAACTTTGCTGTCAAATGCCGATTTTCAGCATATTGTTTATATGGTTTTTTGGCTACAACTCGTCGACTAATTGATATTTTTTCAATCTGTAAAAGCCAAATTATTGCTAGAGACCTGTGCAACAACCAAAATTTTTTAAAAAATTGGTTTAGAAAATTTTTGTGGTGCTTATGAAGCAAAATGTTGGGAAAATTATTTTTTTTTCATGCTTTTTGAAAATATTTTCCGCAGCGATTTAGGTAGAAGTAATTAAAGGGAAGTTCCAAGAATTAGGAATTAGTAAAACAACTTTTTTGTTTTCAACCACCGCACAGGTAGCGATTTTTTTTATTTCGTACAAGCGAACTAATTTAAAAAATGAAGATTCAGTTAAGACTCGGTCGTGATAAAATTCGCTATTAATTTTTTTGGAACTTATTCCATTTTGTGAGTGATTTAAGTTAAGTGCATCGGTTTCATAAAAATAACAAAAAAAAAAAAAAAAACATTGTATAATATATATTGTATTAAAAATGTCGGAACCAAAATGTAAAATGACATTTTTTGTAATGTTTGTGGACGTTTCATAGCAAGCGATGAAAAATGTGGCAATGCGAGTGACTTTTTTTTTGGAAGCCTATAAACAATATTTCTCGCAAGAGTTTATCACTGATATAAACTACAAAAGTTTGCTATAATTGGTATTCAACTCTTATGCAATGGAAATGTGAAAAGAAGAAGGCTATGCCTTTTGGTATACCAATGATGTGGTTAGACAACAGCCCGCATCAAGAAGAAAATTGCTATGGATGTATCAACTACCATAAAATTTTGAATAGAAGGAAAGCGAAGAATAAAACTTATGTAGCAGTGCCAAGTGTCCAATTACCATTACCGCACTCAGAATTCGTTCCAGTACCAACATACCGAAGTATTGATCTTCAGACAGATATCAGTACTACAAACGCCGCTGCTACATCCATGGATTTCTTCTCAGAATACGACCCTGGTGAAGGTACATCCTATGAAACATCAAAGGACCCAATCCTAGTCACACAAAACCAATTGGATGGAATTGTTGCAAATTTGTGTTTGACTCAGAAAAAATCAGAACTACTAATTTGCTGGCGAAAGGTACCAAAGTAACAGCATATCGAAAACGCCAAAAAGAGTTAGAAAAGTTCTTCAATGTGAATGATGCAAAAAATGTCGCTTATTGCAACGATATTGAAAAGTTAATGGAGACGATAGGGTTAACCTATAAAAAAGATTATTGGCGTTTATTCATCGATAGTTCACTAATCAGCTTAAAAGTTGTCCTTTTGCACAAGACAAATAGAAAGCCTTCTGTTCCGATAGCGTATAGCACTGACACTAGTGAAAATTTCGATAATTTGAAACACATTCTGGAAGTAGTCAAATATAACGCATTTGCTGCGACCTCAAAATAGTTTCATTGATTACAGGCTTAAAAGCATCTGGCCGTCCAAAATATCCGTGTTTTTGTGCGATTGGGATTCACTATACGGAGAAGGTATTAAAGGAAGAAATCAGTACAAACAGCATAACTGGAATAGTCGCATTGGACGGAAATGGCCTAAAGACAATAGGCTACACGAAAGTCTTGTTCCTGAAATGAAAATTTTGTTGCCGTTGCTCCACATTAAACTTGGCATTGCTAAAAATTTTTTGAAATGTATCGCAAAAAGGCCAGCAGTATTCAACAGCTTAAAAGACATTTTCCCAAGACTAAGTAACGCCAAAATTCAGGAAGGGGTTGTTAATGGTCCCGACATACGTCAATATTTTGACCAAGTTTTGACAGACCGAGAATTAAATGCCTGGCTCGCATTGAAAGCAGTCATTAAATGAATTTTGGGTAAAGAACGCAAAGACAACTATAGGCAATCTGTAGCAAACATGTTGGCAGTTTTCGATGAAATTGGGGTTAATATGTCGTACAAAATTCATCTCTTGCATCAGCATCTTGATCAACTTGCTCAACAGTTGCCAACTGAATCTGAGAGCAAGGCGAACGTTATCACCAAACTGCGCTTCCATTTGAAATAAGGTAACTATAGAGTGTGCATATTTTGAATTCATAGATTTTTCTAATATCTTTGTCAGATGCACAATGTAATCATGTTAACGATTGAAAACTATTTTCGTTTCATGTGCAGAGGAAAGAAATCTCCAGATGCAATACTCGCTGAAATTTGTTGGTGGTATAAAAACATCTTAGAAGAAGAGGAAGACGAGGAAAAAGAGGAAGAAGGGGAAGACAAAGATGAAATTCCAGAATATCTGTTGGACGAAATTATCGACCTTTCTGATGATGATGACGATGACCAAGATATTAGAGAGAGCAGTGATGTTGATCCACAGCCGCCTGCTAAACGGCAACTGGCCAAATCATTAATTTAATTTATTTAATTTTTTTACTTAAAACTTTTCATAACTAACATTTCAAAAATATATTTTTTTTCCATATTTTTATAATTTCTTTTTCAATGTTTCTTCAAAACCAACACTGAACAAAATTGGTACATAAAAAATGAGAAGTAAATTAATATTAAGCTGGAAAACGCAAGCTTTGTATTATGATTGTTTTCTTTTCAAATGAAATTTATTGAAGAAACTGGGAAGCATATTATAGATCAAACAGAAAGCAAAAAAGACTTAGTTTTGTGGAAAATATTTTCAGAAAGCATGAAAAAAAATAATTTTGCCAACATTTTGCTTCATAAGCACCACAAAAATTTTCTAAATCAATTTTTAAAAAAATTCTAATTGTTGCACGGGTCCCTAGCAATAATTTGGCTTTTACAGATTGAAAAAATATAAATTAGTCGACGAGTTGTAGCCAAAAAACCATATAAACAATATGCTGAAAATCGACGTTTGACTGCAAAGTTCGAAGGTCGATTTAAAAAAAAATTTCGAACTAACATAAACAAATGCCGCGATGCGGCTCTTCTAATTTAGCCTCTATTTTCACCCCTCACTCTCAGAATCGACCTAACTTTTGCTAACCTGAATTTGTTCCACAGTGTAATATTAATATGCTAGGCGATTTCTTGTGACCGATGTTTTGCTCTACCGTTTTATACCGATTTTGACCAAACATATATTTTTAGCCGTTTTGCAGATTTACAAATTTTTTTAATTTTTTCCTTTATTTTGACTAAATTGCAATTAAAGTTGCTACTAACACATACATAAAATTATACAATGCTATGAGTGTGTTTATAAAATTTGTTAATATGTTTGTAATAAAAATGATAATTTTTACGGTCTTTATTTAATGAAAAAATAAAATTTCCTAGAATTTGCACTCGAATTTCTTGGGCTGGGATCTGCTAGTTATAATAAAAACATATGTATTTGCATTGTAGTACACAAATATATTTGTTGCAAAGTAGTTTGTATTTAAATTTTTTATATTGGAAAAGGCTTAATAGTCTAATTAATAGTCTTAATAGTCTTATTAGTCTAGTCTTAATAGCCTAATGAGAATCATTATATGAACTTATTAACAAACTATCTACTGCTTTTGGTTACTGATGAGTGTTGGTGCCTCGATCCTAAACACCTGTATAACCTATCTTACAGAACATAGATTATTTGTGTCAATGTTTTACTTGCTTTATTTAAAGTAAAAACATTTGATCTTGAGCTCGTTTAATTTCTAACTCAATCATTAAACTGACAAAAAATCGAGTTGTACTTTCTAGTTCAATTTAGTGATTAGCTTTTTTTAGTTCAGTACCGTTTACTGAACCAGTTCGCTCTTCTAGTTGAATATCTCTTTAAACAATAAACACACTTAAATAGTAGCAAAATGCAAGGTTGCCAACTCAGCGCTTTTAGCACTGTTTTAGTGATTTTTATAATTTTCGAGTTAATGCTTAGTGATTTTTTAGTGCTTTTTTTGAAACATCAGAGACACCAAATCTTTATCTTCTCAACAAAAAAAAAAAAAAAATAGCTTTATTAAAAAAACACCAATTTTTTTTAAATGTAAATTTCTTAAGTTTTACTTTTACTTTTGAATGCAAGTATTCTCAGTAGACTGGTCGCAGCTTGTATGGGATTTTTTTTAATTCCTAATATATGCGTTGTATAAAATATGAGGTTTGCTGTCATAAATGCGGTCTCCATTTTTAGCTCGATCCGACGGTGCACAGTGCTTTGTCCCCATATACCGATGTGACAAAAATAGAAGGAGTTGTCATAGATTTTCGAAATATAGTACACTAACATAATATGATTTAATCAAGAAAAATCTGAATTTTTGGAAAAATCGCACCAAGGACACGCCCACCTCCCATATGATTTAATATTATAAATTGTTACTTTGGCCACATCAATGAACGAAAAATTATGAAAATCTGTGTATCTGATACAGATAAGCCTAGTAATGTGTGCGTCAATCCTCATTGTAATTGCTACAAGGATTCTAGGTCCTACCATGTATCCTTTATTTTAAATACGCTATAACGCACATAAAGAGTATCCGATTTTCATGAAACTTGGCACCTAGATTGATATTTACTAACCACATATGCTTACCAAATTAAACTAAAATCGAATTGAAAATATAGAAAATATAAAAATATAAATTTTTTAAAAATGAGTTTAAAATACTTTGTGAGAAGACATTAAAATAGAGGGAGTGACAATTACACCACTTTCTTTTTTTTTATATAAAATAATTAAGAACATATCTCGTTTTATTTTTAGATTCACTGTTGTATTAAACTGTTGTTAAACTTTAGTAAACAAAAATCGTGATTTTTAAAATTTTTTAAATTAATTTTTTTATTTTTGCTTTGACAAAATGTTTTTTTTAATTTTTTAGTAATTTATTAGACAATTATATAAACTTACAAAAATAGAAGAAAACAATTAAATTAAACATTAAATAACAAAAAATAAATACTTATAAGTTATAACTAAGCATCATCGCTACTTGATCCTTCCCAAAACCAATTTTCACTTAATGAACAACTTATTTCATTTTCTTCTATTTGTTCATCTTCCCTATCGACATTTTCTCTTAGTATATATTTTCCAATTCCTTCATCAACCAATTTATATTTAATCTTTATGTTCCTCATTGATGTCATTAAATCTTTATTTGTGTCCTCTCGAGATGTTTTCCTCATGTGAGACAATCGTGCATTTCTTATAATTTTATGGCTATGCTTCTTCAGATAAAGAACCTGGAATGAAGAAGTTAATAATATTTAAATTCTTTAGCTTTTATCAGTAGACATAAATATATAAATAACTATTGGAAAATTGAAAAACACAATAACATCAAATCCATGAACTAAAATTTTATGGACAGTGCTAGGCATATAATACCACCCATAATGTACTAGGTACATATTTCTAGTTATCATTAGTATTTTCTTGAAGGTTTTTATATTAATTGAAGATCCATAAAATAACACCCTCAATATAATGCCAAAATTATCAATAAGTTGTTTAACAATTCCAGTTATTTTGGCCGCTCTTCACTTTAAAAAAAAAAATCGACGAGCAGTATTTCCCTCTTTCGTATTGCCGTAACTAGACTTAAATTGGTCGATTATTAATCCTGTTCTTTTTTTAAACACATTTTGAATTCTTGCTTTATTTACTGAAAACTGGTTTTTATTTTCTTTACATACCCGCCAAATTTTGAAGGGAAGCCAATAAGAAATATGAAGCAAAAATTCGAAAAATCGAATTCAACAATGAAAAGTTAAAAGTCCCAATTTGTAATTGTCTTAATTTGCAGTTCTCAATATGTTTATGTTGTTCATCACCGTTGGACTTGCATTACAAATAATGCACCTGCTTGGTGCATTTGTATTGCTTAAAATATTTGCTACTGCACCATCTATCTTTGTACAATGCATATCACCCGAAACTTGTACTATTGAAACTTTTAAATATCACACTCTAAATTTTTAATATTCTCATCCATTTCATTAAAAACCTTCATTATTATACCCTATACCATTATGTGGTTTGGGTATAATGACTTTGTGCTGCTGTTTGTAACAACCAAAAATATTTGACCTACACCCATCTTTAATTATACCGATCGAATCAGAATCACTATCTGATTCGATTTAACGATGTCCGTCCGTCCGTCCGTCCGTCTGTGTGTCCATGTAAAGCTTGTAATCAAACTGCAGGTCGCAAATATGAATATATTTTGATGAAATTTGGTATTTGATCTTTTATCGGCCATCGGATGAACTCTATTGAAATCGGTGAGAATCGGTCCATGTTTAGACCTAGCCCCCATACAAATGACCCCTATGAAATCGACATATATTGCCATAAGATCCAAATTATCATACAAATCTTAGTCAAATTGGGTTTGTATGTATATATTACATCCATTAATCAGTAGTCCAAAAATGATCCCTATTGGACAACTCTTAGTCATAGGCAAATTATAGAGTTGCTTCCCGATCTTCACTTAAATCTATCAAAAAAGAAAAATATTGCACTGATTCTTCTCAAATTTTGTTTGTATATATTTCTGCAAAATACAAGAGCCTTCACCAAACATGGTCAGGATCGGTCCATTTTTGGGCCTAGTCCCCATATAGAGATAGCATCCGATATGGACTTTTTCATATCTGCAGCCGAAAAAATTAATAAAAATCCCACTCAAATTTGGTTTATGCTTATTTTATATATCCAGTTAGTTGGGCCTGAGAGATAGGGTCTCTTAACGCATGGTATAGGGTATCGTATAGTCGGTCTAGACCGACTATAATTTTCTTACTTGTTAAGTCTGGATTCTCTTTTTCTAAAACAAATATAATAGGCCTACAATATAACGTAGAAGATGGTGTTTTATTAACCCACACTTCTTCTTTTGACGCAAAGTTTACCATCCTATAGCAGACAAGTAAAAAAATTTCTTTCCATATACTTATTATATAAAAAACGCATGATACATTACCTGAGTGGTACAAATGCTATGAAAAACATAAACTCATCCGTTTGGTTTTCATTTTCAAATATTTGTTTATAACTGCTATGAATCAATTTTTACTGAGATACATTCATATCTGTCGAATAAGATATATCTCATCATAATTGGAAAAAAATTTTTTTTTTTGGATTTTTGTCTATGGGACAAAGCACTGTGCGTTACCTTCTGGTGCCTAGGGGGGCCCAAAGTACACGAAGTGTGTTTATATGGGGAAAATATGACTTCAGATTTTCCGAAAATTTCGTTCTACAGCTGAATTTTTTCGGCAGGTTGTTACATGAATCGATTTCGATATTAAATTGTCTTTTCAAAAAGCTATATAACTACAAAATCGAATAAATTCTCGCCAAGAAATAGCAAATGCCCCAGACCACTTTTGTGCCAAAAAACACTAGGTCATGAAATTTGATGGTACTTTTTTCAACTTTGAGAAATTGTTTAAAGCCAAAGTTTTTTTTGGTCTCTATACTTAAACTTTAAGTAGTTTAATTAAAGTAGTTCAATAATTAAACTTTTTTTTGTTGTTATAGTAATTATTCATAACCAAAAAAAAAATATTTCTCCTTTATATTGGTTACGGTGACCAAAATACTATATATCTTACGATAATGGTCAAAAATTCCCTAAAATAGATATAGCGACCTTTTAAGATAACCTTCTCTTCTGAAAGAAAAAAATAATAATTATTTTCCGTTTCTGGATATTTTAAATTAAATATATAAATTAATAATTTTTGTTTGTATAATATACAATGAATAAATATTCTTTGTTGCCAGAATAAATAAAACTGTATATATTTGTCGCCATATGTTTGCAAACATGTTGTAGCTCTCTCACACTCCATTATTTTCTATTAATACTTTGCCATCTCTTTCTTAAATTTTATCAAAATTGTCAACTTTAAATATCAAAAAGCACCAAAGCCGACCAAAAATCACGTGATTTTTTTTTTAAAGCACTCAATTTTAAATTTTTTTAATGTAATAAAAAATATATATAAATAAAAAGAAAAATAAAAAATTAAAAATTGAGTGCTTTAAAAAAAAAATACGCGATTTTTGGTCGGTTTTGGTGCTTTTTGATATTTTAAAGTTAACAACCTTGATAAAATGTAAGAAAGAGATGGAAAAATATTAATAGAGAATAATAGAGAATGAGAATGATACCCCATGTTTGCAAACATATGGCAAAAATATTTGCAGTTTATTTGTTCATGTCAAGGTACACATTTAAATGCCAACATTTAAAACAGCTTTGGAAGATAAACAATGAAAATTAAACTATACCCATGAAAAAATTAATGAAATGACAGAATGAACTAAAAGACCGAACGAACTAAATGACCAAAAGAACTAAAAGACCGAAAGAAATAAAGGACCGAGAGAACTAAAACACCGAAAAAACTAAAAGACTAAAGAGCGAAGGAAAGCGAACTAGTTCACATAGTTCAGCTGAAAAAATCCTTTAATTGAACTACATAGTTCTTTCATGAACTATAAAATTCTAACAAAGATCACAAATAAGATTTTTTATTTTTATATTTGTAAAAATAGAAAATAATAAATCTTGCTTTAAGAAATATTGTATTTTTTTATAAAAGCTTTAATTCTATCAATTTCTCCTTTTTGTCTGGTCATTTTATGTTAATAACATTAAATTAATTGAGTTATATTTCAGTTCATAAGTTAAATATTTTTCTTATTCTTTATTTTCAGACCTGAAACACGTGTTGAAATCATATTTGAAGAATTTAATATACCCAAAGAAGGAAAGAGGTAAGTTTTTCATATCAAAAATCATATGTGAGAATAAAAAAATAAAAGGGACATTTTTCAGAACTAATGGAAATAGTTGGGGTCCAACAACAATAGTTAGTCGATCCAATATCTGTGGTTTTCTACAAAAACCGTGTATGTCATAAAATCAAAATGTTCAGGGGAGCCAAAAAAAGTTATATTTGAATTATGGGCTCGATATAAAGATTTTGGAGCTTTTTATTTAACAGTCCTGTAGATATGGGGAATAAATACTTTATATAAAATTTTGAGTCAAAAATCTTCAAAGCAATAGATCCTAGAGAAGGACGAAAAAAACTATATGTAAATTACACTTAAAGTGTGTGCAGATAAAACAACTTATGTCGACAAACGTCGTTTTCTTTGAAAAAGAAAACTGCCAATGCAACCACCCATTTAGACATAAGTTTTTGTTGCTTGAAAAATGGATTTTTTTTGTTCGTCACCAAAATATTAACGGGACTTAGGATGAGAATATAACAACGTATCAAGAATAATAGTGACAAAAAATAACAGAAATAAACACAGAAGTTTTTATAAGTGGTTATAAACTGAAAACTAATCCAAAATTATTTTGCATTTTTTTTTCATTAATAACAACGTATGTCGCTATGTGTCGTTTTCTGAGAAAATAATTTGTCAGCGATCAAACGTAGGTTCACATACGTCGTTACTTAAAGAAAAAGCTCAGAAATGGTTAAAAATTAATATATTTGGCATCGTTAACTCAAAACTGACAAAAATGGACATACGCGATTATTGCAGAAAACCACAGATATATCATATATAAGGTCTATATTTGAAAATTTATATTTACTTTAAAGCTTATTTTAAGCGAATTTAACCTGTTAATTTTAAACAGTAAGTTTTTAGACAAATCATGCCCCTTCTCAGAAGATAACGAATACTGTCTTTTGGTCAATTTTTTTTTTTTTTCATTTAAAGTGACCTTGAGCATTTACAAACGAAATTTTTAAATCCATTTTTAATTGAATTATGGGGAAAAAAACTTACATAAAATTATTCATTTTTACGATCCATATGTAATTCCGTGTGTATGTCAAAATTGGCGTTTTACATACGATTCATAATTTTTGACATAACCTCAGTTTGTTGATGTTACATTTTGAACTTTATTTTATTTCATATATTTTTTAATTGTTAATTAATATTATACAATTTAATTTTCTTTTCATATTAATCTTTTTAATTTACAAATGAAAAAGTTTGATTTTAATTTAATTTGTTCTTTCGAAGCAAGCAATGTTGTATTTTCGTATATTTTGCAATATCAAAATCGAACATGTTCTTATTGAAAAATTTACATATGTATTGTACATAAACAATGTTTGAAAGCGTTCTCGCGATGTGCAAAAAATACAAGCAAAACAATGTGAACGCTGCTTTAGAATAATATTTTGGTTCAGCGGCCAACCAAAACAGTTAAACGGACTGCAGCTCTCTCGTTGAGACAGCTTTCTAACACCCAACTAATCATTTAAAATCAATATTGCAGATTCATATGATATGCCTATGGCATCAAAAATCTCGCGCATTTTGACTCTCCGATTGGCCCAAACCTTTCGACATTTTTGGTCTTATTTATTCGCCCTCGCATATTGATCACGTTTAAGATTAAGATTACGATACAACCCTGATATCGTTTAAAATAAAATTTTTGAGGCTTGTGTCATCACTTATTATTTTAGTAGCAACAAATTATATGCATACAGATGGCCTACAAATTTAAGATTTAAGACCACACTTTGAATTTTTTGTATTTCCGATTAGTTTGCAAATTCTACAGAAATATTAATTAAAAACTCACCACAAATTAACAATTTCGTACAAATTTCAAACGTTGCATTACGTATTATTATTTTAAATAAGCATATACACTTTATATTGAGTAACTTATAAATTCACTTCTTAAAATAATATTAATAAAACTAAATGTTTTATAAGTTTTACCCTGTGTATTAGTGAATCCCAAAATATTTTGATTTCCCCAGGAGATGGCAATCTTTTCTCTAAATGCACTCCTTTTGCTATTTGTTAAAATAGCAACAACACTGTATTCCTTTTCTCTCTTTATTCTAACTAGTAAATTGTTTAGTTTAACAAAACCTTGTGTGAGATTTGTTCTTTTCTTTTAAATACGTGAAAAATATAGCAAAAAGTATAGAAAAGTTAATAAAAAAAAAAAGTGTTAAATATAATTTTGCTCTGTAAATTAATTTAATTTGAAAAATATGTGTAAATTTCGTTTTATTTCATGGAAACTAAAAATTTGCAAATTTTGACATATTTCGTGTTCATAGTTTTCGTTATTCCGTGTTTCAAGAAGTTTCTTAGCTAGTGAGAAAGTAAATTAGCATTCTGGTGTTAAGGGTTTTAAGCAGGTGGCGCAGTCGTTGTTATAGTTTAATCCCACAAAATTATTAAAATCAAATATTAGGGTCAATCATATATTGTATGTGTTTAAAGAAAATTAAATAGAAAAAAAAATTTAAAAAAAAGTTAAAATAACAAGAAAAAATATATAAATATATATTTGTAAAAAAGCACTAAAAAAATAAAATTAAAAAATCATCCATCAATATGTGTAGCTGTCCACGTCACAGGTAATTTTTTAAATAATTTATGTTTTGTTTTAGCTTAAATCTAATTTAGGGGCTAATTCCCCGATGCATTCCAAATTTTTACCACATACATTTTATTGCGACTTTTGGACCGCAGAATCTCTGATTTTGATGTGTATATATCTTTGTTATTTAATATCGGATTTGAATGCCTTTTATTTGATATTTCAAAATTCGAAATCCATTAATCCGTTAGAACCTATTTAATATTTTGAAGACTTTTTTGTGAAAACATAGCAATATCTCAAAAATTGATCAATATAATGTTGGTTTTTACAACAACTGAATAAAAGCTGGGTCCACAAGCTTTATTCCGATGTATATTTTAACCCTTTCAGAACTGTATATATTAGGGATATTACCTATACTTTGAAGTTGTTTGAAAAAATTTATTATTATTTGAAGTTCGGTAGAATATCCAATATCTTACAAAATATTTAGGGGAAATTAACCCATTATTTATTATACTTTTATTATAATATTTATTATGAAAATTTTCGCCTGTTAACATAAAAAAATTTATATAAAATCTCCGGAGCACACATATAATAAAACTTAAAAATATTTACAGAAATAGAAGATTTTTTAGAGATATCACAAATTTTAATCCAAACATCACGATAACAAAAACCATAAAAAAAGTATTAATCTGCGAAATATCTTCATTCGTCACAAAAAATCTCTATTTTTTTTTTGTGTACAAACATGCCAGATTTTCTGCCCAATAGCTGAGCTGCCATAACATTCATATTTAAGCATGCAATAACTACACATTAGGGTGGGCCGATTTGTAAGGACAAAAATATGTCGACATTGTGCCATCGATTTTTTGATAGCTTTTGGCATTAGGAAAAAAGGTTCCACTACGACATATCAGAATAATCATTTTCGAGGCGCCCAAATTTAAATTTTTTGACTTTTTTTCAACTTTAATTTTAAGGTTTTTTTTAGTAGGTAATAAAAAAATCGGCTGATTTAATTCAATTGCGGGAGAAAATACATAAAAATTGGTTTGAAACCTTAAAAATAACAAAAAAAGAGTAAAGAATCGAAAAAAACATTTTCCAAAAACAATTGTCTAAAATCCAAAAAAAAAAACATTTTTTTTCGAAAAAATTATATCGCAATGAATCAGCCGTTTTTTTTTATTACTTAATAAAAAACCTTATAAATAAAAAAAGTCAAAAAATTTAAATTCGGGCGCCTCGAAAATGATTTTTTTGATATGTCGTAGTAGAACTTTTTTTTTAATCATGCCAAAAGCTATCGAAAAATTGATGGCACAATATCGATTGCTAAATCAACCCACCCTACTTACTACACATCTTTACAAAACAAAATTTTAGATTTTAATTATGTTTCGAAAACAAATACAGAATTAAGTTTATAATGGGTTAGTTTTCCTCAAAATTTATACAAACAAAAAAACTTAAAAATGTATGTAAAACCCCTAATATTTTAGGTTCTAAAAGGATTACATGGAAATAAAGCTTTTGAACCCAGCTTTTATTTAGTTTTTGTAAATACAAGAAATAACCTACAACAAAAATGCAAGATCATAAATAGGTTCAGAATGGGTTAACGCATTTAAAATTTTTAAATATCAAATAAAAGCCACTGGCATAAGGCTTAAAATGATATATATACTGCTTCATACCTCAGAAAATATGGGGCCAAAAACCCCTAACCCTCCAAAAAATTATAAAATTGGGGTGTCGCCACTAAGCTGGACTTGTGCCAAAAATTTAATATAATTTGGATCTATTTTGGGGTATCCCACTAAATGTGTACGAATTGAATAAAAAAATTTACCCATACATTTTTTAAATGTATTTGAACCATATACAATTTAAAGACCATTTGATATATACGAGGGCAGTCCCAGAACAACTCGACCGGACAAAGCAAAACAAAGAATTCGGGAAAATTTTTCTTTATTTCTTAACATAATCTCCTTTTACCCTGTTTATAGTAAGAACTGTCTAGTGCATATAAATAGTGCATCAGCAGCTGACTCTACCTTTTCATTGTTGGCAAATCTTTGGAATAAACTGTGTAATGATGCAATTGGCTGTAATAACTGGTGCATTGTCTTGATGAAACCAAAGTTTCTTTTTCGCCAACTGCAGCCTTTTATCCTTAATTTCATCTCTTTAACGCTGCAATAATTTATCATAGTACTCGCCGTTGATTGTTTTTCCTTTTTGAAGATAATCCAACAAAAATAATCCCACGCGCATTCCAAAAAACAGAGGACATAACCTTGCCTGCCGATGGAACTGTCTTCCCCTTCTTTGGACACGAGTCTCATTTCAGTCCACTGTTTTGAGGGTTCATCTACGGTTACGAATCAGGGCAACAACTCGGCTTTATTGCGGTGAAATATTGCTGATGTGGCCACCTCAATTTGTCAACCACTACGCTGTTCGTCTTGGTTGCTCGTACGTCCTCGTTTAAACTCTGCCACCCAATATTTTATGGTCGTAAACGAAGGAAACGACCCAGGTAGAGGCTTTAATATTGGACTGAGGCCTTTCAAATGAAAGTATTGAATTATATAATGGTGATCAATTTTTTTCGTTTTCAAATTCACTGAGATCGTTTACTTTAGATGGTGCCAAAAAAATACTAAACAACATGGCACCTGTAGTGCGATTCTGTAAATTTTAACGAACCGACAATCGCAAAATATATCGACAGCTATTGTTGTTTGCACTAACGATTAAGTGATTCACTAACTATACCTTAAAGACCGACTATAATTTTCTTACTTGTTTTGTTTTTTGATAGATTTAAGTGAAGATCGGGAAGCAGCTCTATATGGGTCCTATGACTAAGAGTTGTCCCATTAGGACCATTTTTGGACTACTCATTAGTGGATGTAATGAACACATACAAACCCAATTTGAGTAAGATCTATATGACAATTTGGATCTTATGGCAATTTATGTCGATTTCATAGGGTAATTTGTATGGGGGCTAGGTCTGAACATGGACCGATTCTCACCAATTTCAATAGCGTTCATCCCATGGCCGATAAAAGCTTATATACCAAATTTCATCAAAATATATTCATATTTGCGACCTGCAGTTTGATTACAAGCTTTACATGGACACACAGACGGACGGACGGACGGACGGACGGACGGACGGACGGACGGACGGACATTGTTAAATCAACTCAGAAAGTGATTCTGATTCGATCGGTATAATTAAAGATGGGTCTAGGTCAAATATTTTTGGTTGTTACAAACAGCAGCACAAAGTCATTATACCCAAACCACATAGTGGTATAGGGTATAAATATTGTACTGATTCTTCTAAAATTTTGTTTGTATATATTTTTGCAAAATACAAGAGACTTTACCGAACATGGTCAGGATCAGTCTATTTTTGGGCCTAGTCCCCATATAGATATAGCATCCGATATGAACTTTTTCATATCTGCAGCCAAAAAAATTAATAAAAATCCCACTCAAATTTGGTTTATGCTTGTTTTCTATGTCCAGTTAGTTGGGCCTAAGAGAAGTGGTCTCTTAACGCATGGTATAGGGTATCTTATGGTCGGTCTAGACCGACTATAATTTTCTTACATGTTTTTTATGTACAACGAACCTTTTTAACTTTTTATCGATTGAGTAAACAACACCAAAATGGTTGTCGTTTAGATAACTTTAACAATAGCAAATATCGTTTAAAAATTTTACTGAATACCAAAATTGATAATTTTGTTTTCTTTTTTTAACGATTCGATTATCATTAAAAGAAGTTACTGAATCGCGCTACTGAAATTCTAAATCATATGTTTTATAAGGTTATCACTTTTCACCAAATTAATTTTATTCAAACTAATGCCGCCATCTATGCGTCAGGTCGGGTTGTTCTGAGATGCCATATTATGATAATTTGTAAATTTCTCCAGATTCTAATTTGAAAATTCAGTCTGAGTTTTACGGATGACAGTAAATTAAACTCAAGTTATTAAATCTTTAATTAAGTTTGAAAGTTATAATTGTTTAAAAATGCCTGTTTTACTAAACGAAGTTTAACTGACATCCCAAAAACTCATGATTATAATTAAGTTATGTTTAATGGATTAACTTTTCACTAGCATAGCCCAGCCCTCGCAATTCGAGGGCAAATTCTAGGAAATTTTATTTATTCATTCAATTTATTTCTTTCAATGTTTTATGCCAACTAAAGGTATGCTATTCACAATTCACAATTCAACAGAGGGTGTGTTACTGTAATGAAATTCGATTGTCTTATTGTCGTTATTGGTTTATGTCCAAAATTATTTTTAATTCAACACAGGGCTTTTCTTTACAATTTTTTCAAATTTAATAAACACACACACATCATTGTATAATTTTATGTATGTGTTAGTAGCAACTTTAAATGCATTTTACTCAAAAAAAATTTAAAAATTTTAAATCTGTAAATCTGGTGGACATTCAAGAAGAAATAATTTTCAAATGAGGTATGTTTGGTCAAATTCGGATAAAACTGACAAAGTTACATCGGTCACAAGAAATCGCCTTGCCCATTAATATTATAGATACCCTATATCACAATGTGGTCGGGGTATAATGACTTTGTGCTGATGTTTGTAATTATTTAACCTAGACCCATCTTCTATTATACCGATCGACGCAGAATCACTTTCTGAGTCAATTAAGCGATGTCCGTCCGTCCGTCCGTCCGTCCATCCGTAATCAAACTACATGTCGCAAATATGAATATATTTTTAAACTCTTTCTTTTAACTCATGCTCACTTTCTGTCTGTCGTGGGGCAACCCCATTCCGCCTTATCCAATTGATCTGAAACTTGGAACATAGTCTTTTTATGACTATAGATTAATTTTGAGATAGTCACGCATAGTCGCGCATAGTCACGCACAATGACGGAGTGATCTAAATACCATTTCCCCTCATCCGCTCGATCTGAAACTTGGTCCGTACACTTGCTGTGAAAAAAGATTACCTTTGACTTAGTCACGCACAGTCACGCATGGTCACGCACAGTCACGGAAGGATTTAAAACGGATTTCCCCTCATCCGATCAATCTGAAACTTTGTCGATAGACTTGCTGTGAAACAAGATTTACTTTGACATAGTCACGCATAGTCACGCACAGTCACGGAGAGATTAAAACCTCACTTCTCCTCATCCGATCGATCTGAAACTTTGTCTATAGACTTGTTGTGACCAAAGATTAATTTTAAGAAAGTCACACATAGTCACTCACACTCACGGAGATATTCAAAACTCATATGCATAAGGAAAGAAAGAGTTTTAATAAAAACTTTGGTTAGATTATTAACAAATTTTGTACATAGGCCTCCATCGGCCATAGGATGAACGCTACTGAAATTGGTGAAAATCAGTTCATGTTCAGACTTATTCCCCATACCAATGACCCCTATGAGATCGACTTAAATTGCCATAATGTCAAAATTATCATATAGATCTCGGTCAAATTTGGTTTGTGTATGTTCATTACATCCATTTATCAGTAGTCTAAAAATAAACCCTATAGGACAATTCTTAGTCATAGCCCCCACATGCAGATCTTCACTTAAATCTATCAAAAAACAAAAACATTGCACAGATTTTTCTGAAATTTGGTTTGTATATGTTTTTGCAAAAAATAAGTCACCGTACCATATATGATTAGGATCGGAACATTTTTTGACCTAGTTCCCATATCCGATATCCACTTTTTCATATCCGAAGGTAAAAAAAAAAATAATAACAATGCCACTCAAATTTGGTTTATGCTTATTTTCTGTATCTTATTAGTTGGACCTAAGAGATAGGGCCTCTAAACACATGGCATAGGGTATCACATAATCGGTCTAGACCGACTATAATTTTCTTACTTGTCTAAATAATGATTTTTTTGTGGTGCGGTGACCACAACAAAATTTATTAAATTACTTTTGACAATTTCTTAACATTTTCCAGTACATCCTTTCTCTTCTCATTTCCAGTTGTAATTTAGATAAACTAACCATTTTTGATGCTGAATCAGCGAATATGAATTCTGTCATTGATGTCTTATGCGATTCAGTAGCAAACAAACTTCATATACTAAGCACCGGACCTGATTTACTAATTGAATTTAATGCCAGTTCGAATGTAACAGCAAAAGGTTTTCGAGGAAAATTCAAATTTATACAAAATGACATAATGAAACATGTGGATGGGAGTACAGCAGCAGGTATTGCAAAATCTGATGGAAATGTTTTTGTATAATTTATTTAAATGTGGTTTTTCTATTTTTTTTTCTTTGTAATTTTGCTAAAGATTCATCAATTATAGTTGATGAAGATTTTCATTCAATGCTTAAGAAACACAACAACAACATAATGGCATTTCAAATAATGGATGATGCTAAAGTTTTCCAAGAACATAAAGGTAAGTGTAATGCCAACAAAACTTTAGTTTTTTTTTAAAGTATTTTCTAGTTAGTAAATTTAATTGTAAAAAGCTGTTTCGTTAGTTTTTTTTAAATAATTACTAAGGAAACTACATATTTAACAAAGACATCATGTGTTTGCTGTAAATAGTTTTTATTGCACAGTGGTCCTACTCTGCTTTGTTATGATTCTTTAGATATTTTTAAACTTTGTTTCGTCTATATCGACAAGATCTCTAGTTTTCAATGGGTGATTTTTTAGCAAAAAAATCTTTGTGTTGTTCATTAGTTCTTCAGTTCAGTTTTTACTCATTGTCTTCAACGCTTTTTCTGCCCTCTTAGAGCTGTTTTTGTCACTCAGTTAATATATATATTTTTTTCAACATAGCCCGCTCTGCTGTAGAAATTTCATTCCGCAAATAAAATTGAATGGAACTTCTGTATTCAACAAAATCAGGCATTGTTAAAATCGCCAAATTCAGTTTAAATCAGAGTTCAGAAAAAAACACACACTGAATAAAAAACTCGTACATATATGTAAACAAACATAACTTAGACCAACACACACATATTTTTATTTTCATATCAATTATGTTTGTTTTTAAATTTTCTTCGGTGCCCAACACAACCATGACTGTGTTCGTTTTAATATTTCGTTATTTACACGAACATTTTTGTATCACATACTTTTTGTTTCAATCACACATAAAGCACACATTTTTGAGTGTTGCTTTATTTGAAGTTCATGTTCTGGTACGTGTACTGAAAAAAAAAACACAGAACATGTACAATAGACAGGTTCGAGTTCAGTTATATTTTAAGTCGTGTTGTGGCTCGTGTAGTAACAAAAAAACAGAACATGTACAATAAACAGGTTCGAGTTCAGTTTATTGTTCATGTTCTGTTTTTTCTCATAAATAACTCCATTAACCCTTTTGGAAGTGGGTTCACATATGGCCCCAAGCTAATAAAAGATAATTTATTCAAAAATTCAAATATTTTGTAAGCGCTGTTGAATTTTTAAATGAGACGCTTAAAATGTGATAACCAAATGTATAGATCTGTGATAACCAAATGTATAGATCCGAGAACGTTAACCCATTATTTGCCAAGGCCAGTTTTGGATTTTAAGATATTTTTAAATAAAAATTACGGAAAACGAGTTTTTCTATTAAACTCAATGAAACCACTATTTCGAATTTAAGAAAAATAATTAAGTTATTTTTTAGTTAATTATCTGCTTATTGCTCGCGAATATAAATAAAACAACTTTTAACCCATTTTGTTATAAAATTATTTTATGTATAAAACCTATCTATTTTTTTCTAAATAAGAAGACCCACAAATAACCCAAAGTTAAAATAGACAAGTGATTAATTTTTGATACAAAGTATTGAGAAATAGTACATTTACAGAATATTTTACAAAAATTCCATTTTTCTCGAAATCCGCAAAAATAAAATCCTTGTACAAAAAATTGTGGCATAGGGATTTACCCAAAAATTCACACAGTTAATCTCCAACATGCATTTAACAAGACTTTAAAGAGCTAGATAAATTTTTTTAAATTTAGTTTAAGAAAATTTTTCAAAACTTGAAAAAGGAATTTTCAAAATTTTATCAAAGAAAATTTCCATTTTCGGTCTCAATGCTTAATAGGTTAACAAGGTGGTAATAAAACAATACATCATATCTGAGTAATTACAGGTAAAGAGCCAAAAACAAAATGTTGGCTTTAATTAATTTCTTAAAGTTGGAAAAAATGCCATCAAATTTCATGACCCAGTTTTTTTTTTGTCACAAAAGTGGTTTGGGGCATTTGCTATTTCTTGGCGAGTTTTTATTCGATTTTTAAGTTTATATCCTTTTGGAAATATAATTTAATACTGATCCCGTATTATATAACAATTTGTCGGAAAAATTAAAGTATAGAACGAAATTTTCGTAAAATCTGAAAGAAAGTCATATTTTACTCATATAAAACACACTTGAAATTTTCAATCCCGTTGAATCACCTCTAAATGTTTTTTGATTAGCCCAAAACTTTGTATTTCTCATTTTTTTTTTTGCTATTTGCATATTTCCGAGAGTTTGAACACGTTTTTTTTCTCCATATAATGAAGGGCCACCCTACTGTACATTCGTAATGAAATTCCTAAACTGTAAGGAATTTAAAATCTTTAAAAAAATATTTACAATTAAATAAAAACCACAATGATAATTTGGCATCTTTTTTTTTTGGTGGTGTAAATATTAAACAACCAAAGTATTCAATAGAAAAGCCACAACAATTTAAAACAAATGATTTCCTAACGAAACTCTGCTCTGCTCTATTGACTGTAAATAGTAAATAGAGTTTAACTCACAACTACTCGTACAGTGTTGTCTTCACGATGTTTGATAGTTGGCCTTAATTTTAAACGGATACGGAAACTAACCTAAGCAACGGATGTGGTTGTTGTACAAGTTGTAGAAGTGGTAATGGCAATTGTACTTGTAGTTGTAGTTATGATGATGGCAGTTCGGATTGCATTTGCTATTTTAAACAGTCGTGTTTGGCTGACTGCATGTCTACTTTTTACGAGAAGAAAAACAGAATAAAGGACACACTCACAACACATTTGCACAATTTTTAATACAGAATCCTGTTGTTTTAAATAGTTCTTTTGGAAAAATGTTTTGTAGTTTTTTTTTTCTTTACTTACTCTTATTTCATGAATGAATTTCTTTTATAGCAGTTCTTGTTTTTTTTTTAATGTGTTCAAACATCTCGTTTCCCAAAAATATAAGAAATAAGAAAACAAAAACAAAAAAGAAGTTGCAAAAATTGTTCTGATGCTGATGATGATACAAGTATGAACTTCATATAAAAAGAGTTAAAATGACAACTTTGTTATTCAGTTTATATTGGTTTATCATGGGAAACGCATCGTTGACCACAATATCTCAATGGAATGGGAATTTCGAAGAAAAATTTTTAAGCAACAAATTTCCATTATCTTAAATTTTTCTTAACCCATATGCAAAACTAAGTTTTAAATAAAGAAAAGATAAACGTGCGCCAAAAATTAAAATAAAAAATTAAATATAAAATGTTGCCATCTTTTGTATTTATTATTGTATTGTTTACTTCCTGCTGCTCTTTACTTTGTTGCCCGAAAGCACAAAGTTCTACAACAACATCGTACAGTGTTATGGAAAATGTTACGCAGAATCCTTGGTGTTTGTTTACAAATATGTTTACAATACTCAATAATACTGTGAAATATATTAATTCACCAAATAATAGTAAGTTACGTTATGTTTCCTCTTTTAAATATATTATTTTGGGAAAAAAAAACTTGAATTAATTATTATGTCAATTATTCTAGCAGCGTATTAAGTCATGTCGCTATTTGTAATGTGTGCATAATTTTTTACTACATATTTTTTTTTTTTTATTACGTGTGGGCATTGCATATAAGTAGTTTTTTGTTGTTGTTGTTATTTTGAATTTATTTTATTTAATTTAACTGTATTACATGTTTATGTATTTCAAAAGATTTCAATGAAATTTAGATTCATGAGGTGAAACGTTTGTGTTGCCCAATTTAGTATTGACATTGTGAAAAGAGGGTAAAAATATGTATGTAAAATATGTGTATGTAAAACGTTTTTGAATTGATTTTAAGCAAAAATTTTCGAAACTCTTTGTCAAATTTGGTATTTTTTGTTTTATTGGTCATTGTATATTTTTGTAACCCAACGTATGTCATCTGGTTATGAGTTGAACGTTGAAGTTTAATTAATATCAGAGTGAAAAAATTTTGTGTGTATCTTTTTTAGAAATATAAAGTTTTTAAATAATTTAATAAATAAACTTTGGCATATTTGCCGTTTAAATTAATTTTTATAGAATAGCATAAATAAGTAGAAAAATTTCATATAGAAATAATCTAATCAATAAGAACAACAATTATTACAATTTATTATTTTC
Organism: Cordilura impudica; assembly: GCA_963682025.1. Lineage (NCBI taxonomy): Eukaryota > Metazoa > Arthropoda > Insecta > Diptera > Scathophagidae > Cordilura > Cordilura impudica. The sequence continues at coordinate 17,134,940 of OY821517.1, forward strand.
TATTTCTACAAAAATAAAAATAAAAAATCTTATTTTGGATCTTTAACATTTTAATGATTGAGTTGAAAATTAATCAAGCTCAATATTTAATATAATCACTGATGAAGGTTCAATGCCAGAAACCGGTCTCGTTAAGAATTCAGAGTTCGTTATAATTTTTATAAATATATGCGCACTATAAAAAAAAAATCAATGAAGTTTTTTCACAATATTAATTCCATTGCAAATAATATCAATATTATTTTCACTTCAATATTTTTATTTGTAATAATTTTAAAGTGTTGAAAATTGTATTTCATAAAATTATTGATTTTTTTTTTTTTTTTTTGAAAATATCAAATTTAAATCAAGTATGAAAATTAATGTGAATCAAGCTCCATAATATGATAGCTTACACAGATAGATTAAGTAATGATTGCTAGAATTCTCTATTACCTTTTAATATTGTTATTTTTACTAAAATGACAATTTTTTTTAGATTATTTACTAAATTTATTTAAAAATTATTATGTCCCGATTGAGTTAGACGGAAAGAACTGTCTCACATTCTGAGAATTTTTCTATAGAAAAACTGTCTCAGATTTGATTTTTTTTAGAAAAACACTCTCGGATTCTGAAAATTTTTCTACAGAAAAGCCGTCAGACTTTAACAATTTTTCTAAACAAAAACTATCTCAGATTATTTAATAAAACTAGCAGATTCCAGCCATCGAAATTCGAGTGCAAATTCTAGGAAACTTTATATTTTCATTAAATAAAGACCCTAAAGATATGCTAATCAATTATAGCCAATTCACAAATCAACACAAAAAAACAAACTCATTTTTATTACAAACACATTAACAAACTTAATAAACACACACATAGCATTGTATAATTGGTTGTATGTGTAAGAAGCAACCTTAAATGCAATTTACTCAAAATAAAGGAAAAAATTAAAAAATCTGTAAATCTGCAAAAAGGCTAAAAAGAAATACCTTTCAAATAATATACGTTTGATCATAATCGGGATAAAAAGGTAGAACAAAACATCGGTCCCAAGAAATCGCCTAGCCTATTAATATTATAGATTTGAATAAAAAGGTAATTACAACTTATAATCCTTAGAATTTTCGTATAGAAAAACATAGAAAATTTTGAAAAATTAAAAAAAAGTAAGAAAATTATAGTCGATCTACACCGGCTATACGATACCCTATACCATGGTTTAGAGACCCTATCTCTTCGGTGCAACTAATTGGATATAGAAAATAAGCATAAAACAAATTTAAGTGGAATTGTTATTAATTTTTTTGGCTGGAGATATGAAAAAGTTCATATCGGGTGCTATATTTATATGGGGACTAGGTCGAACAATGGACTGATCCTGACCATATTTGGTAAAATCACTTATATTTTGATAAAATATATACAAACCAAATGTGAGAAAAATCTGTGCAATATTTTTGTTTTTTTTTTTTTTTATAGATTTAAGTGAAGATCGGGAAGCAGCTCTATATGGGGCCTATGACTAAGAATTGTCCTATAGGGATTATTTTTGGACTACTGATTAATGGGTATAATAAACACATACAAACCCAATTTGACTGAGATATATATTATAATTTGGGTCTTATGGCAATTTATGTCGATTTCATAGGGGTCATTTGTATAGGGACTAGGTCTAAACATGGACCGAATTCACCAATTTCGATAGCGTTCGTCCTATGGCTGATAAAAGCTCATATGTCAAATTTCATCAAAATATATTCATATTTGCGACCTGTACTTTGATTACAAGGTTTACATGGACACACAGACGGACAGACGGACAGACGGACATCGCTAAATCGACTCAGAAAGTGATTCTGAGTCGATCGGTATAGATGGGTCTAGGTCAAATATTTATGTAGTTGCAAACAGCAGCATAAGGTCATTATACCCAAACCACATAGTCGTATAGGATATAAAAACTGTCTCAGATTCTTTCCATAGTACAACTGTCTACATAGAGAAATTGATTCTCTTGGATTTTGAATTTTGTGCTGCTGTTTGTAACTACCAAAAATATTTAACCTAGATCCATCTTTTATTGTACCGATCGAACCAGAATCACTTTTTGAGTCGATTTAACAATGTCCGTCCGTCCGTCCGTCCGTCCCACAGTGGCTGAAAATCATTTTTCATTGGCCAAAATTCTGTAACTTTTGAACCGATCAAAATATTTTAGCACTGTTTTTTTTAATAGATAGATAGATAGTTGATCTTGACTCAGTGTGAATTTCATTTAAATTGATTGAGTACTTTTTAAGGAATTCTAGGTCAAAGTTTAACTTTTGATTTTTTTTAACTTTTAGCGTGATATATGTTTTTTTTTATTTATTTTTATTTATTAGAAAGTGTCATATTTGGAGTTAAATAATTATTATAAACATTTTTTGTAATAATGAAATTTTTTTAATGCTTACACTCAAAAAAATTTTTACACTCAAAAAAATTTTTACACGCAACAAAATAGTAAAATTCACTAGAAATTTAACTAGTATTACTAAAAAATTAAAAATGTTTGCTATCAAATTTGCAATTTGCTGACACTCAAGGAATATTATTATTACTACAGAAAAATTTATTAGTGTTTGCTGCCTAATTTGTTACACTAGCTAAATAAATCTGCTAAACATTAGCGCAATGATTCTAATTTTTTTTTTTAATTTTGATATGAAAATATGGGTTCTTATTTTTTGAATCTTTCTTATCTATTAAAACATTGCATTCATATGTGGGAAACCTTTTAAGAATAAAAACTGCAATAGATTTAAATAGCATTTGTAACAATGGTAGGTTCTGTTTATTATTATTTTTTACTAATACTATGTTTTTCGTACTTAAATAACAATGAAAGGCAATTATAATTATTATTCATTAGACTCAAATATTGATTGCAAATATTCCATATTTTGTTCTGTGCTATTTCTGTTCTTTAGTAGTTTTTTGGCTTCTTCATCTAAATCCCGATGTTCCACTTTCCATTGATTTCGAATACTGGAGATGAACGGATCTGACGTTGCCAATAATATATTAAATAGATCTTCATTTGTGGAATTTCGTGACATTTTTCTAGTATTGTGCTGTCTATAAAATCTGTAATCCTTGTTCCTTTTTTCCTGAGCCTCCTCTGATAGATCTCCAAGTGGCACCAAATGATATTTAATGACATCTTCTCCATGATAGAGGATTTTGTGGACTGTTGCAGACATATTTCTCCATGGGTAGTTGGTTGTATATATTTTTGCAGTTTCCTTAGCATAATCTCCAAATTTTCTAGAGTCAATTTCTTCATTGCACGCAAGTACTTCTAGGATTATTTTAAATCTGAAAATAAGGTTTAAATCCACTCCTGTTATTTCAGATGCTGTTTCTGGATCTGAAAAGAATCTTCTTGCGGTATTGCCATCATTTGTATTGCCTGACCCTTGTTTTGGCTGATCTATAATCAATCCAAATTTGCGATATTCATCTTGAACATGTTTCTTTTTTGAACTTCTTAACTCTTTGTTGGTTTCGTTGTTTCTTATTGATCCTGAAGGCCCGAAATCCAAATCATAACTGATTTTTAGTATGTGTTCCATAAGTCGTATTCTTGCATGTAGTGGTGATAATCCAAATTCGAAGGCATCGGTATTATCGAATGATTTTGTCGGGACTTGGTTTAATTGGCTTGATGTTGCTTGGCATATAATGCAGCTGGATGCAGCCTTCGTGTTAGTCAAAGCCTGACCTACTTTTCCATCTATCATTGTCAGCACTAATTGGTAGCTTACTTCAATTTGCTGCCCATCTAACTGTAATTGTAATGGCTGTAGTGTTGCTATTTGGGCCTTGATATCACTAACTTCTTTGTTAATGGCATCATGACTTTCTTTTTTGAATTCAAATTTGATTGGCCTGCAGTATTTCGTAGAAGATGGTGTCTCATTTTTCCAAATATCCATTGTTTGCGTTGTACTACTCGAAGGCTCCGAATCTTCCAAAATCTTTTTCAATCGCAATGGTACAAATGATACCATGAACATATCTGAGTCCGAAATATTTTCACATACAACTTGTTTGTATTGTTTTTGTCCCGAAGAACCATCACATCCCCATTTACAAAATAGAATTAACTTTGTGTTTCCATATTTCTTTAACTCAGTTCCTGTTATTGATTGTAGCAAGCGTTTGGCTGTGTGATCAAGTAAAGATTGTAGTTGTACTTCTGCCGAAATTGGTGTGATTGTAATAGTGTCCTTTGATGGCAAACAGTCTATTTTAGCAGCTGTTATGTGATGATATGCTGGATACATATTTGAGCCTTTTTCAATCGCACGCAATCTGAGCTGAATATATTGGTGTTTTGTTAATTTCAAATCCAGAAATAATGCTAATGCCTCCTCATTTGTGAACTGTTTTGCATCGCTCGGAGTTGGTATACTTTTAAGAATTCGCTTTGTTCTCACTGGACTAGCATTACAAGTTTTTTCAATGATATCCACTTTTGTTAATTGGTTTTGTGCTCGTAATTGATGTAGAAAAGATTCTTTTATATTTGTAGAACCAATTTCCTCGTTAAAATTTTTAAGTTTCCGCCTCTTAGATCTATCGCTGCAGTTGTCCAATGATTTGCGTGGTCTTCCAGCCTTATCTAGCTTTGCTGTTTCTCCACCAACATTAAGTTGGCCTTCTAACCAGTTTGCACTTTTATTATAAAACTTTTGTTTACAGTAGTTAACTTCTTTCAATCGTTTTTTTAGTACTTTGACGAAATTAGATAATTGCTCTTGTATTTCGGTACTAGACGAATTTAAGTTTAATTTTATTTTAACGTAACTAAGAACATCTTCCTGGTTTTTGTTTCGAAAATACTCTTCGGCCAGTTCTTTATAACTAAAGTTCTCCATATTTTTCTCAATATTTTTATTTGCGTCTGTTATCACTTTTTATCACTTGCGAATATACGTCCGTACACTTGAAGTATTAACTTATTATTGAGTAATCCCTTATAGAATCCGTCATTTTATACATTTTTAGGTACATGTTATTCACACATTGATCTTTAATTTCATAGCAGGTAGTACTTAAATTGAACAAAACTGCACTTGTTATCCAGACTTCAATATCAGGTAAAACTAATTAGTTTCTCGCCAATATGGGGTGGTTTTTTATCTTTAGTGGTTTAGTGCCGCGATTATTGACAAACTTATAAAATTGTTTATGACTTTGGTTGACCCTTAAATTTGACAACAGGTAAATTAAGAAAGAGATCATTTGTTTACTGTAGAACCTATTGTGATCATTTTATGACTTATTTTTTTGCTGATCAAAACAAAGCCAATAAACCCTTTCGCAGGTATTTTATTTAATTATTTTACTTTTACGTAGTCTAAAGTAAAAAAACAAAATTTTTTTTAGAGTAATTTTTTTAGAGTAATTTCATTAAAATGAAAAAAGTGTTCTACCGGGGGCTCGTGGGGGGTGCAAAAGTATATATAGGGTTAAACAGGATACATTCGCCTTTCTCCGGGTGGTATACGTTTCTTGTTCCCTTACTTCCTTTAGAAGTTCTATTCCACTAAAGTTTAAATTTGAGAAAAATATAGTGGTTTCATAAATATTTCATAACGCCCCTAATATCAAACGTTAGAACTGTGACTACTTACAAAAACTAAAGACTATAATCCTACTAACATTATAAAAAAGACCGCAGGCCAATATCGATGATAGCTTGCGAGTAGTAACCATTTATTTTTGATAAAAAACAAAAAAAAAACACCTTTTGCTGAATTAAAAAAAACAGTTGAGTTTGACAGCATGCCACGCCCACAATTATCAATAGTTTAACCTAATTTTTTGGCTACCTTAATCTGGATATATAAGCTACAAAAAGGAGTAAAAATTTTAAAAATCGATGACAAAAAAAAATTTGACTTTTGGCCAATGAAATCTAAATTTGAGCCACAGTGCGTCCGTCCGTCTGTGTGTCCATGTAAACCTTGTAATCAAACTGCAGGTCGCAAATATGAATATATTTTGATGAAATTTGGTATATAAGCTTTTATCGGCCATGGAATGAACGCTATTGAAATTGGTGAGAATCATTCCATGTTCAGACCTAGCCCCCATACAAATCACCCCTATGAAATCGACATAAATTGCCATAAAATCCAAATTGTCGTATAGATCTTAGTAAAATTGGGGTTGTATGTGTTTATTACATCCATTAATGAGTAGTCCAAAAACGATACCTATGGGACAACTCTTAGTCATAGGCCCCATATAGAGCTGCTTCCCGACCTTCGCTTAAATCTATCAAAAAACAAAAATATTGCACTGATTCATCTCAAATTTTGTTTGTATATATTTTCGCCAAATACAAGAGACTTTACCAACCATGATCAGGATCGGTCCATTTTTGGACCAAGTCTCCATATAGACATAGCATCCGATATGAACTTTTTCATATCTGCAGCCAAAAAAATTAATAAAAATACCACTCAAATTTGGTTTATGCTTATATTCTATATCCAATTAGTTGGGCTTAAGAGATAGGGTCTCTAAACGCATGGTATAGGGAGGTATCGTATAGTCGGTCTAGACCGACTATAATTTTCTTACTTGTTTTTTTTTTAACTGTGTCAGATTTTAAGAATTTTTCTATGGAAAACTTGTCTAAGATTCTGAGAAAATTTCCATAGGACTTAGAATCCTTAGAATTTTTCTATCGAAAAACATCACAAATTTTGAAAATTTTTTTATACAAAAACTGCTTCCGATTCTCAGAACTTCCCTATAGAAAATTTATTTCAGATTTTGTTAATATTGCTAAACAAAAATTTTCTCATATTCTGAGAAATTTTGTATAGAAAACTTGTGTATGATTTTGTCACAGATTCTGAGAAAATGTCTATACTACTTAGAATCTTTAGAATTTTTGTATGGAATAACATCACAGATTCTGAAAAATTTTCTAAATGTTTATTAAGAGTTTTATCTATCTGTCGACAATACCGAAAGAGAATATCCAATAAATTTAAGAATTAACTAGTATAGCCTATCACTCGAAACTCGGCTGCAAATTCTAGGAAATTTTATTTTATTATCAATTTATTTCTTTCAATGTTTTTTAATCTATTTAATTCATTAATTTTATTTCATTATAAATATTTGTTGAATACACAGAAATAAAGGCCACCTTGTATGCCACCTAAAGGTATTCAAATTTTTGGCAATTCACAATTCAACACAGGGTATGTGTTATGCAATTATTGTAATGCAATCAGTACGTTAACTTTCGTGATGCATAAGTAAAGTTGATTGTGCACGCATAACTTTCCTCAAACTCAACGAAAAAGAAAGAGCTTGATCCACTGAGTTTTCTGAGAGTGAAACGATCAAGATCCATTCATTAGAAGAGGAGCTATGAGAATTCGAATTGCTTGAGTGAATGTGTCCCATAAGAAATGTACAGGGAAAAATCGCGTTTGAGTATAACTTGAGTAAGGTGGGAGTTGAGTAAATTTCAATGATTGATGGCATATCTGTGTCTAAATACCTTTCATTAAAAAAAAAACGAAGGAAATCGGCCGGATAGAACGGCCAGACGGACTGACTTTAGTTTTCATAAATTTTTTTAATATTTAAGATTAAGTTGCCACAAAAATTTATTTAAAGAAGTACAACCAGTTAGATTCTATTACGAAGATGCTGTTAAATATGGTAAAAAAAAATTATTGATAATAATAGCGATGTCCACATGCCGGCGCACAGTAAATCAAGGTCATACAGAATTTTTTCTTTCAATTAATTTCGATAAATCTATTAATATATTTATATATTTTATACGCTATGCACTATGTGGAGATTGTATAATGGGTTTGTGATCGACTCAGAATCATTTTTTGAGTTAATTTAGCTATCTCCATCCAACCGTCTAGCCGTCCGTCTGTGTGTCCATTTAAACCTTGTAATTAAACTACAGGTCTTAAATACGAATCTATTTTAATGAAAGACAAAAGCACAACAAATTTGGGAAAATTTTTCTTTATTTCTGTACATAATCTCCTTTTAGCTCGATACACCTTTCCCAGCGATATATCCTGTTTATAGTAAGAACTGTCTAGCCCCTTAAAATAGCTTCAACCGCAGAACTCCATATTCTCATTGTTGGCAAATCATTTACCACTGAGCTATTTTTCAAAATGGGCTTACTAAAGTAAACCAGAAAAATTTTTTATCCTCAAAAACAATGTTATCTATTTTCCACAAAAATTCTTTTTCAGCATAAAAACTGTGTCTTCTTAAAAATTAATTTTCACCTCACAAAAACTGTTTTTCAATTTTTATTTCAACTCAAATAAATATTTTTAAAACTTTTCACTTTTTATCTATTAATTCCAAAAAAAAATTTAATCTAAATTTGGCAAAAAAAAATTTTTCGTCTCAAATGTCATTTTTTGATTTAAAAATTGTCATTTCAACAAAAAATTTTTTCAACTACAAAAAAATTTTTTTTATTTTAAAATATAAGAACAAAAACATTTTTTCAAAAATCTTACTTATTTTGTTGTTGTTTTTTTTTTTCATTTATAAATATTTTTACCGCAAAATTTTTTATTCAATTAAAAAAAATGTTTGGAACAGTCTTATTAAAAAATCTTATTTATTTTGTTTGGAGTAGAAAGTGCATTGCAGGAAAATTCTCACTCTAATTGTTTTCCATTAACATGTTGCGGTGCTTTATGGGAACATGATCTCACCATACATACTGATCCCACGATTACAAATTTTTAGAGATTTGTCATAATTTGTCTAAAATTAAATATGTAATTTGACATTTCACTTATTAAAGTTTTGGCAAAAGTGCCGACATTTTTTAAGCCGCTTATGAAAGTGTTGCCAGCTGTTAACTTGCACCTAGAGAAAATATTTCAATTTTTATAATTAAAAATATACTTAAATCAAAATAAATTTATATGACTTTTTTATGAGAAAAATAAAAAAAAATTCAACTGAAATTTTGCTTCATTTAAACCCTTTATTTTTTTTTTTCTTCTATGTTCATATTTACTTTCGTTTCTAATTAAATGTTATCTTTAACCCTCATCCTGTATTTTGGGCAAATTTTGCCCAAACGCCTGTTTAGCATTATATATCTCGGGTGTTTTTTATAATTTTATAATAAAACTCTTTGACAATTATTCTTTTACATATATTTAGCAATATAATAAAAATTTAGTTTGTACTTCCAATGGGGAAGGCTCTACAAAAATAGTAGCGAAACCTGCCTTTTGGGCAAATTTTGCCCAATGTATTTTTAATTGATTTAAATCTGATTTTTTACCAATTATATTCAATATTTACAATTACTTATCTCTAAAAACGTAAGATATACGATGCCGATACACTTATACACCGTGCAACGAGTAACAGTCGAACGCTTAGTCTAGTAGGCTTTGCTTTCAAATAATTATTTTGCTTTGGTTTTTGTATATATGCGAATTTGTCTCACTTGTTTTGTGACGCGTGGAAATACAGATAATAGAGAAACTGTAAATATTTTATTTTTGGGTAGGTCAAATGTCAAAAACGGTAAGTAATTTAGTGTATACTAAATAATATTTACTATAGTCGAGAGGAGAGTGAGTCCGATGAAGAAAATGAAAGCAATGCTATGGACGATCCAAGTCCCGATGAAGAATTTCAAATTTTTTCAGGAGATATAAACGTATGCGTTGGAGAAAGCATTTGCTCTAATCAGGAGGAGTTGGCGGATCAAGAAGAGTTATCTTCGGGTTTCATTTCGAAAGACGGTACGAAAAATCGGACCGCTCATTGGTGGGTAGGAAAAGTGCAGACAATGTTATTTCTATTGCTCCAAACCCAACTCCTTATGCGGTAAATCGTATAACTGACATAGGGTCCTCATTCTAATTAGTCTTTATATAATGACTATTCTAAATATTTTGATCTAAATGGAAGAAGTGTATGTGTCTAAATATTTTTTATATTTCATCAGGAACTAAAGTATTGGGAGAAGTTTGGAAGGAAATAAATCATATACCACTAAAGGTTTATTTTTGAATGTTGCTATTAGCGGGCGTATATCGCTCATGCAGTGAAGCGTTATAGTTTTTATGGGACGATGTGAAAGGAAGACCCATTTTCAAAGCAACTATGTCTATGCGAGGATTCCCTATTCGGTCCGATAACATGCATCTAATGTACAATCCAAAACATGTGTAACATGTAACATTTTCGCATAAAATGTCCATTCAAACAATATATTCTTTTCAAACCCATAAAGTATAGTATACAAATTTTGGCATTATGCGACTCTGCTTCCAACTGTGCCTGGTCACTTCAAGTATATACTGGAAAAGACCGCAATTGTGCACCCGAGAATAATCATGTAATGCACGTCGTGTTGGATCTAGCACCAGGACTCAAAGGCAGAAATTTAACTTGAGAACATTTTTTCACGTCATATGATCTTGCTGCTGAACTTTTAGAAAGAAAAATTACTTTAGTTGGTACAGTTCACAAGAACAAATCTTTTTTACTTCCACATATATTGGATATGAAAATGAAAACTGTATCTTATAGGGTATTCGTTTTCGTACCTAAAAATAGAACAGCACTAGTAGTCAATATACCAAAAAAATATCGAACCTAGAAATAGAACAGCACTAGTAGTCAATATACCAAAAAAATTTCGCTGTGTCTATCTACTAAGTACATTGCATCACGTTTCAAAAATTAAAGATAACCAGATGAAGAAACCCGAAATTATAGAATACTATAATCATACAAAGGGTGGAGTGGATACAATAGACCAACCTGTAGAAATATACGCGTGTAATAGAAAGACAACATATGTCCCGAAGTTCTTTTTGACAATATGCTTGACATATCTGCATGTTATGCTTTTGTGATTTCGATTTCGATAAATCCCGAATGGAATAAAAGTAAATATTTTCGCCGCAGACTTTTCCTAGAGCAACTGGGTTTTTATCTTTTTTGTGATGAGAGGCAATAGCGCACATCTGAGCCATATAGTTCTGGTCCAAAAACAGAAAAATATTAAGAGAGCACGTTATCTTTTGTACCCAAATTTGCCAAACAGTACTAGATATAATATGAAATGTAAAGCATGTAATTAATTTGTGCGCAATCCTTATCCAAATATAGAAATAACGTGTATTAACCGTAAGAAAATTTAAAAAATCAAAAAACAAAATGTATTAAGTAAAATTTGACCAAAATACAGAATTCGTTATTTTATTTTCTTACAGGATGAGGGTTAAAGACTCATTCAATATTTTTTCTCTTGAATATAATAACGTTTGTAATTACATATATAATGAATGAAAAATGAAAAATTTATGGAATAGAAAATACAATGCTTTTAGAATTAAAATTCGATATTTATGCAAATGTAAACAATAGAGTTGTAGCAGAAATAACGTTTAATTAATCAAATTTAATCATTAACTGAGTGGAAAACACAACTAAAATTGTTCAAAGCTTCTGTTGGTATTTAACAAAACTTCAATCGCAAGTGAAAATAATTAAATCGTAGCAAAATAATTTATCTGTTTTGTACTTCCGCAAGAAATCTAATAAAGTTATATAGTAATTGATTATGTCTAATTTACGTGTTAACAAAACTGTTAATTTAAATATGTTCATATAAATATTTTTCTAAACCATATTTTGATTTTTTTTTTATTATCAAAACCCTTAAATGCTAGATCTAAAATTTAGAGAATATAAAAAAAAAGAAATACATACATACGTCTTATATCTGTAAACAAATAACAAACACTATGATAAGAAAATCAATTTACAAATTGTCCATAACAGCCATAAAGCGCCAGCAAAAACTAAACCATGCAGTAAGCAATGAAGGACATACAATCTGAAATAAAAAAAATGAAAACTTCAATTATCAAAAAAGAAAAGTCTAGAAAACAATAAAATAAAGAATAACGAAAAAGGTCGAAAAATTCAAAAACCAGTAAAAAAAGAAATTTTTATATTTTATTTAAATTGTTTCTGCTGAATACTTTGAACAGCAGCAGGGCCTAGTTACTGCAGTCATTAGCGAAATTCTTTCATGTCGAAAGTAACTACTGGAACTCTCTAAGCATCGAAATTAGGACTTATGAAAAAGTTTTAGAAAACAATGATTGAGGTAGAAATTAATCAAGCTCAAGATCAAATCATCATGTTTAAAACATTTAATTTCTAACTCAATAATTTTTTTTTTATATTTGTAAAAGTAGAAAATATTAAATTAAGTTTTAGAAAATATTTTTAAATAAAATAAATTTTTCTTTATCTTTAGAATCCCTAAAAGTATTATTTACTTTTACAGTACGTAAAGTAAATGTCTCATGTTCTGTCGAGTAAAATTTTGAATGCTAATTTATTTGAATTACTTTATCGAATACCAAAAAACATAAATGTCGAACATGCAACACGAATTGAATTCGCTCACGACTCCAGACTTTTAATAATTTATTTAATACACTTTTAATTTAATTTATAGAAATACACTTTTCCATGGTAAATTCAGATTTTTAAAATTTTGCAATGTTTACAGAAAACACAGAAAAACGGACAGACGGACAAGATTGATACCCTTCAAAAAATGTAGGTCAAGGTCAATCATTTTTGGTTAGTACAATAACACCAAAAATTGTGTCTACAGAAAGTTGACGGTATATACAATTACGTTTATACACCTTTTCCTTTTTTCTCTAAGCAAAATTTTAAAAATAATATACATAGATACATTGTTTCTCAACCATGTGTTTTAGCTTTAAAGTCCTGGTACACCCTTTCACTCTGAAGGAGTACTTAATTTAAAAAACTCAGTACTGTGTAAAAAGTCGTTGGCGTCGGTGCTTTTTTGCTTTTTAATCCGCCGTATTCGATTTTTTTTATTAATTTTTTTTTATTAATACGTGCTTTAAAAACGGAAATTACAGTGCTTTCCAGTGTTTTTCACCGTGCTTTTAGTGTTTTTTTACAACCATACATTTGTGGGTTTTTTATACCCTATACCACTATGTGGTTTGGGTATAATGACTTTGTGCTGCTGTTTGTAACAACCAAAAATATTTGACCTAGACCCATCTTTAATTATACCGATCGAATCAGAATCACTTTCTGAGTTGATTTAACAATGTCCGTCCGTCCGTCCGTCCGTCCGTCCGTCTGTGTGTCCATGTAAAGCTTGTAATCAAACTGCAGGTCGCAAATATGAATATATTTTGATGAAATTTGGTATATAAGCTTTTATCGGCCATGGGATGAACGCTATTGAAATTGGTGAGAATCGGTCCATGTTCAGACCTAGCCCCCATACAAATTACACATATGAAATCGACATAAATTTCCATAAGATCCAAATTGTCATATAGATCTTACTCAAATTGGGTTTGTATGCGTTCATTACATCCACTAATGAGTAGTCCAAAAATGATCCCTTTGACCCCATATAGAGCTGCTTCCCGATCTTCACTTAAATCTATTAAAAAACAAAAATATTGCACTGATTCTTCTCAAATTTTGTTTGTATATATTTTTGCAAAATACAAGAGACTTTACCAAACATGATCAGGATCGGTCCATTTTTGGACCTAGTCCCTTTATAGATATAGTATCCGATATGAACTTTTTCATATCTGCAGCCAAAAAAAATTAATAAAAATCCCACTCAAATTTGGTTTTTCTTATTTTCAATGTCCAGTTAGTTGGGCCTAAGAGATAGGGTTTCTAAACGCATGGTATAGGGTATCGTATAGTCGGTCTAGACCGACTATAATTTTCTTACTTGTTTATAATTATTTTACGTATTTCGAATTTTCTACCAAAATAAAAAATTAAACATTTCTTGTAACAAAGTTACTTAAAATTTAATTTAGGTTACTAGCTAAAAGAAAATTTTCAAACAATTTAAGATATTATAAAACTTATTATATTGTTGTTATTATTTCTTAAAATATTATCAACATTAAATGAAGGACTTAGTTGCAAAATCGATTAACTTTACATTCTGGTTGACATCAAAATTTTCATAAATTATTCAATACTTTAATGTCGATAATATTTTAAGAAATAATAACAATAATATTAAATAAGCTACATAATTGGAGAAATATGAACAGGACTGATGAATTCTGAAATTTAAAAATTCTATGGGATCATTCTATCGATCTCGCTAGTTTTGTTTTGCAAATACTTTATTTACATTTTAAGTATTTAAGCGCTGAGGTAGAATGGCAGCTTGGTATGATGGTTTTTATAATAATAGAAATCAATAAAATTATCGCATTTCTAAGTTGTTTTTTAGTTTTTGATATTAAAATTGACATAGTATTGAATTTTTTGATATTTCTGAGTGGTGCTTTTTTAAGAGTTTTTCTTTAATAAATTTTTACTCGTTTTTGCTAAACTCACGGTGCTTTTTTGGTTCAAGTACAGGCTGTTTATAACTTTTTATTGAGTTAACCACAAGGAAATCTTTCTGAGAAGAGCTCGAATTTTATTTTGAGTTTTCTCAAAAACTTTTAAAGCTTTAAAAAATACAGAGATTCTGATGAACTTAAGATAATAACTTTTTTGCTATAGAAAATTCAAGATTCTTAAAGAAGGGTTGATTATTAAATAAGCTGGTACTCAAAAAGTTTTCTATAGTACGATTTATCCAATGAAGCACCTTTGCCAACCTTTTCCAAGCAAAAAGCACAACACAGTACATTAAGAAATGTTAAATTGCAATGAAGCTAAAAAAGCCAAAAGGCAAAAAAATGTAAAATTACTTTTTATTCATTTTCCAAAAAAAAAAAAAAACTATAATGGGTTACCCAATAAGAGTGCACGACTGTGAATGGCATTCGTTACAGCAATATATAAACGGGGTGGTATGGATCTGAGCAACGTGTGATTTCAGCAGAACTGCGCCACCTACCATATCGCGCACGAAACAATCGATTTATTGGGTAACGATTTGCAGAACGAATCATTTCCCAATATTGGGTTGTCAATTGGTCTCTAAGATCATGCGATTTATTTTTTTGGAGTTTTTTTTTTAAATCTCAGGTATACGTGATTAAATCACAAACAATTCCTAAGCTCAAGCCCAAGCTCAAAATTTCTTAAAAATAGCAAAGGTCTGCATTCAGAGTCTCGGGGGCCGTTTTCAATACAATAAAATATTTTATAGATTTGAAGTTTCAATTTTAATAGAAACTTTTGATGAAATTTTATAATCAACACAACAGGTATATTTAATCTTTTGTCCATATTAAATGAATATTAAAGAACTGCAAGGTTCTGAACACTGTTTCGAGTTCAACGTTTGAGTACTGAAAAGCCAATATACGAGGGCCGTCCCAGAACAACCCGACCTGATGCAGTTTTTTGAAAAAAAAAAATACTTTAGTGAAAAGTGGCAACCTTATAAAACATATAGTTTTAGTTTCAAGACGCCACGTTGTTTACTAGTTTTTTTTTTATAGCCATCGAAAGTAAGCGATCTCAGCGAGCTTGTAAACATGGAAAACAAAAAATCATGTGAGTCCGATCACAGGGAAGATGTGTAAACATCTAGTAATTAAAAATTTTTTTATGTCATTTTTTAAAATCAAACAGAAAGCGTCATCTATTTATCACTTATAGCAAAAACTGTTTCAGCTAATTCAACAACCCTTTGCTGTAAAACGTTAAAAATATCCCAATACAAACGTATATAAGTGATACATAGATGACGCTTTTAAAAAAGTGGCATAAAAAAACAATGTTATATCATAATTTTTTCACCAATACAATCATAAGTCACACAGCGTTATCTGCTTCAGCTCACACCGATATGAGTTACGCTGTTTTTGTGATTGTATTGTGAAATAGAAATTTACCCCCCTGCGCGTATAGATGTTTACACATCAAAAGGTCACCGTAATGTAATTCAATACTTTTAATCAATATTAAATTCAGTTCAATCAATATTAAAGCCGACCTAAATTCTACTCCTTCGTTGACGACTACAAAAAATTGGGTGGCAGAGTTTAAACGAGGTCGTACGAGCTGCCGAGGTGAACACCGTAGTGGTTGACCAATTGAGGTGGCCACGCTAGAAACGGTTAAGCAAATCCACGAAAATGTATTGGATGATTGTCGGCTGAAGAAGCGTGAGCTAGGTGAAATGAAAAGTGCTATACATCTCATATTGACTGAAAATTTGAAGATGAGGAAGCTGTCCGCAAGGCGGTTGACACGTTTGCTCACAATAGAACAAAAAGATCATCTTGAAGATGTTTCAATAGATGTTTCACCGCAATATAGGCAAGTGTTTGCATCGATTCGTCACCATAGATAAGACATGAGTTTACCACTTCGTACCTCAGACACAAAAACAGTCAAAACAGTGGACTGAAATGAGAGAATTTTATCCAAAAAAGTCGAAGACAGTTATATCTGTAGACAAGGTTATGTCGTCTGCTTTTTGGGATGCGAGTGGGATAATTTGTATTGACTATCTTCAAAAACGAAAAACAGCCCACTATCGCTATGGCCAAAATCTATGAATTAAAGTTCGAATTGCTTCGTCACGCACCTTATTCGCCAGATTTAGCTCACTCAGATTATTTTTCATTCCAACCTTGAAAAAATGCTCGGTGGAAAAAGACTTGCCAACAATAAAGAGGTGGAGTTTGCGGTTGATGACTATTTTAAACAGCTAGACAGTTCTTACTATAAATAGGATAATGAAGCTATTGAATATCGCTAGGAAAGGTGTCTTGAACTAATGGGAGATTATGTTAAGAAATAAAGAAAAATGTTCCCGAATTCGTTGTCTTTTTTGTCAGGTCTGGTTGTTCTGGAACCGCCGTTAAATTATTGTACTCTTCGATTTCTTCTTTATCTTTTACAAATTATTTTATAACGTTTATAACATCTTCAGGGTTTTTTGAAAGAATGTTGTCCACGCTGAGTAAATAATTTTTTCTAATGTTTTCAATTTAGATGATAATTCTGCTCTGAGCGGGTAAATAAGAGATTTTGTGAACTGATTTAACTTTTGTTTGTTTCATTTGTTTTTCCGATTCTTCGATATTATTGTCAAGTTTTGTCGTTAAGTGTAAGATCGATCCATAATATGGATTCCATATAATTTAATTTACGCATCTATGCGTATTATTATGTGTTAAACTTTTTAATAATTGAGATAAGTCATCAACAAGTTTCGCATTTGGACAGATTTACGGTTTGCACTTTAGATAAAATTGAGCCAAGTACGTTATATAAATATAGATATTGGAATCATAGTACATAGTTTTTAACAATGTCGTCTCAAACGAATTTTCAACGTTAAAATAAGTTTTAAAATCAAGCCACATATGCAGAATTGCTTTAATGGCTCTTTTAGTCTTCGAAAAACTTTAAATTTTTAGCGAAGTTGTTGAAATAAGTACAATACTTTTAAAAGGCGCTAAAAGGACTGAAAGATAAAAACGAGAAACGTTATTATAGCGCTTGTTTAATAAGGTGCTAAATGGGTAAAAATAGCTTTTTGGATAGTCAAAAGGTGTGAAATCGAACGCAAAAAGCGCTAAGTTGTCATCGTTGCAAATTATGTTTATAAATTATAATCATCAGTTTTTTGAAACAAACCAAAAAAAAAAATTTATAAAATAAATAAAAATGTTGTCATTGTTGTAGCAAGGCTTAATTTTTCGACTGAGAAATCATATATGAAATTAAAATTTACGCTTCCAATTCAAAAATTTTGAGCTCGAGGTCAAAAATTTATTTATTTATTGATGATTTCAAAGTTCAAAGAAAATTAAAATTAATCTAATTTAAAATAAAAAAATTTTTAATCTTCAAAGCCAGACTTCATCACGAGAAGTATTTGTTATAAATATTTAAAAGTTTTTGGAAACAATTTTGAAATGGTTTTAAATAAATTTTTGAAATAATGCCAAATATAACTTTAAAAAAACATTAAAATTTCAATATAAATTAATATTTTTATGCCTTAACACTTGTTAAGAAGAATATATGACATTTGTTTTAACTTCTTCAAGCGTTTTTATATTAACTAAAAACGAAAACATTATTCGTATCGAAATCTTGGAACAGCAAAAGATTTTAAAATTTCGACTAAGTTTTTTTTTAGGTGAAAATGATATCTTGTTAAAAATTTCTACTTTATATTTAATAGTATAAAACTTCAGAATTTTTTTGTTGGAAAGTGAATTCTAATACAGGGTTGCATTAATTGCTAAATAAAAAATTGGATCTCGTTATTATTATTTCAAAACAATCAGTTAAATATGTGCAAAATCTATCTAATAATCAAATATTTTAATCGGAATTAATAAATTACCTCTTTAGTAATTTTTTGGCCTTGGGTATAGTATCGGGTTCATCTTTTGCCAAGAATTTCCTCAAACCAAATAGACTGTTATAAAAGTAACGGCCCCAATTTAATGTTTTCATATCAAATTTATAAGTTTCTTGGTCCGCTGGCGTCATAGCAGTCCATAAATGTTTGGCATTGGTTGTGTCGAATGTGAACTCGTTATCCAAAAAGTAACGCAATAAACCACATTGAATATGAATCTTTTTGTAAGCTTTGGTCATTCTAAACAGAAAATTAAGAGATTATTTCCAGAAATACATAAATACAATATAAGTATATATTTATTTTAAATACCTGGGTTTCTTTCCCATTAACAATAACATTAAATCAATGAAATAACCCGGCAGAGTATGATAAACAAAACATAGAAATGTATAATACCACTTTGTATTGGCAAAAATTAAAAATGGATACCAAATCATGCTAGACAACGGTATTTCCACACCATGAGTTTCAACATATTTTTTGTAATCACCCCACTGTAAAGTATTCGATTCATCTGGCACCAAACTGTATATTGGAGGATCCCTAGAAGGTCTGAAAGAGATACACATAGAGAGAGAGAAAAAGATTTTAAACAGTTCGATTTACAGCTTTAACGGTCTTACATTTGTTTAACAGCTGTACCTGTATACCAGGCACAGGCTAACATCATGTTGGCACAAAAATCTACTGGCACTAAACCGGCTTTATTTGTGGGACAACCATACATTACCCTCAATACGCCATAGGCACTGCCATATAACACACTCATAGGTCCATATAGGTTATCTATCCAACCGGGTAACGGTTCATCACATGTCGGTAAAACTGTGAATAACTTACTGTATTAGTTAATATTAAGAGATTTATTGTCTACGTCTTACTTATTCCTGGCCGAAATATACATATTGGCAGTGTATTGGCTTTTGTTAGCACCGCTTCCTCAGCTACGGATTTTGTATAACAGTATGTATTTGGAAATTTTCCCACCAATTCATTTTCCATGCGATCTAATGCTTCATCTCCCAGAATTTCTTTGATTTGCAATAGTTTGTCGCTGGTTATGCCCAAATAATTGTTGTAATAACTTTCACTGGCATGAAAGACCAAACAATTCGCAAAGGCTGAGGATACATGAACAAATGACTGAAAAAATTACAAGCTTTGGTTTAAAAATTTTTAAATTAGATAAAAGAAATTTAAAGTAATTTTTCGTGAATTAAAAAATAATAAAGTCGTTATTATTTGTACAACGTAGAAAAGAATTTAATCGACATTTTCGTAAAAATTCATTTAACATTCCTCTTATCTTTTTGTAATGATTCTATTTTAAGTTGAAAATTTATTTAGATAATCCCGGAACAGGTTAAATAAACTGATGATTTGACGTTGCAAATCAATTAAATTTTTTATAGAGGATCTTTTCAATTAACTGGGCAGTTGTTTATAGACAATACATCAAAACAGATGTAGGAAACGTATTTTATTTCCTGCAAAACAATCCTCAAAATTATTACAAACACACAACAAAAATGTTTTTTTTTTTAATATATTTTTCTAATTTATAATATTTAAGTAAAGAAAACTAAAAATTACAGTACGTAAAAATTGTGTAACATACAACTTTTACCATTTCAGTTGGTTTTTTTTTTTTTACATAATTTTTCACTATCAGCTGTTTGAAATGTTGCAAACTATCTGTAAACATATCGGGCCGTCTGTCTGTCTGTCAGTTTGGTCTATACGCACTCTTGGCTATTGAAATTATTTTGAAGAAACTACTTACTAACCAAACTAGCCACTAAAAGCTGAAAGAAATGGAATTGTATGTGCATTTTCACAATGTGCTGTGCAAGTTTTCTTTGTAATACGAGTAATACCAACCAGTATCTATTATAGCATGTGATATTACGTGATATTGTGTCTTATAGCATTTTAAATGGCCAATATGTTAGTTGGTAATATATACATATAAGTATGTACATTAGGATGGAGCGACTTTGCGAATTTTTACAAGCAAATAGATATACAAATTTTATATGTCAAATTTAAGGCCGATCGTAGTTCATTTCAACATTTAGAAGAATGATATAATTAAAAAAAATTTAAATACATTTTATTAAATCTAGTCTTTTGTAAAATTGTTGGGTAATATGTATTATATTGATATGAAATATCTATTTGTTAGGATATCGCTAACACCATTTTATATGAAGACGAAAAGGCCCCAGATATTGTTGGTACAATAACAAATTTGCAACAATTAAAATTTTTTTCGAATAAATTGTAAAATTCTTTTTTAAACTAATTGATAAATTACACAGGCAACACTGATTCTGCGGCATGGGGTTTGTTAGTTACTTTTAGTACATATGTTGATGAAGATCAGAGATCTGCAATGAGTACTGAAAAAGTGAGTAGTGTGTAGTTGAATCATGGTTCATAATTTTTTGTACTTATATTAAAAATGTTGTCGAATCTCATATCGAACCTCACTCTAAAGTTTGAGGCGCTCACGATACTATACTTAAGAACATTTATGACGTGTTGATTTTGACTCTCCTGCAATCTGTGTAGACGATGTAAAATAAGTATCATTAAAATACAAACATTAAAATACTCATTGTGATGTTTTGCGCTTGCTGTGGTGCGTCCCATAGTAAATGTACATGTATTTTTACATGAATGAGTTGAATGAGTTGAATCAATTGTAAATATTATAAGTATTTTACTAAAATTATAAATCAAACTGATGTGATTTATGAATCAAACAGATGGGATGATATGAGTATAATGTCAACATCGGATTTATATTTATTGCTATTTAAACTTATAAATCAACGTTATTGTGAGTATGAGTACATCAGAGTAGATCTCTGCTCACGTATACTTAAAATTTCATGAGTTACTATGAGTGCCGAAAAAAGGATCATTGCTGATAAAGCGCTATTTTTCAAATGAAGGATTGTTCGCGATATATTTTAATTAGCTGATTTTAATTAGCTCAATAGTTGCGGAAATATTCAGAAAAATTTTTTCATGCAAAATTGAAAATAGTTATTATTTATTTTTTTAGTTCATAAAAAACTGTTTGTGCTGATGTTTGTATCTACCAAAAATACTTGACCTAGAATCAGAATCACTCGGAATCATTTGTGAGTCGATTTAGCGATGTCCGTCCGTCCGTCCGTCCGTCCGTCTGTTTGGCCATGTAAACTTTGTAATCAAACTACAGGTCGCAAATATAAATATATTTTAACAAAACTTAGTGTATAAGCTTCTATCGGCCATAGGATAAACGCTATTGAAATCGGTGAAAATCGGTTCGTGTTCAGACCTAGTCCCCATACAAATGATCCCTATGTGATCGACTTAAATTTCCATAATATCCAAATTATCATATATATCTCAGTCAAATTGGGTTTGTGTATGTTTATTACATCCATTTATCAATTGTCCAAAAATAAACCCTATAGGACAATTCTTAGTCATAGCCCCCATATGAAGCCAATTCGCGATCTTCACTTAAATCTATCAAAAAACAAAAATATTGCACAGATTTTTGCAAAATATAAGTGACCTTACCAAATATGGTCAGGATCGGTGCATTTTTTACCTATTCCCCATATAAATATACCATCCGATATGAACTTTTTCATATCCGAAGGTATAAAAATTAGTAAAAATGCCACTAAAATTTGGTTTATGCTTATTTTCTATATCTAATTAGTTGGACTTAAGGGATAGGGTCTCTAAACGCTATACCATGGTATCGTATAGTCGGTCTAGACCGTGTATAATTTTCTTACTTGCTGATCTTAAGTTATAAACATAAAATAGCATAAGTGGAATTTTTAACAGAATAGATCCACTTTATATCGAAAACAACTTTTTCAGGTGGAATAGACGATAATTGACAGATTCGTGAATAATTACGAAAATATGCATGTATAAAAAATAAGTACATCAAAAATATTAATAAACCTCGAATTATTTTTTAGTTTTTTAAAATCCCTTGCCATTTTTAGGAATTTAATACACAGTATTTCTAAAAGATCACTAATACTTGTATTGAAAATATTATATCGTATATTTTAACCCTTTAATGCCCGATGTTGCTTATAGGCAACATTGTATATTTTAGCTTATAAGTCCCGTAATTTATTTTTTTATTCTCCTACGGTTTTTTTTCTCAGAGTAGTTTGATATATTGTGCAATCCTAATTGCAAATATTTTATTGTAAATATTGATAGAGATCATTTGAGATCTAATCTAATTTGATTGCACATGTAAAATTTTTTTTCTGCAAAAAGTGAGTTTACAAATAATAAAAAAAAAAAAAATATGTTGCTTAAAGGTAAGAAAATTTAAAAAAAAAATAAAAATACTTTTAGATGGTGGTCAGTCATTTTTCAAACACAATGTTGCCGATTGGCTAAACCAGGATACATAGGAGTTTAAAATTGATATCAATTCTAAACTAACAGCTACATAAACTTGAAAAATGTTTAACCACGCCCCAATTACTTTGGGCATGAAAGGGTTAAGGATATTTCTGGGCTTTTAAATTAAGACTGGAGACTTTTTATATATAGCTCAAACAAAGTTTTAGAGCAGACTATAAAAACGTGAAGCTCCTTTTAAAGAAACATTTCATATGCTCAACATCTGTGGGCTGTCTGTGTAGATTTAAAGGTGGTACAGTCATACAGAAAATTAACAGCAGGAAATACTGGCTACTAAGAATAAACATGACTGTAGGAAAAGTAAAAGCTTTAGATAAGAATGATGATGGCTTTAAATATATTTGTCTGGTCTTAATACAGAAAAGTTAAACGCAGGAGTTTTTGAAGGTCCACAAATCCATACGCTTATAAATGACGATGATTTCTCAAATCGGATGTCTCTGGCAGAACTGGAAGCGTGGATAAGCTTCGGGGAATAACAAAGCTAAAAACTATGTAAACGAAATGCTCCAGAATTTCCAAAAACTACGAACTAATATGAGTGTCAGCGTGCATTATTTGCACAGTCATTTGGAAAAATTTTCTGAAAACCTTGGCGAATATAGTGAAGAACAAGGGCAAAGATTCCACCACAAGATCATGAAGGCCGGCGAGATAGCCACTGTCCCAAAAAAAAAAACAAATTTTTATCTAATTGAGATACCATCATTAAATTGTGAATCAAGCCAAAACTTGTCAATTGACTTTAATAAAATATGGCTTCTTTTATTTGCATCATATCTGTGTTTACTAGCAGATCCCAGCCCTCAAATTTCGAGTAAAAATTCTAGGAAATTTTATTTTTTCATTTAATAAATTATTTTATAGGACCCTAAAGGTATGCTAATCAATTTTATCCAATTCAACACTTTTTATTGTCGTTATTGGTTTATGTCCAAAATTATTTTGGTCGTTATTGGCTAATGTCCAAAATTATTTTTCAATTCAACACAGGGCTTTTTGCAAACACATTAACAAATTTAATGAAGACATACACAGCATTGTATAATTTTATGCATGTGTTAGTAGCAACTTTAAATGAGCATTACTCAAAAAAAAATTTTAAATATAAAAATCTGTAAGCAAAAAATAAATACCTTTCAATTAAGGTATGTTTGGTCAAAGTCGAGGTAAAACTGACAAAGTTACATCGGTCGCACTAAATTGCCTTGCCCATTAATATTATAGATAAGATCAAAAAAGAGCAATTTCGACGTTTTTGATTTTTTATGAATTAAAATAAAAAAAAAAAATTTTTGTATATAAAAATGCTTTTTTTTGGCAAAACTTTCTGAATATTTCTGAAACTATTGAACTAATTTAAAAAGAGTGTAGGCAACTTGGAGGTAATTTAGTTACGTATTTTATATTTTACCAAGTCGGTCAAACTGTTCTTGAGTTATACTAAAATATATGGTGAAACCTCCTTCTTTTTTAAAATGGCGGCTTACCATGAGTGTCAGAGTCAATTCAAACAATGTGAATTGTAGGATTAGACCGTTATTATCCCATATATCTAAAAAGTTATGCCGCAGAAAGAAAGCTTAATTTTGTCATCCTGTGTTATAGTTCAGGCATTAAAACAAAAAAAAATTCAAAAAATTCGATAAATTTCCCTTAAAAATATTTTTTTAAGAGTTTAGCTTCTAATTTTATATATTTGTCTATTTCTTTGACATCTTTGGCATGCTTGTTGACCTAGAAAAGAGACGGAAAATTCCGTGGAAAACTCTGAAAGGAGGGAAAAATTATGAAAATTTTTGTTCATAGATTTCATAAAGGCGTTTTAGGAAAAATGCTGAAAATCCGAGATTTCCGGAAAATTTTCCGTCACAGTGCTGTTCAATATGATTTGAAAACAGTAAAAGTGTTAAATTCGGCTGCGCTGAATCTTTGGTACCCTCCACCCATGATCGAAACACAATATTATAACCACGGTTATCAACACTAGGGGACAAAAAGGGCTCAATTTTTGTGGTTAGATTAAAATTAATAACATAATTAACAAAAATTTTAAGTGTTTTTTTTTTTTTTTCAATAAAAAATCAGCATACAGACAATTAGATGATTATTTTTTGAAAGAGAGTAAAAATATAACCATCTTGGTTATTCTATTACTCTCATCGATAAACCATTCGCTCAATTCTACAAAAAATAAACAAACTAAAACAACAGACAAACAAAAATGTGTATGTATGCATCGCTGATACGCTGATACGTATCTCTATGCACATGTTCTGTTACGTATAAACATTTTTCACTATTTTTAATTTTTCATATGAACATTTATCGGAGTATCTTTACATTTTCGTAAGTCATTCCTCGACTATTGGCCCTATAGGCTCCAAATGCAATACCAACCCGCTCGAAATAATTATAAACAATATTATACAAATTTTACAAAAATTTTATTTTTTGAATGAGTGTGATTTCCAGAGACAGACGGACAGACAGACTGACGGACATCGCTATATCGACTCTAGTTATTATAAGGATGAAGAAAATATATCGAGGGCTTATATTCAAAAAGTGCTATCTACATTTGACAGCAATATTAATTTTTGATTTCAAACTGTTCTCTGATATAACTGTCAAATAAAATATTAATTTTGTTATCATATATACTTAGTACGACTATTTCTTAATTGATATTGTAGCAAATCGATCGACAAATACATTCAGATCTTATTAATAAATTGGTTTTACACGCTCTCTTTAAAATAATTGTTGATGCAGATAGCACTTTTTGAATATAAGCCCTCGATGTAATATCAGGGGTCGCAAAAAAAAAATTTCGATGCGTTATAAATGGAATGCAGCTTACTGATGTGGTGGATAAAAAAGATCGTGAGTGAGAGAAAGATATTATGATATTAGATGAAAATCATATATAAAACATTTCGAAAACATTCTTTAGTTCGAGCAAAATTAAAAAGAAGAACATAAAAAAATATATCATACTTTTTTTTAATCCAGTCACAGAGATGGACTCAAATTTTATTCGATAGAAAACATTGAAATGCTAAACATCATATCGAAAATTAGAGGTTTTATATGCAGCAGGAGGAAGAATATTCAAGATAAATATCCAAATCAAAAAATTTTGATTTCATCTCTGTAACTGATAAAAATAATAGTATTCTATTTCTTCTTACGGGTTAGCCTCAGTTTTGCTCCAAGAACTTGTTTTTAATTTATTTTCTTTAAATTTAGATTTAATTTGTTTGTTTTTGCTTTAATTCTTTACCTAGATTTTATCAAGAGCTTTCTTATCGTGGTGACAGCATGGCAATTCGGGCCAAAAATATGTGGACAATTTCTTTTGACTTAGTATGTATGAAACCCGCAAACTACAACTGCTTATTTTGCCGCCACTGCATATTGCTTGCCATACCAGGAACCTTTTAGGTAGTTTCGTCTGCTTTTGGGTCCTGATCTTATCTTCGATACTTCCTCGAACATTAGCAACATATACATTTTGACCCCCCGTACATACGTTCGTCATCCATCAAGCAGCATGAGTATGTTTATATGAAACATGAGTTCAATCTTCGTGCTCTGTTTTTGGCTTACAAGTTGTTTGCAGTTTGTTTTCATACAAATTTTCGCTCCAAATAGTACGAGCACTGAGCTAACTGGGATGCTTTCCTATGGGTATGTTAGGTATGGTTAAAAACATCATGTCGACATTTTTTCGCGAATCTTGTTTGCTATCAATGGTAGTTTCTAATAATATTGTAAAGAGTTTAAAGGCAGAATTTTATTCTCTGGCCAACTTTTGTAGAACCAAGTTGAATTTGTTGAAAATATTTAATATTTTTAAGTTTAGCATCTACTTTTATTTCGTCACTCAATAGGGTTGTTATTGAGTTTAATAATTGACATGTTTTCTAAAGATAGAAACTCTAGGCTCGATGCTTTTCTTATTAATACATTTTACTCCTATGTCGGGAAATATTTTTTTATTGGTTTATCGATCCGTCCTGGTGTGAGGCTATCATATTATACAAAATGTATTAGTCATTTAAATTGAGTTGGCGATATTCTCACTTATAAATATTTCATATCAGCAAATCTTTGATCAAATAAATCTGTTAAGATTTATAATAATGATTTTATTAAATTTTGATAATTTTTTGAATTTATACCTACTTATTTAAAAATGTTTAGTGGCTGTGAAATTCGAAAGAAAATTAAATTCCACACTATTTCACTCCACCCTAGTATACATATTAGTAAGTTATATCTTTATATTTATTTACTTTTTGTTTATTTCTTTTTGTAATAACCTCAAAGCCTAAATTTTCACTTGATTTGTTTTACAAACTCTACTTGGAAAAATCAAGTAATAACAAGAAAAAAAGTTGTTAAAATTTAACAAAATAAATTATATAAATCGGCATAAACAAGTTTAAGAAAAAAGTTTTTGTGGGATTATATAATTTTTGCATTTTGGCCAATAGATTTCTTTGTTTACAATTTTCATCTTTTTGTTTATTAAAAATTTTGGAAAATACTAAAAAAAAAATACGCACTAACTACAACAAAAGCATGTGTTAAAAGTTTTACTTACTTTTAGGTTTTTCATTTCTTTGGCTAAATTTATTAAATCTACGCTCGCCTGCACGTTTATTTTTGTAGCATTGCTTAGTGGTTCATTGAATTTCACTGTGGCAGCCGCATGTATAATGACATCAACATTTTCAATTAGCTCTTGACGATCTTCCGCACTTGATATTCCCAATTTTGGCAGAGTACAATCACCAGCTATGGGTTTAATATTTTTCATTATATTTGGTTTAACGGTGCATAATTTCTCAAAGAGCTAAACGAAAAAAAAATTTAACAATTTGTAAATATAAACAAAAAAATAAATAAATTATTGATTAAACATGATTGACTCACGGGATCTTTAAATATTTGACTTATACGTTCATTGATATCTTTGCCAGCCTTGGGTCGTGTTAAAACATAAATGTTTGATACTTCTGTTGTGCGTAAGAGTTTTTCAATAAACACTATAAGGAAGATATAAAATTATATATTTTTAAAATTCAACTAAATAATATCAGGCTCTGTTATATTAAAATATTAACTACAAACAAATGTATAATTCCAACTCTATACCGCAGTTTTTGAAGGTTAATTAGAAAAAAAAATCACACAAATAAAACTGTCAGTGAAATATAGTTATTAAGTCTAGCAAGTATTATTTACGAAATAAAACGTTTGAAATTATTTTATAATTATTCAAGTTTTTTCCAAGTTGCAAACATTTCGTTTTATTTCCTTTTTATAAAATGTGACCATAACACTGTTGATAATAATAAAAAAAATGGTAAATAACATTATAGTTGGTCTAGACCGACTATCCGATGCCTTATGTAGGGAATTTATAGAAATGATCTAAGGCCCAGCAAATGGGATATATATGAATTTGTTGCACACAGAAATAGAAATGTTCATATTTGCTGCTATTTGTATGGGGCTTAGATCGGAAAATTCCCGATCATGACAAAAACATATCAAACCAAATTTGAAAAAAAAAATCTGTGGAATATTTTGGTTTTTAGGTAGATTTAAGTGAAGATCGGGCAGCAGTTTTATATGGGGATTATGACTAAAAATAGTCATGCAAGAGTTTATTTTTTGGAGTAGTAATAAACGGGTTTTTATTACAATACATGACGATATATGATGATATGAATTTACCATATCTGGGAGGTGCTACGCCCACAGGTTTGATCCCGTCCATTTTTCACATAACTTCTCACACTCATCACTCGTGAACTCACACCTACTTTCAAGACTGTTGCGTTTATTGATAATTTTTTTTTTTTATGGGAGGTGCCTCGCCCACTAAGCCAATTGCGCCCGTTTTTGGTATGACTACTTACATTAACAACCAATTTACGTGCGGAAAGTTTCAAGAGTCTGGCCCTCATAGTAATGTACTGTGGAAGTGGCCACGCCCACTGGTATGATCCCGCCCATTTTTTCGGAATACTAAAATTGATAACTTATAAACTCACCCTAAGTGCCAAGACTTTATCTATTACAGTACTCAAGATATATGCCATTAAATATTTACTGTGTCTGGTGAGTGCCACGACCATTGGCCCGATCCCGTCCATTTTTTTTTCGCAACTCTTCAAATTAGTTTAATATGTACATAAGGGTGGCCCTTAATAAAAAAAGGTGTTCAAACTCTCGGTCGCACCACCTAGAAATATGCGAATAGCAAAAAACTGAGAAATACAAAGTTTAGGGCCAATCAAAATACATTTAGAGGTGGCTCAACGCGATGTAAAATTTCAAGTGTGTTTAAATATTTCATATTCTTTTGAATAAAATGTCTTTTATTAGCTTTGGATCATCTGTGGGTCTTCTTATTTTATTTAGAAAAATATAGATAGTTTTTATATATAAAATAATTTTATAACAAAATTGGTTAAAAGTTGTTTTAATTTATATTTGCGAGCAATAAGCAGATAATTTCACCATATAATATATCACAATGGATTATTTTGATGCCAGGAGCACTGAAGGGTTAAGTAAATAAAAAAAAAACCGAATTATTTTTCTTAAATTCGAAATAGTAGTTCATCGAGTTTAATAGAAAAACTCGTTTTCCGTAATTTTTATTTAAAAATATCTTAAAATCTTGACAAATAATGGGTTAACGTTCTCGGATTTATCCCAAATTTTAGGAACGGAAGTTCTACACATTTGGTTATTATATTTTAAGCACTGCATCTAAAAATTCAACAGCACTTACAAAATATTTGAATTTTTTAAATAAATTGTCTTTTATTAGCTTGGGATCATATGTGACCCCAATTCCAAAAGGGTTAATGGGCTCATAATATTTTTTCCGCAATCCTAGGCTATTAAGATAAAATATAACATTTAAAAGTAGACAAGTGATGAATTTTTGATACAAAGTATTAAGAAATAGTACATTTATAGAATATTTTACAAAAATCACATTTTTTCTCGAAATCCGCAAAAAATAAAATCCTTGCCAAAAAAATTCTGGCATAGGGATTTACCTAAAAATTCACACAGTTAATCTCTAATATGCATTTAATAAGACCTTAAAGAGCTAGATCAATTTTTGTAAATTTTGTTTATCAACAAAATTTCATTTTCGGTTTCAATGCTTAATAGGTTAACAAGGCGGTAATAAAACAATACTAAATTATATAACAATTTGTCGGAAAAATTAAACTATAGAACGACATTTTCGTAAAATCTGAAAGAAAGTCATATTTTCCCCATATAAACACTTGAAATTTTCAATCGCGTTGAGACACCTCTAAATGTTTTTTGATTGGCCCAAAACTTTGTATTTCTCACTTTTTTTGCTATTCGCATATTTCTAGGGGGCGCCGGACGGTTTGAACACTTTTTCATAAAGGGCCACCCTAATGCACATGTGCATAATTTTAGAGCTCTTGCTGTCATAGTACTCCAGATATTATATGTTAAAAATTCACTTTATATGGGAGTTGAAAAATCCAAAAATATATAGCCTATTTTTCCTTCCGGAAAATCAAATTTAACTGAGATCCATATGATAATTTAAGTCGATCATATCGTTTGTATGCACCGATTTTTACCAATTTCAATACCGTTCATGCTATGGCCAACAAAAACTAATATACAAATTTTCAAATAATATTCATATATGCGACCAGTAGTTTGATTACAAGGTTTACATGGGCACAAAGACAGACGGACGGTCGGACGGACAGACAGATATCGCCAAATCGATTGAGAAAATGATTCTGAGTGAATCGGTATAATATAAGCTGGTTATGGTCAGATATATTTGGTAGTCAGCACTAATATATTGGCAAACTGTATCCCGGGTTACCAAAATTATTATAAAATTATTATTAAAAATTATAACGAACACCTTACTATTAAGAGAAGTCGGGGAAGTGGCTGAAAAAGGGCACATCTGGCGGAATTCAGGAAATGCTTGTAATCAAACTACAGGTCGCAAATATGAATATATTTTGATGAAATTTGGTATCTGAGCTTTCATCGGCCATGGGATGAACGCTATTGAAATTGGTGAGAATCGGTCCATGTTCAGACCTAGTCCCTATACAAATGACCCCTATGAAATCGACATAAATTGCCATAAGTTCAAAATTATCATATGGATTTCAGTCAAATTGGGTTTGTATGTGTTGATTACATCCATTAATCAGTAGTTCAAAAATAATCATTATAGGAAAATTCTTAGTCATAGGCCCCATATAGAGCTGCTTCCCGATCTTCACTTAAATCTATCAAAAAACAAAACTATTGCACAGATTTTTCTCAAATTTGGTTTGTATATATTTTTTCACAGTATAAGTGACTTTACCAAATATGGTCTGGATCGGTCCATTTTTCGACCTAGTCCCCATGTAAATATGAACTTTTTCATATCTGCAGCGAAAAAAATTAATAAAAATGGCACTCAAATTTGGTTTATGCTTATTTGCTATATCCAATTATTCGGACCGAAGAGATAGGGTCTCTAAACGCATGGTATAGGGTATCGTATAGTCGGTCTAGACCGACTATAATTTTCTTACTTGTTTTATTTATGTGTTAGTAGCAACTTTAAATGCAATGTACTCAAAATAAAGGGGAAAATTTAGAAATCTAAAAATCTGCAAAACGGCTGAAAAGAAATGCCTTTCAAATAATATACGTTTGGTCAAAATCGGGATAAAACGGTAGAACAAAACATAGGTCATAAGAAATCGCCTAGCCTATTAATATTATAGATTATATTTTTTATATTTTTTTTTATATAATACGTTTTTTTTTTGTTTTTTTTTCCAATTCCTTTTATATTTAAATTAATTATAAATAAAACCAATAACTAAATTATAAATTTGATTATATTAAATATATAGCGAATTGTATTCACAAACAGCTATACGATATCCTATACAATGCGTTTAAAAACCCTATCTCTTAGGTCCAACTAATTTGATATAGAAAATAACCATAAATCAAAATTGAGTGGCATTGTTATTAATATTTTTGCCTTCGGATATGAGAAAGTTCATATCGGATGCTATATTTATATGGGGAATAAGTCGAGAAATGGACCGATCCTTCCTATATTTGGTAGGGTCACTTATTTGTTGCAAAAACATAT
The DNA here is from genome assembly GCA_963682025.1 of Cordilura impudica. Lineage (NCBI taxonomy): Eukaryota > Metazoa > Arthropoda > Insecta > Diptera > Scathophagidae > Cordilura > Cordilura impudica. The sequence goes on from OY821517.1 coordinate 17,167,045, forward strand.
ACAAACCAAATTTCAGGAAAATCTGTCGAATATTTTTGTTATTTGATAGATTTAAGTGAAGATCGGGAATCACCTTCATATGAGGGCTATAACTAAGAATTATCCTATAGGATTTATTTTTGGAATACTTATACCTGGGTGTAATAAACAGACACAAACCCAATTTGACCGAGATCTATACAATAATTTGTATATTAGGGCAATTAAGTTGATTTTATTAGTGGTCATTTGTATTGAAACTATCTCTGAATATGAACTGATTTTCACCAGTTTCAATAGCGTTCGTCCTAAAGCCGATAGAAGCGTATATACAAAATTGCATCAAAATATATTCTTATTTGCGACCTGTAGTTTGATTACAAGGTTTACATGGACACACAGACGGACGGACAGACGGACGGATATCAGTAAATCGACTCAGAAAGTGATCTGAGTCGATCGGTATAATATTTTTAGTAGTTACAAACATCAGCAAAGTGTCATTATACCCTGACCATATAGTGGCATAAGGTATAAAAACCGCAAGTTCCTTTGTTGTAACAGTCAATTTATTACTTTTTAATGCACAAATTTTTGCTCTAAATCTTTTTTCTAAATTAAGACTTTACAACAAGGTTGAAGTTATTGAAAACTTAAGTAAATATCTGAAAGGAATAATTTCCGAGAGGAATATCGATTAAAAGTTCCTCCGTGCATTATTTCCTTTTGAACGTTGCAAGACATAGCCCAGTCTAAAACAATTTGGGGGAAAACAAATATAAAAAACAAAATGGCCATTACTCCAAAACCGCTCCAACGCTTTTTCCTTTTTTTTTTTCTTTCAATAGGGTTTATTGAGTATTTAAAAACTTTTTTGTTACTGAAAAAAGAATCGTCCAAAAAAAAATTATGTAAATAAAAGTAAACAAAAATAGTAGCACGGAAAAACAAAAACAAAAAATTCTATTAAGTCTTAACAAAAAATCGCTCAAATTGCCATATCTCGAAGATGCTCTTAGCGATTTTTTTGTTGTTATTTTGAAAGCCGTGATATTATTTTATGAATAAAGTATTTTTTTATGGAAAAAAAAACCTTATACTCACTTTTTGTGGAGTATTTTTTTAAGCAGTTCATCAATTCTTATCCTAACTGATCCTAACGAGGTAAAATCCGACTGTAGAGAAAATATCTGCACACAGTTTAGGACCCAAAAAACGAAGTTCTCTAAAAAATTTTGTAGTTGTGGTAACAGCAGCAGTATGTATGTAATGCTGATACGTTTAATACCGATTTGTACATTAAAGAATGCTTGCTGGCATATTTTTCAACTACAATTAGAATAATGCTTGCGAAAAAAGTTGAAAGCAAAACGTGTGGTAAGGTTTTTTCGATCTCACTGCTTATATTAGCTTTCATTAATCTACGACATTCTGTTAAGAAGTTATATAAAAAATTCTAGACGGTGCCATTTGACAGTCTCAGGCATGTGAAGGTTCAGATAACGAAAGAATATGATAAAGAAGCTTAATAATTTGGACTAAATTTGTACCTGTTTTAATTTTTAAAAATATACGTTTGTTAAAAATGTAATACTTTTGGTGCGTGAATTCTTTTTTACAAAAATTAAAAGAAGTTCTAACCCTAATGTATATGAAAAGCAAAATTTTCTTTCGTTTTTAAACTTATATTTTATTCATTTCTAAAAATTTTGTACAATGGTTAATGGTTATGTATATAACTGTAAATTTAAAAATAGAAATCGACCCACAAAATAAATTAATTGCAATAAAAACATATAAAAAAAAAACCTTTAAAAGCTTCATATTTAATTATTCAGAATGGATTTACGATATGTCGTTTTTAAGCAGGTGATAAATATTTACAGTGACGAACTAAATTATGGGCACAGTAAGCAGTTTCAGCTTAATGATTGACTTAATGGCCTTATTAAAGCGATTTTTAATAAACAAAAATTTTTAGAAGAGAGAACGATAAGTTATCAACAAAATTAATTGTGTTTCATTTCAAAATATTTCTTATATTATTAATAAAAAAAACAAAAAAACGAACAAAAAAAAATACTCAATTTCGCTGAACAAAATTATGGGGACACTTCATTAAAAGCTATAAAATATTCTTTATTTGTGAAAATTAATCAGTCCAATTACGAATATTCTCAAGGAGTTTCTTAATCACTTTTCTCGAGAAAAAAATCCGCCAATTATAAATTCGGTGTGAACAAAAAATTGAGTGGTATCATCGAATTTCGAAGCCATTTGTTTTGCTTATTCACAATTAATTTTCAATTTTTTTTTTGTGTGTGCAAAATTAAAAAAAAAAAAATGAATAGCACAGCTATGATGCGCGCATTTCTGGAGGAAATTGGTATTCTAGAATAACAACAACGAAATAGCAAAAAGAATTGCTAGAAGACAATTGCAGGATAAATCTATGAAAACCGTAATCAATGTCTGAATTGGCTTTCATTAAACTTAACAAACGTTGAAGTTGGGCTTTAATTGTGGTCTTCGACGTACCAGAACTATAAATTATTAATTTAAATTTTGTTTTATCAAAATACTTCTAATATTTTTATGTAAACTCCCGTCTGTTTTGCAAGTGAAATTTTTTTAGGGAAAAAGCCAAATTTAAGTGCATTGAGAATAACTACTTTTTTCCCATCCATTTTTTTCCATAGGAATTTCTATTCACATAATAGAAGAAAAGGGAGAAGTGAGAAATTTCATCCCGAATTTTTGTTTAGAATTGGGCTGAATATTTAGTTGTTTTATAACTGCCCCCCGTCGTTTTGGCATAAAATTGTTGCCATTCTTCGACCAGTGCCTGCTTCAGCTCATTCTTTTTCGATAATGCTTGCTTTTCCACTCGCCTTCCCATAAATGCTCTATCGAATTATTGAGATCTGGCGGATGTGGTAGAACATGCGAAAAATTGTATGCAAATCACATACGCACAACATGAGATGAATGCTTCGGATAATTGTCGTGTTGAAAAGTGAACGAGGCCGGCAAAGTCAACTTTTCGGCACTTTTTTCGAGTTTTCTGTTAGTATCTTCATATATGTACATAATTTAATGCATAATGTCATCAATGAATACCACCCCTGCAGCGGACATACAGCCCCATGCAATAGCTCCTCCACCACCATGTTTAACAGTTGAAGCAGGGTTTCGTTTTTCTAGCTCTGTATTGGACCTTCTCAACACCGTGGGAGCAAAGTTGTATCATAATGTTACTGGTTCGCCAGTAACGGTTGATACTTCATCCATGCTTATAACCTACCTGCAAGTAGTGCTCCTGGGAAACGCTAGGCAAAGACAGTTAATTCTGGTGATTATTCCTAGCGGCTAAAGATTAAGGTCAGGTCCACCAAGTACTATCCTGTTTGGGAAATAACTTGCTGGCCAGACTGGCAACGAAGCCTTACCTGAGGCTATAAATAGGTACTACGGGTGAGCTATAAGCCCAATGTTACCTCACAGCGTTGTCAAAGTCAAAGGCAGCACAAACAAAATCATAAAACTGGAGGTTTCAAAACCTACCAGATGAAATGGTTGACACATCCCAAAATTGTGTTGATGTCCCAAGGTACAAATGAAGGTAAATTTGTTACATGAGCGAAAAGGAGGCCGGGTATGGGTGCATCAGTCATCCTGACAAGATACCATGACGGAGGAATTTGAGCGAGAGGGTGGGTCGAAGACGAGTCGAAGGCGTTTGAGACAGGTGCACATGTCAATACAACGTCCTAGACGAGTCGGAGACCAGTTGAAAAGCAAAGTATGGAACGTTGACGTAAGCATCATCTAGCATGATGGCGGCAGTTAGTAAGTTCGGAGCGTAGTAGACGGATGAAGGCATGAGTCGAAAAATTTAAAGCTATGAATGGGTGAGCTAGTACCAGTCCTAGCAAAGATGACCATTACGGTAGAATTAGTAGACAAGAGTGTGGGAAAGAAGAGGAGTCATTTGACAATACAGCGTTTCGCGGATGAAACGGATATTGGTTGAAATGTTGGTACGGAACGTTGTACATATCAGGGCCACCTGATAATAACAGCTAGTAAGAACGAACGTAGCACATTTGTCAGTTTCTAGAAAGTAAGTGTTTTGCAAGTGCTGCTGATGACCGACAACAACGTGTTGTACCCTTAAATAGCTTTTTTGGGAACGGACCCTCGGGGAGTTTCGTGGTGGCTGTGGTAGCCCTAAATCGCGAGAAGAACACAGTTCGATGTGGAGTTGCATTCAACCGGGCTCTACGACCCATAGAGTAGAAGGCTTTTAGATCGGGCCAACCCAATAGCAAAGGGAGGAGAGTATGCCAAATCATCTCTCCTAGCTTGCTATCTATCTAAGGAAGGGGCGCTGGTGGACGCATTGTATCTCACCTAGTGCTAAAACCACTGTGTGGTTAAGTCGTCAAGACAGGCATGCATGTAAAATCAAAGGAACTTCTCAACACCGTTTGGCGGCCATCAGAACGAAAGATGGTGAACTTTCTTTCGTCCGAAAATAGCACTTGGTCCCAAAAATCATTTGACTTACGTAGATACTCTTTGGCATATGCTAAACTCTTCTTTTGCTTAACTAATGTAATAAGATTTGTCTTGATTGTGCAAATATACAATAATTTTTTGCTGAGATTCGGTGATTTCCTTCTTTTTGTTACAAATTTTTGATAAAAATCAATAATTTTTTTTTTTTTTTTTTGGAAAATGCAAGGCACATCGACATTTGGTCTTTGACATATGAAAACAAGTAAGAAAATACCCTATACCATGCGTTTAGAGACACTATCTCTCAGGCCCAACTAACTGGAGATAGAAAATAAGCATAAACCAAATTTGAGTGGGATTTTTATTAATTTTTTTGGCTGCAGATATGAAAAAGTTCATATCGGATGCTATATCTATATGGGGACTAGGCCCAAAAATGGATCGATCCTGACCATGTTTGGTAAAGTCTCTTGTATTTTGCAAAAATATATACAAACAAAATTTGAAAAGAATCCGTGATAGATTTAAGTGAAGATCGGGAAGCAGCTCTATATGGGGCCTATGACTAAGAGTTGTTCTATAGGGATCATTTTTGGACTACTGATTAATGGATGTAATTAACACATACAAACCCAATTTAACTAAGATTTATATCATAATTTGGATCTTATGGCAATTTATGTTGATTTCATAGGGGTAATTTGTATGGGGGCTATGTCTGAACATGGACCGATTCTCACCAATTTCAATAGCGTTCATCTAATGGCCGATAGAAGCTTATATACCAAATTTCATCAAAATATTTGCGACATGCAGTTTGATTACAAGCTTTACATGGACACACAGACGGACGGACGGACGGACATCGTTAAATCTAATCAGATAGTGATTCTAATTCGATCGGTATAATAAAAGATGGGTCTAGGTCAAATATTTTTGGTAGTTAAAAACAGCAGCACGAAGTCATTATACGCACACCACATAGTGGTAAGGGTATAACTATACAATTAAGATGTAGATCAATAGAATTTTAAGAATGAGCCAATAACTTTGTTCAGCGAAATTGCGGATATTTTTTCATTTGTTTATTTCTTTTTTTTTTGATAATATAATAAATACTTTGAAATCAATCAAATTGAAGTTTTGTTTATTAAAAATCGCTTTAATAAGGCCATTAATCAATCGTGCTTACTGTGTCGATAATTTAGTTCCACACTGTATTTATTTATTTTTATACCCTATACCACTATGTGGTTTGGGTATAATGACTTTGTGCTGCTGTTTGTAACAACCAAAAATATTTGACCTAGACCCATCTTTAATTATACCGATCGAATCAGAATCACTTTCTGAGTTGATTTAACAATGTCCGTCCGTCCGTCCGTCTATAGATATAGCATCCGATATGAACTTTTTCATATCTGCAGCCAAAAAAAATAAAAACAAGTAAGAAAATTATAGTCGGTCTAGACCGACTATACGATACCCTATACCATGCGTTTAGAAACCCTATCTCTTAGGCCCAACTAACTGGACATTGAAAATAAGCAAAAACCAAATTTGAGTGGGATTTTTATTAATTTTTTTGGCTGCAGATATGAAAAAGTTCATATCGGATGCTATATCTATATGGGGACTAGGCCCAAAAATGGATCGATCCTGACCATGTTTGGTAAAGTCTCTTGTATTTTGCAAAAATATATACAAACAAAATTTGAAAAGAATCCGTGATAGATTTAAGTGAAGATCGGGAAGCAGCTCTATATGGGGCCTATGACTAAGAGTTGTTCTATAGGGATCATTTTTGGACTACTGATTAATGGATGTAATTAACACATACAAACCCAATTTAACGAAGATTTATATCATAATTTGGATCTTACGGCAATTTATGTTGATTTCATAGGGGTAATTTGTATGGGGGCTATGTCTGAACATGGACCGATTCTCACTAATTTCAATAGCGTTCATCTAATGGCCGATAGAAGCTTATATACCAAATTTCATCAAAATATTTGCGACCTGCAGTTTGATTACAAGCTTTACATGGACACACAGACGGACGGACGGACGGACATCGTTAAATCTAATCAGATAGTGATTCTAATTCGATCGGTAGAATAAAAGATGGGTCTAGGTCAAATATTTTTGGTAGTTAAAAACAGCAGCACGAAGTCATTATACCCAAACCACATAGTGGTATATGGTATAACTATACAATTAAGATGTAGATCAATAAAATTTTAAGAATGAGCCAATAATTTTGTTCAGCGAAATTGCGGATTTTTTTTCATTTGTTTATTTCTTTTTTTTTTTTTTGATAATATAATAAATACTTTGAAATCAATCAAATTGAAGTTTTGTTTATTAAAAATCGCTTTAATAAGGCCATTAATCAATCGTGCTTACTGTGTCGATAATTTAGTTCCACACTGTATTTATTTATTTTTATACCCTATACCACTATGTGGTTTGGGTATAATGACTTTGTGCTGCTGTTTGTAACAACCAAAAATATTTGACCTAGACCCATCTTTAATTATACCGATCGAATCAGAATCACTTTCTGAGTTGATTTAACAATGTCCGTCCGTCCGTCCGTCCGTCCGTCCGTCTGTGTGTCCTTGTAAACCTTGTAATCAAACTGCAGGTCGCAAATATGAATATATTTTGATGAAATTTGGTATATAAGCTTTTATCGGCCATGGGATGAACGCTATTGAAATTGGTGAGAATCGGTCCATGTTCAGACCAAGCCCCCATACAAATTACTCATACGAAATCGACATAAATTGCCATAAGATCCAAATTGTCATATAGATCTTACTCAAATTGGGTTTGTATGCGTTCATTACATCCATTAATGAGTGACCCCATATAGAGCTGCTTCCGGATCTCCACTTAAATCTATTAAAAAACAAAAATATTGCACTGATTCTTCTCAAATTTTGTTTGTATATATTTTTGCAAAATACAAGAGACTTTACCAAATACGGTCAGGATCGGTCCATTTTTGGGCCTAGTCCCCATATAGATATAGCATCCGATATGAACTTTTTCATATCTGCAGCCAAAAAAAAATAAAAAGAAGTAAGAAAATTATAGTCGGTCTAGACCGACTATACGATACCCTATACCATGCGTTTAGAAACCCTATCTCTTAGGCCCAACTAACTGGACATTGAAAATAAGCAAAAACCAAATTTGAGTGGGATTTTTATTAATTTTTTTGGCTGCAGATATGAAAAAGTTCATATCGGATGCTATATCTATATGGGGACTAGGCCCAAAAATGGATCGATCCTGACCATGTTTGGTAAAGTCTCTTGTATTTTGCAAAAATATATACAAACAAAATTTGAGAAGAATCAGTGCAATATTTTTGTTTTTTAATAGATATAAGTGAAGATCGGGAAGCAGCTCTATATGGGGTCAAAGGGATCATTTTTGGACTACTCATTAGTGGATGTAACGAACGCATACAAACCCAATTTGAGTAAGATCTATATGACAATTTGGATCTTATGGCAATTTATGTCGATTTCATATGGGTAATTTGTATGGGGGCTAGGTCTGAGCATGGACCGATTCTCACCAATTTCAATAGCGTTCATCCCATGGCCGATAAAAGCTTATATACCAAATTTCATCAAAATATATTCATATTTGCGACCTGCAGTTTGATTACAAGCTTTACATGGACACACAGACGGACGGACGGACGGACGGACGGACGGACATTGTTAAATCAACTCAGAAAGTGATTCTGATTCGATCGGTATAATTAAAGATGGGTCTAGGTCAAATATTTTTGGTTGTTACAAACAGCAGCACAAAGTCATTATACCCAAACCACATAGTGGTATAGGGTATAAAAATCCTATTCAAATTTGGTTTATGCTCATTTTCCATATCCAATTAGTTGGGCCTAAGAGATAGGGTTTCTAAACGCATGGTATAGGGTATCATATAGTCGGTCTAGACCGACTATAATTTTCTTACTTGTTTTTTATTAATATTTTTTTTTTGGTAATGTTAGCAAAGCGGGTTTAACAAGCTTCGATTTGGAAAGGTCATGTTGTTAACTCCTGCGCACAAATAATCCATATATGATAAAGTGATAAGAACTCAACCGCCAAGACACACAGTACGAGAAACGAATATGATTAACGAAATAGAGTAAAAATTAAATTAAAAATTAAATTAAAAATTAAACCAAAAAAATATGTAAATTTTACTAATGATCATCATCATCATCTCTGATAAGAAATATAAATGTTTGAAACCTATTGATACACCGTAAATGGAAAACTTTAATTATTATTTAACAATAGCTTAAACGTGTTATGCTGTTTTTGGATAGTGGTTTCTTTTGTTTGTTAGTTGAACCTAAGATTGTTTGCCGCTTAGAATCTAGTTAAAACTGTCAATATATAAACAGAAAATAAAAATTTGAAAAATAAATAAAGTAACATTTCAAAACATCTTTTTTCAAAATCCATTGAATTTTTTTTCATTGAATCCTTCGTTAATTACAAATTTACAATAAAAATATTAAATAATCTAACCCAAAAAACAAAGTTTTTATTAAAACTCTTTCTTTCCTTATGCATATGAGTTTTGAATATCTCCGTGACTGTGTGTGACTATCTTAAAATTAATCTTAAGCCACAACAAGTCTATGGACAAAGTTTCAGATCCATCGGATGAGGGGAAGTGGGGTTTTAATCTCCCCGTGGCTGTGGTTGACTATGTCAAAGTTAATCTTTTTTCACAGCAGGTCTATCGACCAAGTTTTAGATCGATCGGATAAGGGAAAATGGGTTTTAAATCACTTCGTGACTGTGCATGACCACGCGTGACTGTGCGTGACTACCCCAAAATTAATCTGTAGTCACGACAAGACTATGGGCCAAGTTTCAAATCAATTGGTTGAGGGAGAATGGGGTCCACCCATGGCAGACAGACAGACAGACGACAGACAGACAGAGAGTATGAGTTAAAAGAAAGAGTTTAAAAAGGGGCCTTATTTCCATTACACTATAGCCCCGACTGGCGTCGTTAATGGGGATCGAAGAAACGCGACGCAAATCGAAACGACGCAAATCGAATCACCTTTTTCTATATAAATGCACTGAAATTTAATTTATTGGGGAAAATATTCAAAACAAAGCAAAAAAATTTTTATTTTTGATAAAAAAAACAAGTATTTTTATTTATTTCATTTACTTCAACAAATGTTTATAATTATTATAAAGAAATAACAAAACAATAAATTAAGAAAAAATATAACAAAAATTAAATTCATTTACATATGTATATTCATAAAAAGTAGAAGATGCATTAAAAAATTTTAATTTATTTAGCTAACAACAACACTTATATCCATTTGATTGGATGGTCTTACTGTTTTTTTAACAAAAATGTCTAAAGTTTGTTGAATTTTTAAAGATTTTTTTGTTGATATATTTCTTTGTAACAACTAATGACTTGATCAACGGATGCTGCTACGCCCGTGCTACGGTTTTCGTCAGGATCGTTTTCAGAAAATATATCCATTGCATGGGAAATTAATTGCATAGCTTTGGAAATATTGGCGATTGTTAATTTTCTGAAAAATGCTGAATATCAATGGCTAATAAATTTTCATTATCAAGCTCATCATAGTGAGACAGCAATAATTCATTAATATCACCTTCCTCCATTCCGTCAAATTCTGCTTCTCTAGCTAAATTAGCCAACTCATTACTAACGTTTGGAACATCATCGACACCATCTTCGTCTCCATTAATAAGTTCTGGCCATTATTGCCGCCAACTCCCTTTCATGGAGTATGCCTTAACTTCATCCCAAGATAAATGTATATTTTCAATAGCTTTCACTATGTTGTAGTTTTTCCAGAAGTCTTTCATAGAGAGTTTATCATTTTTGTCTGTTGAATCAACAAGTTGCACATTTTAAAGTTCGAAATTACGCCCTGGTCTATAGGTTGAATAAGTGATGTTGTGTTAGGCGGCATAAAAACAACTTTTACATGAGGAACAATAGCGTTTAAACTCAGAAACGGCACAATTTTCTAACCAATCTTTAAACAGGTTGCGGTCATCCAAGCCTTTTGATTAGAGCGCCAGTGTACCGGGAGGTCTCTTTTGTTTATACTTTTCATTGCCCTTGGATTTTCTGATTGGTATATCAAAAAAGGTTTAAATTTAAAATCTCCTTCTGCGTTTCCGCCCAAAAGAAGTGTTAGCCGATCCTTCGCGCTATTATATCCAGGGCATGCTTTCTCATTTTTTGACAAGTAAGTTCTTGATGGTAACCGTTTCCAAAAAAAGACCTGTTTCGTCGGCATTCAAAATATGCTTAGCAGAATACCTTCCTTTTTCAATTATGGCTTTCAGCTCAAGCTTAAATTTTTCTGAAGCTACTGAATCTGCACTGGCTGACTCTCCTTTTAATGCCACATTATGTAAATTTGGCCTTGTTTTAAAGCGGTTAATCAACCGTTGCTGGCTTCGAAATCATCAGAATTTCCATTACTACTTGATGCAGTATATTTCTTAAAGTCGGAGTAAATAGAAAGAGCTTTATTTTTATTACGTCCTTGCTCAGTGGCATTCTTCGCTTATTTTGATCATGTATCCAAATTGAAAGAAGGGACTTCATCTTAACCCATAAGGGATTTCTTGCTATAGTATCTTGTTTAGATTGTAGTGGTGTGGCAATTTCAGCTAATTGATTTATTTTATCACTTTCTCTGTTGCAAATTGTTTTTACTGTTGTAGAGCTCTTCCTATATTAACAGCCTTTTCTCCCGATTTAGAACGTTTTATTACGTCCAATTTTAATTCCAAACTTATTTTCTTTTACTTTGACTCATTTCTTACGTCCTTAAGGTATTTTGGAGAATCACACACTTAACCCTTACCATAAGCAGACAGTTGTTCTTAGCACCACTTATATAACAAAGAAAATGGAATTCCCCTTATTTCAAGCAATTTGAAAACTTCTTAACGTACATGTGACGATCACTGTTGCCAGAAGTTGTAAAAATGATAAAAGACATAAAAGATGCTAAATCAGGCACTACAAATGCTAAAAATGGTAATCCACAATGCTGCAGTAAAAAATTTAACCGTTTTTAGCGACGCAAATCGAAATCAAAAAGACGAAAATCGAAATCAAAACGACGCAAATCGGAAACAAAACGACGCAAATCGAAATCAAAGCTTCGCAAATCGGAAACAAAACGACGCAAATCGAAATCAAAGCGATGCTAATCGGGATCAAAACGACGCAACTCGGACCGACGCAACTTGAAATTGCAACGTCACAAATCGAATTTTTCCAGTTTTTAAAAAGCGACGCAAATCGGGACGACGCAAGTCGGGGCTCTAGTGTATTTTCTTATTAAATTTTCAAGTATTACCAGAATTTCATAAAAATTTTCCAATTACCCATTTTTATTTAGTTCAAATAAAATTATAGCAATTCCACAAAGCATAACCGCTTAACGCGTGATTAAATTTCTTTTCGAATTAACTAATAGTATTATTAATTGAAGCTTAAATTACTTCCAAAAATAGTCGCTATTAATCAGTATATGCTGTGTATAATTGGTAAAGTTAGTTAATATGATTCATATTCTTAACTGTTTTTCAGAGTAAAAGCGCTTCTGCAAACTAAAATTTAGTTGATATTGCAGAGGATATATATGAGTTTATCAATCCGTTTGTAACTCATCAAAATAAATTCCCGAGACACCATGAATATTATTGATCCTTATAACTGGAGAAGATGATCTGGCGATGTCATTCTGTCTGTCTGTCTTTTGACAACATTCTCCTGTCCAGAGTAGGTCTGGAGCGTCGTATCACGTAGGATTTAATTGTTCGTCATAATCTGCAGCAGTTTGGTATTGAATTTGGATCCTCTAGACCAAAGAGTTGAGGAATGACGTATGAAAATGTGAAGATACTCCAATAAAATTTCACATAAAAAACTAAAAATAATGAAAAATGTTTATACGTTACAGAAGATGTGCATTAGAGTGGTCCTTAAAAATTAAAATGCGGTTTTGAGAAGTGAGGGGGTCCTGCTCTATATAAAACTAATGTATTTGAAGTTTGAGGACAATCGGATAAAGAAAAGTCGCACCGGAAATCGATTGAAAATTTCAAGTGTGTTTATATGGGGAAAATATGACTTTATTTCAGATTTCACGAAAATATCGTTCTGCAGTTTAATTTTTTCGACAAATTGTTATATGAATCGATATCAGATAATTTATATCTCTTTAAAAAGCTACATAACTTCAAAATCGAATAAATACTCGCCGAGAAATAGCAAATGCTCCAGACCACTTTTGTGCCAAACAAAAAACTAGGTCAATAAATTTGATGGCATTTTTTTAAACTTTAAGAAATTGATTAAAGCCAACATTTTTTTTTGGTCTCTAAACCTATAAGTACTCAGATATGTAGTATTGTTTTATTACCACATTGCGAACCTATTGTGCATTGAGACCGAAAATGGGAAATTTTTTTGATAAAATTTTGAAAACTCCTTTTTCAAGTTTTACAAAATTTTCTTAAACATAATTTAAAAAATGGATCTGCCACATTTTAGATATTAACTGTGTGAATTTTAAGGTAAATCCCTATGCCAGAATTTTTTGGACAAGGATTTTATTTTTGCGGATTTCGAGAAAAATAGGATTTTTGTGAAATATTCAGTATATGTAATGTTTCTAAATTCTTTATATCAAAAATTAATCAGTTTTCTACTTTAAAATACTATATCTATTATATTAATAAGCTAGGTGATTTTTTGTAGCCAATGTTTTTTCTACCGTTTTATCCCGTTTTTGACCAAACGTATATTATTTGAAAGATATTTCTTTTTAGCTGTTCACCAGATTTACAGATTTTTAATTTTTTTCCTTTATTTTGAGTAAATTGCATTTAAAGTTGCTACTAACACATACATAAAATTATACATATGCTATGAGTGCGTTTATTAAATTTGTTGATGTGTTTGTTAATGAGTTTGTTATCTTCGTGTGTTGGTTTGTGAATTGGCTAAGTTGAAAAATAAAGTTGTCTGGAAATTGCACTCGAATTTCGAGCGCTGGAATCTGCTAGTATTATCTTAATAGCCTAGGGTTTTGGAAAAAAATAATCTAACCCCAAGCTAATAAAAGACAATTTATTAAAATAATTTAAATATTTTGCAAATACTGTTGAATTATTAGAAGCTTTATTTAAAATATTATAACCAAATATGTATATCTTCCATTCGTAAAATTTGGGATAAATCGGAAAACGTTAACCCATTAACTACCAAGGCCAGCTTTGGTATTTAAGATATTTTTAAATAAAGATTACCGAAAACGAGTTTATCTATTAAACTCGGTTAATTTTTTTAAATTTTTTTTTAGCCGAAGTCATATTTTCCCCATATAAACACACTTGAAATTTTCAATCGATATCCGGCGCGACTTTTCTTTATCCGATTGTCCCCAAACTTCACATTTATTAGAAATGAAAAAAACTGGAAACCGACACTCCCCAAAATTGCAATTTGAAAAATGTCCATATAACGTAAGACCACTCTAATGCGATGCGTACACACTTTTGTTTGCTCGTTGATTTTGTTTTATCTTTTGTACAGAAAAAAGTGTATGCTTCGCTAATAAACAAACATACAGAAACTTTTTGTTTGTGTTTATGCAATGCTGATTTCATTTAATAATTGATTTCAATTAAAAAAGCGGGAAAATACCAAAAATTTTTTGTTAATTATCTTATTAATTTTAAACATCATTGGTCAGGGCATAATGACTTTGTGCTGATGTTTGCAAGAAATATATTTGATCTATACTCATCTTTTATTATACTGATCGACTCATAATCACTTTCTGAAACTCAGAATCACATTCTGAGTCGATTTAGCGATGTCGGTCCGTCCGTCTGTCCGTCCGTCTGTGTCTCCATGTAAAACTCTAGGACGCAAATATGAATATATTTTAATGAAATTTATATTGATTTTGTTGAAATTCAGTTCATATTCAGATCTAGTCCCCATTCAAATGAGATCAACTTAAATTGTCATAATATCCAAATTGTGTTTGTGTATGTTTATTACATCCATTTAAAAGTAGTCAAAAAATAAATCCTAAAGGACAATTTTCAGTCATAGCCCCATATAAAGCTGAAAAATTTATCAAAAAACAAAAATATTGCACAGATTGTTCTCAAATTTGGTTTTTACAAAAAAATAAGTGACCTTACCAAATATGGTCAGGATCGATCCATTTTTCGACCTAGTCCCCAGTTAAAAATATATATGAACTTTTTCATATCCGAAGCCAAAAAAAATTAATAAGAATGCCATTCAAATTTGTTTTATGCAGATTTCAAATATCTAATTACTTAGACATAAGATGGTATAGTCGGTCTAGAACGACTATAATTTGCTTACTTGTTTTAAATTAACTCTTTACTCTTTTAAATAAAATAATTCTTTATACATTTATAAATAAAATAATTTTTGCTCGAACTGAACAAACAGCTTCAGTAGTAAAAAGTAAAATTTTTCATGTTTGAAAACATGTAAACAGATAAATATTAATATTTAGTATAACAAATATATGCTTTTTGCAATCTTGAATGGGAATGTCATAGAGGCGTAGGCAAACTACTACTACTCAAAAAAGCTAGACCACTTTTCATACAAAAATATTAACATATGCACTCTATAAATGTTTGACATTATTTAAAAAAAAAATTCCATAAATACATATGGGCAATTCACAATGGGTATTGTATCGTTGTATCTGTTGTATCGTGTATTACTTTACAATAGTATAAAATTGCTGTTGGTAATTTTCATTGAAAAATCTGATACAACGATACAACTTCATTTGCTATGTTTAGTAAATATTGTATATTGTATCATAACATATCAAACCCAAGTGAATGCCAGTTTTTATGAAAAAGAAAAAACAAATACATATAATTTTACAGCATAAATAATTATGAAATAAAAAATGGCAAATAATGCAAATAACGCAAATACATCGGTAATTTTATTTATATAAAAATTAATGTATATATTTTAGTATGAATTTTCGCTTTCAGTCTCAACCAAAACATTATATATATATATATATATTTTTTTTTGTATTCTAAATTAAAATGTAAGAGGTACGTATCCAAAAAGCAAACACCGACACGTGTTTTCTCTCATACGAAATAACAGTAGCGACGAAGCGATCTTTCCTCGTTGGATCGAAAATTACTAAAGAAAACGTTTTACACTATGAAAATACAACCGTCTGTTCACAACAAATGATTGTATTGTGTATTTTAATACAACATACAAAACCGGTTGTGAATTGCCCAATAGTATATTTTTAAATATTTTTCAGTCAGTTATACCACTAGCTAACTTTCCTGAAATATTGAAACATTCTGATATAAAAAAAAAAAACTGTGGAGTGGACTAACTACTGTTCGAAAAAGATCAGCCACTTTCCACTCAAATGTATGAAAATATGTTCTGTATATGTGTGATGTTTTTTTTTTTTAAATAATTCTCATGAACACTTGATAAAAACAATTAGTGTTTCAACTTAAATACAATACAATAAGTAAATATACGAGTATATAGAGATTATCCCCCAAATTCATAATGAAAAGTTAGCAGCTGCTTCCATGTCGCGCTCAACGAAGTTTTTAGTTAGCACATAGTTTATTTATAATCAATTTTTTGTTGTCATCTAATAGCTTTAAAAACAACTCTGAAATTTTAATGCCAGCATATTTTTCGCAGTAATGCCACCTGATATAGTGAAAATCAACTCTGTTTACATTTCAATTTGTGTGATGTCACTCATTCATTTTTTAAAATTTATATTTACAAGTGTTTAGTTTAGGACAAAATTATTTTAATTTGAAAATTATGTAAAAAAATGTTTAAAAGATCCGCAAAGTAACAAATATTTGTTTGCACTTAAAAATAATTTATATATTTTGTTTCGCTTAGATTGACACACATCAGCTGTTTTAACATACTTAGTCAGTGCTTGAAAGGTTGTTGATCTGAGTTTAGCAAACGCTGCAGCAAGTGCATTATAAATAATACTCATGCTAGATACTGCATAACTTTTCATTAGAAATACGGCCGTGCGTTTTCAAAATTGCAAAGCATTCCGATAAAAATGTTGGCGTATGGGAACAATTATTCGAAAAAGATCAGCCACAAACAATTTTTTTTTTAATTTTAAAATTGTCTGTAATCGCTATATTCATAGATTACTCATTAAGAATTTTGAACCGTTCCGAGCAAAATTGTGGTGTCCGTATAGTACTTTTCGACTGATATTGACCACTTTCTGTACAATTGTGTGGAACAATTACTCGAAAAAGATAAGACATAAAACTTTTTTTTTTTAATTTTTAAATTGTCTTAATCGACTATATTCATAGATTACTTTGTGGTGTCCGTATGGTACTTTTCGACTGACATTGACCACTTTCTGTACATATGTGTGAAAATATGCTCTTGTTTGAAGTTTGATGGTATTTTCCAGAAAATTTCCCACAACCACATAATAAAAAAATTATATTCCTAATAAAAAATTATATTACTTCCTTGAAGTTTGGAGAAAATACTACTAGAGATAAAACAGAAAATAAAAAAATTTTCAATCAAAAAAAATATTTGTTTTCTACTGTCCATAAATGAAAAACAACTTATCTAAAATTATTAGGCACTATCTATACAAAATTTGCTGTTATTTCAAGTTTGATGTAATTTTATAAAAAAAAAAATCATAATTCATAAAATAGATAATAGTCTTCTTAAAATTTCAAAGCAATCCAATAATAATTATGCTGTTGCCGAACTACTATTCGAAAAAGCTCTACCACATTTTAAATATTTAAGGAAGACGTGGTACAAATTTATATTTTTCAATGTTGAAAATATAAGGGCATTACATCCTTAAAATTTCAAAAAACTGACCAAAAGTGTGCTATTGGCGAACTACTTATGCTACTCGAAAAAAATTTTTCTGTCTATTAATATCACGAATTCGCCTAACATATATACAATGTCTGTTATCCAGAGTAGTTTGATATTGAAAACTTTAAAAAACAGGTAATAAAAATATAGTCAGTCTAGACCGACTCTACGACACCCTATACCATGCGTTTAGACACCCTATCTCATGTCCAATTAATTAGATAAAAAATGAGCATAAGTCAAATTTGAATGGCATTGTTATTAATTTTTTTGCTCTCGGATAAATGTTCATATCGGATGCTATATTTATATGGGGACTAGATCGAAAAGTGGACCGATCCTGACTATATTTGATAAGGTTACATATTATTTGCAAAAATATATACAAACCAAATTTGTGAAAAATCTGTGCAATATTTTTGTTTTTTGATAGATTAAATTGAAGATGGGGAATTAGCTTCATATGGGGGCTATCACGAACAATTGTCCTGTAGGGTTTATTATTTGACTATTGATAATGGATGTAATAAACATAACAAACCCAATTTGACCGCGTTTATATGATAATTTGGATATTATGGCATTTTAAGGCGATCTCATAGGGGTTATTTGTATGGGGACTAGGTCTGAACATGAACCGATTTACATCAGTTTCAATAACGTTCATCCTATGGCCGACAGAAGCATATATACCAAATTTCATAAAAATATCTATAATATTAATAAGCTAGGCGATTTCTTGTGACCGATGTTTTGTTCTAACGTTTTATCCCGATTTTGACCAAACGTATATTATTTCAAAGGTATTTCTTATTAGCCATTTTGCAGATTTACAGATTTTAAAATTTTTCCCTTTATTTGAGTAAATTGCATTTAAAATTGATACTAACACATACACAAAATTTTACAATGCTATGTGTGTGTTTATTAAATTTGTAAATGTGTTTGTTATAAAAATGAGCTTGTTTTTTTGTGTTGATTTGTGAATTGATTAATTGATTAGCATACCTTTAGGGTATTTATTTAATGAAAAAATAAAATAACCTAGAATTTGCACTCGAATTTGGAGGGCTGGAATCTGCTAGTATTAATAATTGCGTCCTGTAGTTTTACATGGACACACAGACGGACGGACAGACGGACGGACGGACATCGCTAAATCGACTCAGAAAGTGATTCGGAGTCGATCGGTATAATAGATGGGTCTATGTCTATTTTTGGTAGTTACAAAACAGCAGCACAAAGTAATTATACCCTGGCCACTTAGTGGTATAGGTTATAACAACAAGTGTTTTAATTACCAAACTTGTTACAGATAATCCTGACACTTGTGCAATTCCAAAAAGTTTACATTTCTTATACTAAAGACTTATATTAATATACTAAAGATCTATAATATTAAAAGGCAAGGCGATTTCTTGTGACCGATGTAACTTTGTCTGTTTTATCCCGACTTTGACCAAACATATCTCATTTGAAAGGTATTTCTTTTTAGCTATCCACCAGATTTACAATTTTTTTTTTTAAATTTAAGTATAATTTTTTTTAAAAAATTATGTGTTGCAGAAATGAAACATTACAGCAATAGATCTTAATAATTGAAGTTGAACTTAAGTAATGTGCAAATTCTTAAAACAGTTATGTTTCTTATTGTAACACAAACTATTTTCACTTTTTTCGCACAATGTTTGTGTATACCTTTACAGCCTGGAAAATTTGCATAAATTCTCAGCTATTTGTATTCTAAATTCTGCTTAGTTGATGGTTTTGCTTGTGCTACCCTCTTCAACCTGTATTCTCCTATATAAAAGCCATGAACTTAATATGAAATTTATATCCATATCCAGATACATCACATAATACTGTTTCAACACACTTCTAGCTTTTGTTCAACACATTTATTCTGATAAATGCGCTCAAATGAAACTGAAGTTGTTGTTGAAGTTGTTGTTGATTTCCAGTATTAATGGCCGAATTTTAATCTAAGTTGAACGTTAGCATCGTCGTTGTCAGAAAAATCTTCACTATCTTCCTATTCTTGTAGAATATTTTCCACATCCTTAGTACTCAGATTGTGCAATTTACCACTCATTTTGATACTAAGAACAAAATGTTGCACATATGCAACAGACATAGATCGGTATATAACATAAAGGAAATTTGCTTTACAGAAAACATATTCTATTAACATTCTTTCACACAAATTTTAATAGCCAAATGTCAGTATTTCTTCAATAAAAACATTTTCGTAAATTAATTTAAAGAGTGCAAAACAGAATTTTACACGTGTGCCACTTAAATGAAATAAATGTTAAAGTATTGACATATAGTAAGCTAATTGGCTAATAAACCGTTAGAATCCTTTGTTGCTAATCTATAACGTAGAGCTAAATCGGTATATTGCCATATGCGATATTTTTACAATCGTTCTAAGGGTATGTTGGTATGTTTCATTATAATAATTGCATATCACACGCCCTGTGTTGAATTGTGAATTGCGAATAGCATACCTTTAGGTGGCATAAAATATTAAAAGAAATAAATTCAATGGCTGGGCTCTGCCAGTTTATATTAATCTTTTTACATGCTCTCAAACCTGTAAAATGTTTGATTTTACTACTCGATATTATCGTTAAAAACTTCAAAATATTCGCTTATAAATTGTTGCAAAAAGAAGAAAATATGCTCTAACAATTAAAAGTGTATTGTACCAGGTAAATATTAAAATTGGGCAATTCACAACAGGTGTTGTATCGTTGTATCTGTTGTATCGTGTATTACTTTACAATAGTGTAAAATTGTTATTGGTAATTTGCATTGAAAAATCTGATACAGCGATACAACTTCATTTGCTGTGTTTAGTAAATGTTGTATATTGTATCATAACATATCAGTCGCAAGTGAATGCCACTTTTTATTAAAAAGAAAAAACAAATGCATACAATTTTAACAGCATATATAATTATAAAATAAAAAATGACAAATAATGCAAATAACGATAGGTTTATTTATATAAAAATTAATGTTTATATTTTTAGAATGTATTTCAGTCTCAACCAAAACATTTTAAATTTTTTTTTGTATTCTAAATTAAAATGGAAGAGGTACGTAACTAAAACTCCAGTTTATATCTTATGACCAAAAATCAAACACCGACACGTGCTTTCTCTTGTACGAATTAACAGAAGTGACGAAGCGACCTTTCCTCGTTGGGTCGATAATTACTAAAGAAAACGTTTTACATTATGAAAATACAACTGACTGTTCACAACAAATGATTGTATTGTGTATTTTAATACAAAAATGTGCAGAGCCTTAGCTAAGATTTCTATTTGTTTAAATAAATATGTAAATATTTCTTTAAGTTATTAAGAGAAAAGGTATTTTCATTCAGGAGAATTTTTTTTTTTATTTTGAAAAGGAGCTCTTAAGTTTCAATGTCTTCTGTGGTAGTGGGAGATTACTTATACGAAGATTCCATTGTGCGTTAAAAATGTGGAGTATGGCCAAACAATATACACCAAATTAAAGATGATTAATAATAAAAAAATATTGAGGAAAAAATCTGGTCGTAAATTTCAGTAAAATTTTAAAAATTTTAATGAAAATATCAAAAGAATTCAATAAATCTGTGATCATAATCGATAACTGCATAAGTCGATTTAAGAACGATTGAGTTATGTATGCTATCATATTTTACCAGCAAAACTTTATATTTACTTGAAATCCCCATTTCTCTATCAATGTTTTTTAAAAAGATATTATTTTCGACTTAGAGGTTAAGGCTTGTGACCACAGAAGTAAGCATTTTAATCAAAATATTCAAACTATACATTTAAAGCAAAATATACAACTACAAATCGATGCCATTTTATTCGATCCATATCTGATATAGAATATCGGAGTAAAACCATGCATTTGCATGAATTTCTTTGATCCAGTCAAAATTTTTTTTCTCATAATGTTGTTTCAAAAAACTTCTTTAAAATCTATTTGATTTTGTGTGAGTTAATTGTAAATAGGCGCCAGGAATCGAACCCTGATCCTCTGATGAAAATTATTTTTTTTTTTAATTATTTTAATATTTTCAGACATTTTTTGTGAAGTAACTAACAATATGTGTTTTTCCCGGAAGTTATTTTATTAAATGAAAACATGATTAATCTTTAAAAAGGACTATTCTGTTTTTTAATTTAAATAGCGATAAAAAAAAATTTTTGCACTAATTTCAACATTTTAATACTTCTTCAACTCTTCATGTTTTTTTAATATTTAATATTTTATAGAAAAACGAGGTTCTGTTTTAAACAACTAAGCTTTCACTCATGTATCTGGTATCAAAAATATTTCCAGCAATTTAATAAATTAGGAGTTGTACATTTTAAGCCTTTGACTTTGATTATTGTTTCAAGATCGATTTAAATTTTGTTATAAAATATTTATATATAAATATTAATTTTTTTTTTTGGGTTTTTCAAAACATAAAGACAAAAAATCTTGTTTTCGTTCTTTGTCATTTAATGATTGAGTCAGAAATTAATCTAGCTCCAGATCAATGTTTTTTCTTTAATTAATTAAAGCAATGATATTAGCACATTTTTATTTAATATTCTTTTATTGTTTTCTTCTATTTTTTTTTTCATCACTAAATTTTTTTATAATTATTACCGTAATTTCAAGTTAATTAATTTCAATAATTTTTGTTTTTGTTGTTTTTTTAATTCAATTTAAATATTTTCTTTATAACTTGTTATTTTATTTATAAATTCATATAATGTTTACAATATTGTTTGCATTTAGTATTATTTGATTTCATCATTAATTAGTTTTTTTTATAGATATTTAATTTGAATATTGATTTAGTAACACACCTTTTCCTAAAAATCCAGTACCGCCTGTGAGAAAAACGACTTTATTTTTAAAGAAATTTTGAATATGTGAATCCATTTTGCAAGGGATTTTTTTTTGTTTTATTTTAAAATATTTTCTATATATTTTTTTATTTTATTTTTAAAATATATTGAACTAGTTTTTTTTTTATTTCACCAAAAACAAAAATAGCACTTGTTACAACCCACAAATAACGTACGATTGCAAAAAGTTAAACTTTAAGCAATAATTTCCCAAATAAAGCGCACGCGCGTACTGCAATATTCAATGAACAGCGTAAATGAACGAAATAAGTTGTGAACAATTCCGCTTCACTTTATATTACAAACAAAATCTCAATATTCGCTGGATAAGTGCTTTTATATGCATAAATGGTAGATTTTGTATAAGCAGCGCGCATACTTATACGCCGCCGACGACAAAACAGCCTCATCCCGTTACTGACGAAAGTAAATATTGTTAGTACGTATATCTAAATACTCGTACTTACCAAGAGCACAAAAAAAGCACACAAAAACAGTTAATATTTAGTTAGTCATTTTTAGCTGCACACGAACGAACCACAACCAACAAAAAAAAATCAAAACATTGATACGAGCACAACAAACATTTTAGTCATATCATACCCGAATCCGAACATGTCTGTTGCGTTAGTCAAAAACACTAACAGCATTTAGTCAATGATATGGCCAGTTTTTGCAGTCGAAATCGCCTATGGTTAAGCGTCATAACAATATTAAATTCTCGTCCACTCTGGTTACTTACACTCATTTTAATAATACTCTAGCTGTATCACTTAAATGTACTGATTACATGTTTGTTGGTACTTCAATTACAGAAATACAAAATAGAAATTAAATCTAAATTGAACAAAAATAAAGTACACACACACACCATATCATACGTTAGCACTGCTAAATTCGGTTACTTTTAATAATCGATACAAAACCCTGTAATTTTCAATCGCTATTTTCAAAATTTTAAATGTAGTTTCAATAGAAATTTATTAATTTAAATGGGCGGAATTGACGAACTGCTGAAAAAATATTCCACAAAAAGTCAGTATAGGGTTTGATAGCACTGTATCACCGCTCTAAAAGAAATCGCTAGGGGAATTTTCGAGATTGAGCATTTTTTCGCGAAGATCTAATAGAATTTTTTGGCGATTTTTTAAACCCTGTACCACCATGTGGTCAGTGTATAATGACTTTGTGCTAATGATTGTAACTACCAAAAATATTTGCCATAGACACATCTTTTATTATACCTATCGACTCAGAATCACTTTCTAACAGAATCACTTTCTGAGTCGATTTAGCGATGTCCGTCGTCTGTCTGTGTGTCCACGTAAACCTTGTAATCAAAGTACAGGTCGCAAATATGAATATATTTCAATGAAATTTAGTATATAAGCTTTTACCGGCCATAGGATGAACGCCATTGAAATTGGTTAAATTTGGTCCATTTTCAGACCTAGTCTCCATACAAATGACTCCTATGAATTCGACTGAAATTGCCATAAGATCCGAATTATCATATATATCTCGATCAAATTGGGTTTGTGTGTGTTTATTACATCCATTTATCAGTTGTCCAAAAATAAACCGCATGTGGCAATTCTTTGTCATAGCCCCCATATAACGCCGCGTCCCGATTTTCATTTAAATCTATCAAAAACAAAATATTGCACAGATTTTTCTCAAATTTGGTTTGTATATATTTTTTCAAAATATAAGTGACTTTACCAAATATGATCAGGATCGGTACATTATTCGACCTAGGCCCCATATAAATATAGCATCCGATATGAACTTTTTCATATCTGCAGCCAAAAAAATTTCTAACAATGCCACTCAAATTTGTTTTATGCTTATTTTCTATAGCCACTTAGTTGGATCGAAGAGATAGGATCTCTAAACCATGATATAGGGTATCATATAGTCGGTCTAGACCGACTATAATTTTCTTACTTGTTTTTATTGTTTTTTTTTTTTGTTTTATTCTTTTTCTTACTTTTTTTTACATATTTTTTCAAAAAATTTTTTCCATTGACTAATAAAAATTGGGCTTGAAAGTCCTCAACAAGCCTTATACTTAGAAAGAAAAAAATGACGGTTTTCGAGTAACAGCAATTTTATTTATTTTTTATACCCTGTAGCACTAAGTCGTCAGGGTGTAATGAGTTTGTGCTGATTTAACCACCAAAAATATTTTATTATACTGATCGACTGAAAATCAATGTCTGAGTCGATTTAGCGATGTCCATCCGTCCATTCATCCGTCTGTCCGTATGTCTGTGTGGCCGTGTAAACTTTGCCGCAAATATGAATATATTATGGTGAAATTTAGTATATAGGATGAACACTATTGAAATTAGTGAAAATAGATGCATGTTCGTAGCAAGTCCCCATACAAATGAACCCTATGAGGTCGACTTATATTGACATAAGATCCAAATTATCATATAGATCTCAGTAATATTTGGTTTGTGTGAGGTAATGACACCCATTAATCAGTAGTCCAAAAATAAACCCTGGAGGACAGCTCTTTTTCCATATAAAGCTGCTTCCCGATCTTCATTTAAATCTATTAAATAACAAAAAAAAATTGCGTGGATTGTTCTCAAATTTGGTTTGTATATGTTTTTGCAAAAAATAATGACGACATATTGTCCGGATCGGTCCATTTTTCGACGTAGTTCCCATATAAATATCATACCTGCAGGCAAAACAAAAAATAACAGTGTCACTCAAATTTGGTTCATGCTTATTTTCAGGGACGTAACAGTTATAAGAGAAATGACAAAAAGGTCTTTTTTTAACCATTAACATTGATGAATTTAAATATAGGTATTAATTAACCGTTATTGTAATATATATCTAATTTTGGTCATAGTAACCAATATAGGTGAGAAATATTTTTTGTTTGTTATGGATAACTACTATAAAAACCAAAAAAATTTTGTTGGTTACCAATAACCATTATTGAAATTAATTTAATTTTTTGTTTATCGCTACCCGGATATAAAGGCTATTTTTTTTACACTTATGGTTTTCAAGAAGAAATAAAATGCATATAATTTCATGTTATGGAATAATTATGTTAAGGAATAATTAATTTTTTACGTCTGTTTGATTTGGCAAATCGTATATGATTGCATAAGTATTGTGGCTTTCCAGTATACATTATCTTATGTAGAGAAATTAGTACTCTAATCTTTAGTAGGTTTTCAAGTGATACTCCATACAGGCTTTTCGAGAAGGACGATATGTGTTATAATTTCCTTAACCTATACACATACCTAACAATATTGTTGTAAAGCATTTCAAGTTTTTTTTTTTGCTGATTGAATTAGCAAACAGTTCGCATCCATAAGTTAATAATGAATTGCGTTGACCATAGGGTCATTAGTTTTACGTATGATTGTGCAACAAGCATGTTGATGTGGCTTGACCAATTTAAGTTGCTGTTGAAGATCAATCCAAGATTTCTAGCTATTGGAACTATCTTAATTCTTTGATTATTTATTGATATTTTCATATATTGATATATTGGGTTTATAGTCTTTTTGTCTATCACTATGCATTTAAATATTCTTTTGGATTAAAGCAAAGTCCATTAGAAATTGCCCAACAACTTATTCTGTTAAGGTCATGGTTTAGGTTATCCACATTTTGACGAATGGAATTAACAGGGCTGCTAAGGTAAAGCGTACTTCATCTGCATACATGTGAACATTGCAATGTGATAAGTGGTGAGGCAAATAAATCATTTGCATAAATAGAGAAAAGAAACGGTCCCAGAATTAACCCAAATATAAATTTTTGTATTTCTATCGATAATCTTTTAAATTGAAATATAGGTTTTGTACTTGAAAAAACAAATTTTTAGAAATTTTGTAATTTTAATTGATCATTTTTGTTTTTCAGATGCATTTATTTTATTATATGTTGTTATTTTTTTTTTTAAGTTTTGAGTTCTAATTGATATTATAGGAATTTCATATCAAATTTTAACTAATATGTATTTTCTAAATTTCATATCCGTTTTTTTGAGTTTTAAATAGATATTTTATATTTGAAATAGAATTTTTAAGAGAAAAATATTTTTTTTTTAAATTTTTTGAATAACAAATAAATTTCAAATTGCCACAAAAAGTATAATTGTTATTACTGTTTTTACAATACAAAATTATTTAAACTAGAAAACCGCAGTTTGTTTTTTAAATTCAGTATATATTTTTATTGAAATATAAGCTTAATGATTAATTATAAAATTATTATATACAATCTTGAATAATTTGTTTATAATAAGGGTGCACCCGGTTTAGAATACTTGTTTTTAAATGATTTTCATTATTTTCTTTAACATATAATTTTGTACCTTCTATGTGTTAATGTGTAATATTTCTAGAAACATAACAAATTTTAGGTGATAGGGACGCCAGCCTAGCGGAGTTGTCCTACTATGTACGAGATAACGGTCGTAATTTTTACCCCAATATCAGGATTTATTTATTTGTATATTATTATTGATTTATTAGTTCTTTTTTAAAGCTGTTTTCTAAATGATTTAAGCAATTTTTTAAAATATATATAATATGATATATTTTTGACTATAAAAATTGTTTTTGGGCTAATAAATGAAGTAGAAAAAAAGTGCGCAAAATGTTACTCACTTTCAATCAAAAAATAAATAAAAAATATGAAAAAATTTGATATAAAAATTATTTCCGTTATCGTGCAGTACAACTCCGCTAGAGAGGTCTCGAAACTAATAGTGTTTTACCCAACTCAAAAACATTTTAGAAATTTAAATGAAATCATCATAATCTGATCGTAATCGAGCATAAAGATTCGAAAACTTGGTTTCGAGAAAGAAACGTGTTTAAAGTTTATTGTCCAGAAAAATTTGTAAATATTGTAACTGTTTCTAAAATGTTCGAAAAACTTTGTTATTCGATTGTTAGCTTATTAAACCAGGTACCGTAATAGTTTTATATCTATACTAGCAGATTCCAGCGCTCGAAAGTGGAGTGCAAATTCAAGGAAATTTTTTTTTTTCATTTAATAAAGACCTTAAAGGTATGCTTCACAATTCAACTCATTTTAAATGAACAAACCAAACTCAACACAGTAACACAAACACATTAATAAATTTAATGAACACACACATACCCTGCAAACATTTTTGATATTTTTTGGCGATTGCTTGTTTGGCGATGATTACGCGATCCTTCTCAGGGAATACGAATCGCTAATCATCGCCTACGCCTTACAACTAAGCGAAGAGTACGCGAGCGTACACAAGTAAGTCAATTTTTTTTCCTAAAAACACTTAATTCTGACAACAATTTTGATGACGTTGACGATGTAAATCGCGCACCATCGCTTACGCCTTTAACGGCAAATCTTTCTCACAATAGTCAAAATATTGTGGCATTCTTTATCGTTTTGAGATGAGTCATCAGTGTTTTTTCATAACTTTCGATAGAATTTTTTTTGTCTTGTTGTTTTGTTAAGGTAACGGGAAAATAAATATTTGGTTTCAAGGGCAATTAGCAAAATTGTCATTTAAGTTGAGCAAGTGATTTGTGAAGGGTGGGTTTATTCAAATAATTTATATAAATAATATTAAATACATTGGAAATATTAAAAGAAATATTTTAATAGAAGTAAAAGTTGTGATCAGTGAAAGGTGTGGTGTTTAAAAATGTTGTCTAACAAACCACTGCGGTTGAAAAGTAAGAGAGAAGCGTCAAAAATAATAACAAGTAATTTTAATTTAAATGCAGTTGCAAGTACTAGTGCCGAAAAAAGTGAAAACGTAAATATTTCACAAAATAGTTGTCCCCAAAATGCGAATGTAAATGTGGAAAATGTGTTTGTGGTTCAAGAAAATGTGGTTTTAAATGCGGAAAGTTCGGAAAGTGATTTTGATTGTAACGTAAATACAGAGATACCAAATATTAATATTAACCTTTCATCCGATTTAAATAAATTAAAAAATAGAATATCCAGCTGGGCTATAAAGCACAACATCAGTAACGTTGCTGTTAACGAAATGTTAGAAATTTTTAGAGAATGCAACATAAGTGTTCCTAAAGACGTGAGAACGTTGAAGAGAACGCCAAAGGATGTTGTTGCCCGACCAATGGGGTCAGGAAAGTATTTTCATTATGGCATCGCTGATGCTCTTACCGATTTTTTACGTGCAAGTGATTTCAAGTTGGAAACAATTGCACTGGATTTCAATGTTGACGGCTTGCCTTTGTGTAAAAGTTCCAGCAAACAAGTCTGTCCAATTTTGTGCAGTGTTATCAACACTTCTGATGTCCTCTTGATTGGTGCGTATGAAGGATACACAAAACCAAAAAGTGCACGAGAGTTTGTTTCTGAATTGAAAATGCTGATTGTTTAAGGATTTTGTTATGAAGAAAAAATGTATGTAATAAAAGTAAGGTGCTTCATAATGGATGCACCAGCAAGATCTTTCATCATTGGTACAAAAGGACACACTGGTTATTACTCCTGCATACGCTGCACGCAAAAGGGTGAAATGATTCAAAATCGTGTAGTTTTTCCACAAAGGCAAGACTTCGAAATGAGATCCAATGAGTCATTTAGGAGTCGTGCTCAACCAGCACACCATAATATTGCAAGTTGTACAATTATAGAAGAGCTTGAAATAGACATGGTACAGCAAATAGCTTTAGACTACATGTATGTAGTATGTCTTGGTGTAACCCGGACTTTACTAAATTCCTGGATAAAGAAAAAGGGCGAACAATATTCACTTGGGTCGTGGAAAATAGAAATGCTTTCCAATTCTTTAGTTTCCCTTAAAAGTTGCATTCCTTGTGAATTTAATAGAAAACCTCGCGCACTTACTGAACAGATTTAAAGCTACTGAATTCAGGCAATTCCTTCTATACACGGGTCCATTTATCTTAAACAAAATATTGTCTCCCGAGAGGTATCACCACTAGCAATCAGAATATAATTAGATAGTAAAGACAGTTCGACAAACAATAATTGTGCTCAAAATTTGTTATATAACTTTGTAGAAAAAATACCACAACTATACGACGTGGTCTTTTTAACTTGCAATTTTCATTGTCTGTTATACCTCCACGAAGATGCCAAACTATATGGATCTCTGGAAGGTATAAGTGCTTTTAAATACGAAAACCATTTGCAAAAAGTAAAGAAAAGTGTAAAAAAAAGTAACCACGTAGCATCTCAGCTGTACAACAGACAAGTTGAGAAAAGTTTAATTGTGGATTCAGTTAAAATAACAACAAACGCAATATTTTCTTTTGGTAAAATTGTTAACGGATCTTTTGCAAGTGTAAAACTTGAGCATTTTTCTCTTACTGTGAAAAACCCAAATAATTTTTGTTTTGTTGACAACAATATTATTAAAATTACTAAAATTATAAAAAAAAAATCCATACCTTTCTTCGAAGGTCATATTGTAAAAAATCTTCAAGCTTATTTTCAAGAACCAATTTGTACCGAAGTATTTAATATTTATTGGGCAAGTGAACTTGAACAAGGCGAATCTAAAAGCTTTTATTTTAATTCAATTGCAAAAAAAATTATTTGTTTGGAAGATTCGACAGACAACACATACTTTTTTATCCCCTTCATTCATTAAATAAATCAAAAATGCCTAAAGAAATATCCTACAACATTAATACAGGTAAGATTTCTCATAAACTACAACCTTTTCGTTAATAATACAATTTTTATCATTTGCAGAAGCTTCTACACCTGAAACTCAAAATGAGTTACAAAGTAATGTAACAGAAAACGATGTGAAAAACACAGAATCAAGAAACATCAACTCTGGTAAAATTTTCAGCGTATTTCTTTACCTTATATACTTGTTGTATGTTAGAAACGGCATTAAATAACCGGTCCACTGGTTGTCAGAAACTGGAATTTTTGGGAAAACCGACTCGCTAAAACCGGTGAACCGGGTTCGGATTTGATTACTCTATATCCGATGTCAATATCAGCTCCATCAAAGTACTTCGTAGTAGTAGTAGAGACATCAAATAGTACTAGTACAATTCTTCTTCCTTTATAGGTTTAATTTCGAAAACATGTTTTAAACAGATGCATCAAAAGTTTCAAACAGGAAAAAGAAGGATCGTAAATCCGAACCTCCTAATTGCATTCTTATGGAGCTTCAAGCCTTACGGGTCAAGTGTCCCAGCAATCGACAGAAATTGAGTCATTAAAAGGACTAGTGAATACGTTAACTGGCGAAGTTGTGGCAGGTAGAAATGAAGTTCGAGAGCTAAAAAAATTGAACGTTCCAGTGGAATTTGAAAGTATTTCGAGGAAACTCCCTTTTTCTGCCCTGGAGGATATTCGCAAATCTGACACGGAGTTGCAAGAAAACAACGACATGGTTGAGGATTTTGTACGTTAATACATTTTATATGCTTAATATACGGATGAAAAAAACAATATCCCTTTAAAAAGCTTTTGTTTCATAAACCGATATATCTATGGTCATAAGTAAAATTTTTTACAAATATAAATGATACATATTCAGATGCAGGGCGAACAATTTTGCGAGTTACGAGGTAACAACTTATGATCATCGATATGTTGTTTTGCTTACAGCCCCATTTTAACCATCTCCAGTTAAACGACAACCAGCCACTAACATTCTTTATTTTATTTGTCCATTAAAACGGTTGGTAAAATGTGGAGATGGTAAAAATGCGGGTAAGCCATCCATAGAAAGGGTATATTTTTAAAAATGCTTGAACAATTTTCAGAAACGAATCATTATAAGAGTTGGGGACGCTGATGTACCAAATTTTGCTAGAGCGTTGCAATTTTCTTGGCGTTGCAATTTTCTTGGAAGGGGACAAAAAAGAAGCAGGCCATTCAAAATATGTATTTCATATCACTAATTAGAGGTACGCATTTTATAACTACAAGAAGTTAATTTTTTTATGTTTAAATTTCTTAAATTTTAGAAGTTTGTCAAATGAAATTTATCGGTGCTGAGGAATCACAAATTGGCCGTGTTATTCAGCAACATTTTGTTCATGCGAAGGATCGCCTCGCCAAGAGAAAGGACCACCAATAAATAAAACCTAAATACATACATAAGTATTATTTGAAAAAATGTTAAACATTATTTCAATAATTATATTTTGTCATAAATCTTTTTATACACACAGAAATGAAATAAAGCATAAAAGCTATGAATGAATTCTAAATTACTAAAAAATAACCATATGTTGTCATTCTTATTTTCATCGCCGGCGATTCAAGAGCGATGCAAAGGCGATTGAAAACGTTTCAGGTACAAAAATGACAATAATATAATTAAAGCTATAAACATTCTCAAACGCCGTAAATTCGTCCACTAATCGCCGTCGAGTTATTGCTTTTAGGTACACATCGCGAATGCAAAGCGACCATGCAAACATTTTCGATTGCCAAATAATCGCTCGCGAAACTCCGGATTCGCGATTGTAGACATCTTATCGGAGATTCGCGAGCGATGATTTGGCGATCTAAAATGTTTGCAGGATAGCATTGTATAATATTATGTATGTGTTAGTAGCAACTTTAAACGATCATAACTCCAAAAAAATATTCCAGACGATGAAAATCTGTAAATCTGGGTAACAGCTAAAAAGAAAATTTTAATTTTTTTGTCAAAATCGGGGTAAAACTGTGAAACTTATATCGGCCACAAGAAATCGCCTTGCGTATTAATATTATAGATATGTGACCCTGCATAAAAAAACCCCACCTAGCGTGTCAAATTTCATGAATTCATGAAAGTCATGAAATTCATGTAAAAAAACCTTCAATTTTCATATATTATGAATTTCATGAATTCTTGAAATTTGACACACTATGTGGGTGTTCCTATGCAGGGTCACATATATAAAAGAGAAAGTATGTATGTTTGTTTCGACCTTGTGGGAGGTTAAACCGTTGGACCAATCTTCCTGGAATTTTTACAGAGTCTTACTGTGAATCTAGAAAAAACTATAGGCTATACATTTTTTGATATTTTTAATGGGCGTGGCACCACCCATAGAAAGTGATTTTTTTATATCATATACTGTGAGCGTCAAAATAAGTAGTTACCTTAGTTACTCATATTAAAAGTTTTATTAAAATGAAGTTATTATCACAAAACCAAAACTAAATACAAGGAACTCAAGAATTATTTAACTATAGCTGAAACTCAATAAAAACATTAAACAAAAGTACTACAAAACAGAAATAAATGCACCCCAGGAAAAATTTCGTAATAGCAGCTCATTGATTTTTGCATTACCAATAATGACCTACCACTGCCTACTGCATTCCTTCTAAAGTGAAAATAAGGCGTTACTAATAATGTGTTATACAGCTACTTATATTTCATGCCAGCTTCTTGCATACTGCATTACTTTCAAAGTGAAAATAAGGCGTTACTAATAATTTGTTATACAGCTACTTGTATTTCATGCCAGCGCCTTGCATACTGCATTACTCTCAAAGTGAAAATAATGAGTTCCTCGGCAACTAGTTGGCTCCAATGATATCCCCGTGTTAAAATAATGAGCTTATCAGGCAAACTTCAACCAGTTACATCTCATTCTAAAACCCATTATTTGGTAATGTTTGTTTTTCCTGGGACTTTATTTAGAAAATGGCCAAATTTTACGCGTCAAAAAAATTAAACAGCAAAGAAAAGGCATCAGAACTTCAATATAAAAAGTAAAATTTCAAAAATTTTTAATATTTGGTTTATTTTAATTTGGCCTTAAGCACCTTATATGTATAGTCTTCTAGGCATCGACTCGACAAGTTTTTTTGTTATATCAGGGTAGATTATGCTCCATTCTTTCATTTAAGGCTTCTTTAAGTTTTCCTTGCTTGAAAAAGCCCTTCGATCTATTTTTCTGTCAAAATTTTCCCACAGATGCTCTATTGGGTTAAGGTCCGGAGACTGAGGCGGTTTATCAAGTGTCTTAGGAGTACCGTACAGCAGCCACTCTTTCACAATTTTAGTTGTATGCTTTAGATCGTTGTCCTGTTGGAAGATCCAGTTTCCAGCCATCCCTTATTTCTCAGCGCTAGGGCCAACATTGTCCTTCAAAATGGCTAAGTAATCCATTTGGTTCATAGTGGAGTAAATAAAAACATAATTACCAACACCGGTTCCCGCCATATAGACCCAAGCCATAACTGAACCCCTACCGTACATAACAGTGTTAGTAACACACTTTTCTTTGAATGTTTCATTCTTAGCACGTCATATTTTTGGAGGCCTTTTCGTGCCGAAAATTTTGGATTTCCTCTTATATACAGATAATATGCTTTCCAAAAAAAATAGAGCCTCATTTATATACTTTTTATCGAAATTCATTAGCCTGCTCTGATCGCCTTGATTTCTTGCATGGTATCATACCATATAAGCCATTTTTATGAAGCGATCTCCTTACTGTACTCTAATTTACTGGTTTGCCTGATGTCTGCGTCATGTTTTTTGAGAATTTAACTGCACTTTATGCTGGTTATGTCTCTACTTTTCTTAGTACAGCTCAAACTTCAGTACCAGTAAGCCGCATTGGGTGTCCAGATCTCGTTAAATCTTCAACCTGATGCTGTTTGGCGCATTCATCAACTACTTTTTTATTTTACAGCGGTTCCTACCCACAATTTCGCCAATTTCACGCAAGGATTTTTCCTTTTTCTTTTCAATCTAAAATATTTTCCATGTATAAGCCGATGTTTGTGAGTATATTTGCTTTTACACCTTTTTAGTTATTATTAGTTAGTAAAATTCAACTTAAAATTATTTTTAGTAAAGTAAAACACGTGATCAGTACAAATTTGTCACAAAAAGTTTTGGTTCTTCCCCAAAATATAAAAAAGCGTAGTTAAGCGTAAAGTGTTACCACTGTTTACTTTTTTTTTTTTTTTTTGACGCGTAAAATCTGATGCATTTTCACTTTCGAAAGATTTGTTCAATGAACGTGGCAATCGCCATAAAAAGTAAATATTAAATTTCATATATCCTGTCTATTGTAACAGCGAGAGCCTTAAGACTTTGCGTGATCAGAGGAGTGGGTGTGAAACCGCCTATACAAAGTAAATATATATTATATAACTGCAGTAGTATACAAGGGAATACCTTGATATATATTTATGCTAGTAATTAGGTAAAAAATAGGCGGGATAGGATTATTGGGCGTGACCTTCTATAACATAAAATCAAGTACTATGAAAGCAACACTATTGCAACTTTTGGCAAGTACATTAATTACTAACCAGCAAAGGCCATATCGCTCGAAATTCAAGTGCAAATTCTGAGCAATTTTATTTTTTCATTTAATAAATAGTTTTATAAGAGCCTAAAGGTAAGCTAATCAATTTTAGCCAATTTACAATTCAAATCTTTTTAAATAAAATTCATTAAATTTCTTTATAAATATTTGTTGAACACAGAAAATATATTGTATATCGGTTTGTTAATAAATAATTTTATAGGAGCCTAAAGGTATGCTAATCAAAATTAGCCAATTCACAATTCAACACAGGGCTTTTGATATTTATGTATGTGTTACTAGCAACTTTAAATGAGCATTAATCTTAAAAAAAACTAAAATACCTTTCAAATGGAGTTTTTTTTTTTTGTCAAAATCGGTTATTAATTATAATAATTACATCGGTCACTTATGTATGTTACGACTTTTTCGTTCTCAATCTTCAATTCTTCGCTTTTCTGTTTAAAACTATCAAACTTACTGTTATGTTTGATCCCTGTATTAAACAGAAGTAAAATGAAATGTTGTTGTTTTTAATACAAAATGAAAAAAAAAAATATTAAATCGGAGTACAATTTTCTGTAACTTTAGTATCATCTGTAATTCCGTTCAGAAAAATTGCTTTTCTGAAGGTTCTAAGCCGGATGCCCCCTTTAAGTGTGTACGTACTTTTTGAGTTCACTATTTATTTTAATTTCAAATATAAACAAATATGGTCTAGACCGGCTATACGATACCCTATACAATGCGTTTACCATATCTTTTATGTCCAACTAATTAGATATAGAAAATAAGCATAAACCAAATTTGAGTGGCATTGTTATTAATTTTTTGACTTCGGATATGAAAAAGTTTATATCATAAAAAAGAGAACAAGTAGGAAAATTATAGTCGGTCTAGACCGACTATACGATACCCTATACCATGGTTTGGATATAATAAGCATAAACCGAATTTGAGTGGCATTGTTATTAATTAATTTTGGCTGCAGATATGAAAAAGTTCAGATCGCGTGCTAAATTTATATGGGGACTAGGTCGAAAAATGGACCGATCCTGACCATATTTAGTAAAGTCACCTATATTTTGAAAAAATATACACAAACCAAATTTGAGAAAAATGTTTGCAATATTTTTGTCTTCTGATAGATTTAAGTGAAGATCGGGAAGCAGCTCTATATGGGGCCTATGACTAAGAATTGTCCTACAGGTTTTATATTTGGACTACTGATTAATGGATACAATAAACACACAACCCCAATTTGGCTAAGATCTATGTGATATTTGGATCTTAAGGGAATTTATGTCGATTTCATAGGGGTCATTTGTATGGGGACTAGGTCTGAACATGGGCCGATTTTCAGCAATTTCAATAGCGTTCATCCTATGGCTGATAAAAGCTTATATACCAAATTTCATCAAAATATATTCATATTTGCGAACTGTAGTAGTTTGATTACAAGTTTTACATGGACACACAGACGGACGGACGGACGGGCGGAAATCGTGATTCTGAGCTGATCGGTATAATGAAAGATGCGTCTAGGTCAAATATTTTTGGTAGTTACAAACAGCAGCACAAAGTTATTATACCCAAACCACATAGTCGTATAGGGTATAACAAAAACATTGCACAGATTTTTCTCAAATTTGGTTTGTGTATATTTTTTCAAAATATAAGTGACTTTACCAAATATGATCAGGATCGGTCAATCTTTTGATCTAGTCCACATATAAATATAGCACCCGATATGAACTTTTTCATATCTGCAGCCAAAAAAAATTAATGACAATGGCACTTAAATTTGGTTTTTGCTTATTTTCTAAATCCAGTTAGTTGGACCGAAGAGATAGGGTCTCTAAACCATGGTATAGGGTAACGTATGGTCGGTCTAGACCGACTATAATTTTTTTACTTGTTTTTAATGGATTTAAGTGAAGATCAGGAATTAGCTTCATATGGGGGCTATGGCTAAGAATTGTCCTATAGGGTTTATTTTTGGACTACTGATAAATGTATGTAATAAACATACACAAACCCAAGTTGGCCGAGATCTATATGTTAATTTGGATATTATGGAAATTTAAGTCGATCTCATAGCGGTCATTTCTGTGGGGACTATGTTTGAACATGAACCGATTTTCGCCAATTACAATAGGGTTCATCATATGGCCGGTAGAAGCTTATATACTAAATTTTGTTAAAATATATTCATATACCTATGCGACCTGTAGTTTGATTACAAGGTTTACATGGACACACATAGACGGACGGACGGACGGACGGACGGACATCGATAAATGGACTCAATTATATAGTAAAAGATGGGCGTAGGTCAAATATTTTTGGTTGTGACAAACATTAGCACAAAATCATTATATCCTGACCACATAGCGGTATAGGGTATAAAAACAAGTAAGACAGTTGAAGTTGGTCTAGATTGATTATCTTTGAAAAAAATCATATACATAGATTGCTATTTATATATGTGGACTAAGTCGAAAAATGGACCGATCGTGACCATATATCGGACAGTCACTTTTATTTCTCAAAAATATATAAACACCTAATTTTGATACACACAAGTGAATATCAGAAAGCAGTTTAATGTCGAGGCTTAAAATGGTCCTTTATTTGTTTGGTATGGCACCCCCCATACCAAATAATATTTAACAGCATATAACTGGGGTACTATAATCATGAAAGCCTTGGGACTTTGTGTGTGTTC
This sequence comes from Cordilura impudica, assembly GCA_963682025.1. Classification (NCBI taxonomy): domain Eukaryota; kingdom Metazoa; phylum Arthropoda; class Insecta; order Diptera; family Scathophagidae; genus Cordilura; species Cordilura impudica. The sequence goes on from OY821517.1 coordinate 17,204,496, forward strand.
ACAGGTTATCAATGTTAGTACTCAGAAAAGAAATGGGCGGGATAGGATCAATGGGCGTGGCACCTCTTATACAAAAAAATATGAAGTACTATGAAAATGACAGTCTTGAAACTTTTGAGAAGTGCATTAATTACCAACTAGCAGATTCCAGCCCTCGAAATTCGAGCGCAAATTCTAGGAAATTTTTTTTTTTTCATGAAATAAAGACCCTAAAAGTATGCTAATCAATTATAGCCAATTCACAAATCAACACAAAAAACAAACTCATTTTATTACAAACACATTAACAAATTTACTAAACACACACATAGCATTGTATAATTTTATGTATGTGTTAGTAGCAACTTTAAATGCAATTTACTCAAAATAAAGGAAAAAATTTAAAAATCTGTAAATCTGCAAAACGGCTAAAAAGAAATACCTTTCAAATAATATACATTTGATCAAAATTGGGATAAAATGGTATAACAAAACATCAGTCACAAGAATTCGCCTAGCCTATTAATATTATAGATGTGAGTAGTCGTGGAAGATATGTGCGGAGTCGCCAAAATCAAAAATCGCGAAAAACAAAAATCGCAAAAAAAAACTAAAAACGCCTAAATCAAAATCGCCGAAAACGAATATCGCGAATAACGATTTTTACAAAAATCAGAAAACGCCAAAATTATAAATCGCAAAAAACGAGAAACGTCAAAATCAAAAATCGCAAAGAAACAAAAATCGCCAAAATCTAAAATCACAAAAACAAAAATCGACAAAATCCAAAATCACAATATACAAATAAAATAGTTTTCTACAAAAATGTATACCGTTTTCCATTTCGTTGCGATGAGTGCAGCGAAGCGCATCGGGTTACTGCTAGTAGATATATATTTCGTCGAGTAAAGCTGACTTAAAACTATGAAAATATATAAAATGCCGTGCATTTCACATAAATTTGGTTTGTATATCTTTTTGACAAATTTAAATGGTCATGATCAGTCCATTTTTCGACCTACTCCCTGTATAAAAATAACATCCGATTTAGAATTTTTCATAGCTGCAGGCAACAAGTTCATAACAATCCCTTTAAATTTTTGTTTATGTTTATTTCCTATATCCATTTATGATTTCAGTATAGATTGACGTAAGACCATTTTACGGAACTTCTGATCTGGATTGTTAATAATTGAGTCAGGCACACTATCTTATATTTTTTATAAAATAACAGTCGAATTACAATTGGAGAGTTAGGCTTCTGCCAAAAAATTATTTATTTTATAAATGTTCCAACTTTAATGTTAAGCTCTTTTGCCAAGCAAGATTATTATATTGAGTCGTGCCCTCTAGTTTATAACATTAGTTATAAGATTTTAATGAGATATTGCTAAACCTTATAAATGCAGATTCATTCAATATCACATAAATAATAGCTTAATAATTTTTATTTTTTTTTTTTTATTTATATAATAGATAAAATCACAAAATATTTACAATTTGCTTAGCAATATTAAATATTCCATAATATATCTATATTGGGCATAACATTATAACTGAGAGCCAGATTGCCAAAGCAAAGCTTTTTAGTTCACTTATTTTAAGTAATAGTTTAATAATAATAAAAAAAAATATCCGCACTTTGTGGAGATTTAAGAAACGGGACTTATTCTGACATTTCTTAATAACTGTTCCAATTCCAATTAAATCCAAAAAATTTTATTGTATTTCGACCTTAAGTTTTGAAGCTGTTCACCTAAAGAAAGCACCATGACATTTTGACTTCCAGTGGGATTTGACTTTTCGGAAATTTTATTTTTACTGTCACTATTTATATATTCAATTAGAAACATGTTTGAAAATTGGCCCAAACCTCAACGTAAACTTAAATAGCTTGTAATGACTGTGTAGTATAAATGTATTCAAAATTACCCACAAACTATCTACAACAACCAAAATATAAAAAAATATATATTCTGTAAATCAGGTTTTTTTATTTGTTTATTTTGTATTGCTTGCAATTTATAGAAACTATGAAACAATTTGATAGTTTTTAACTGCAATTTATTTACGAGTATATGTATGTATGTTTGTATGTTAAAATTACTACCTGTACGTAAAACAGCTTTCAAGTTTTTTATTATCATTAATGAACAATGCAAAGATATGCAAAGATCATGTTAAATTATAGATTAACAAGGTGACTTCCTAGACCAAATGTCTGGAAAAGGTGACAAATTTACTATAACTAATATGGGAAAAACTCCTAATTTACGAGTACTAGATGCTTCAGTTTGCTTTTTCAAAATATTGTAAAAATGATCCAATCCATTAAATAAATAAATATTTACCCTTTAAAAAATAAAAGATGGGGATTATGTTATGGTCCTCTCACAAAACTATCGTCATTGCCTTGTTGACTGATAAGGTCACCCTTTGTATTTCCTTGGCGCTAATTCGCCTTACGAGTTCTCTTTTCTTTGACAATTATTGCTGATATACGAAAATTCGACAGTGATAGGTTGCAAGTTTTAACATTTGCAACTCCATTTTTATTCGAGGCTAGATAACTTTCATAAGCAGCGATGTCAACTTAGCGTTTTTCGCACTAGATTTAGAGTCTTTTGGCGACCCATTATTTACGCATTATTTACATTTTGTAATAATCTAACCCATAAAAACTAAGTTTTTATTAAAACTCTTCTTTTCCTTATGCATATGAGTTTTGAATCTTTCCGTGACTGTGCGTGTCTTTGAGTGACTATTTTGAAATTAATCTTTGGATCTATGGACCAAGTTTCAGATTGATTGGTTGAGGGGAAATGGGATTTAAATCACTCCGTGACTCTGCGTGACTTTGCGTTACTATCTTAAAATTTAGATTTGGCCACAACAACTCTATGGACGAAGTTTCAGATCAATCGGATGAGTGGAAGTGAGGTTTTAATCTCTCCGTGACAGCGCGTGACTATGCGTGACTATATCAAAGTTAATCTTTTTTCACGGCAAGTCTATCGACCAAGTTTCAGATCGATCGGATAGGGGGAAATGGATTTTAAAGCACTCCGTGACTGTGCGTGACTATGCGTGACTGTGCGTGACAGAGAGTATGAGACAGACAGACAGAGAGTATGTGTTAAAAGAAAGAGTTTAAAAAAGCGCTAAATTGATGTTTTGCTTTTTAACTACTTGTAGGTTTCCTAACTACAACTAATGATATTAAACAAAAATTTGGAAGAATTCAAAGAGTACGAAAACTGTTTTCGTACTCAGTAAATCGAAAAATCAAGACAGAACTGATTTATTTTGGATTCAAATCCTTAACTTCAAAAAGTCAGTCCATATATATCCGGTTTTTGAATTATCAAGTTTCGTTAGATGTATATAGACTTTTCCATATTGAAAAACTAAAGTCGAATTTTTTAAAATTCTTTAATTCATAATTCCGTTAATTCTTTAAGTCGTATTCAGGAATGAGATCGAAAAAATTGTAACATACATGAAATATAATAATATGGAAACCATTGGACCTAGAATTTTTATTTTTTTTATTTAATTCAAACTACATATATTAAAGCTTACAAAAAAGAAAAGATAATTTCTATAGTTCTAATCACTACTTACTTTTCCGGAAACCCTTCCGTAATTTTTTTGAAAATCTTCCATATTTCTGTGCTCTTCAACTCCCTTTTCGCAAGACCCCAAGATATTTCCATTGTCCTAAGCACCGCACAGTTTATAGAATTTGCCTGCCTTGGTAGGCACTTTCTTACCGTAGTAACAGGATGCCAAATCGGTCCAAAAATATGTGGACACATTGTGTTGGCTTATGAAAGTACGGAATCTTTTTTTTTAAATACTTCTTAATATAAATTTCGTTATATATATGATTACATGATTACAATTTCCGTGCTCTGTTTTTGGCCTCTACATTTTTTGCAGCGTTCCTGTTTGGAACTTTTTGGACTTTGTGTGTTTTCAATCCTGCATTGGCTTTTTTTTTCTCAACATATAGTTCGAGTACTGAACTAACCGGGCTCATTTTCTATGCTTTCCATTAATTGACTTTACAAACATCATGCCGACCTTTCTTCCCGAACCATGTTTCCTATCAATGGTAAAATTCTCCTGATACTTTATAATAATATTGAAAACAGTTTCACGACAGACCTTCGATTCTTTGGCCAACTAAAATATTTAATAAAATATTTAATAATTTTAGCACGTACTTTTGCTTCGTCCCTCATTTTAATCAAACAAACAACAAATGGACAGGGTTGATAAATAACTTGATAAATAAAAATAAAATTTCAAATAAAGCTTGTGAAAAACAAAAAAATATATATATATGGGGGTCATGTCAAGTGCACCAACTTTTGAAACCGATGTCTTCTGTTCGGGATGAAATTTGCACCAAGGTTAGTCCTATTGGATAGTAGTTTAGACACAATTTTTCAATAAGATCGGTCCAGATCTCTCTGAGTTAGAGGGGATCAAAATTTGACATTTTGGCCAAACAGGTGTTTTTTTCTCATCCATGTAACTTATTACCTATTGTTCTTAGAAAATTTTCTCCCAAATAGTTTAGATAGCTATTTCTTCAATATTTCGGAAAAAATACTTAAAAAAAAAAAATTTTTAGACTTTTTTTTTCATAAGAAAGCATAGGATTTTTCCTTTAAGAGCTTTTTGGTCGCTTAGTGTGATGGGAGTGGGATATCTATCAAAATAAATGTTTTGTAACTCAAGACAACGGTTTTTCAATTTTTCACAAATGCACTATTTTGAATTTTTTCCTATTTGTGTCTAAAACCTTACAAATAAAACTTATACTGAGAAACTAGACAAACTAAACTTTCCGAAGGTATATGACATACCTAACTAAAATTTCATACCCTCGATACTGTAATATCCAGAATATGATAACCTCAGGAAAAAAATCACTTTTTTTTCTATAGAAATATTGAAAAATTATTATTTTTTATTTATTTGTAATAATAATTAAATTAATATATAATAATAATAATGTTAAAAATAAAAAGATAAATAATTTAATAAAATTTAATCTTAATAACATTAGATCCATTTATATCATAACTATTTTTTTACTTAATTTATTGTAGCTGATGAAGTATTTAAGTCTTGTAAATTTTTAAATACCCAGTCTTTCATCCAGTTTTTTTGTCGCCTTTATTTACTGCGTTTTTTTGTCAATCCTTTCTTGGCGTTACTAGGTTCAGCTGTTGACTTCGCTGCTGGTTTATTTGTTGTCTTTGGAAAAAAATCGCATTGAATAGATGCAGAAAACTTTTTCAACTTGAGTCTTCCATCGACAAGCGGTATAAAAGCATGGTATTGAGCGGTGCCATCGATTGTTACCGCAGCATTGAATCTGCTCTTCAGTGTTTTCAATGTTTCCTGATGATCCTCTTTGCTACTAAAAACTATTTTAGTTTCTTTACAATAATTCTTTGCCCAATGGAATAAAGCAGTCGCATCTAAGATGCGATCTTGATGAGAGCACTGGAGGCTATACTTCGCTGCATTTATTTTAAGGTTTGCTCCAATACCATCACATGCTCCTTTACCATGAGCAGTAGGATGAAAATGCCACTCAGCTGACATTCCAAAATCTTTTTCATGAGCCATAAGATTTGCGAAGCTACCTTTGTTTTTAAAATGTTGACGAGCTCCGTCCGAAACGTAGTATACCTTCTTTACTGTAAATTTAGATTTTAGAAATTTTAGTATTCTCTTCTGGTACTCATAAGCTGCAACGGTATCATGTTTTAAATCGTCGGATATGATTGCCATACTTTTGTGTTCCAGTTTTTCATCTTTCATGTAGTAAATAACTACTGTGAATATAGTTGCTTGGTCGTTATTGAAGTGGAATGCTTGTATGGCATCCTGAAGAAGTTTTCTGCGAAATCGTATGAAATAACGAATTCACCAGACTTCAAATGTATCTTCAAATCCTTGAAGAATGACCATTGCTCTTTCACTAAAAAGTCATGGGTTCTCAAGTTTAGCAATCCTGTACACATTTCTTCCACAAAATCATCCACATTTAAAATGTTTGTTTTCAATGTGCATCTGTCAGTCTGAATCCAAGAATCAAATTTGACCTCCTCTATATATTCTCGATCTAAAGAGTTGATTAAATTTTCTTTGATAAATGTGGTTTTCGGGCAATTGGTACATTCACCTAAGTGGCAAGAAGTTGTTGCATTAGGACAAATAGTCAATTTAAGGCAATCGCGGTAATCGTGTAAATCTTCTGCCGAATCATCTGTTAAATAATTTAAGTTGATTTCCTTCAACATCAGTTTAACATTTTCATGGTAAATGCAAACCCATACTGTGTGAGTTCCGCTGCTTTCTGGCAAAACGCAATGTTTTGGCCTCATTTGGGTTAATTTCGTGAAGCCAATTCTAACATCCTCGTGTTCAGATTGAAATGTTGCAAATAACTCTTTCAGGTTACAGATAACCATTATCTTCTGTTATGTTATGAAGGTATGTTACATACCTTCGGAACGGTTAATTTGTCTAGTTTCTCAGTATAAGTTCTATTTGTAAGGTTTTTCACACAAATAGGAAAAAATTCAAAATAGCGCATTTGTGAAAAATTGAAAAACCGTTGTCTTGAGTTACAAAACATTTATTTTGATAGATATCCCACTCCCATCCCACTAAGCGACCAAAAAGCTCTTAAAGGAAAAATCCTAAGCTTTCTTATGAAAAAAAAAAAAAATAATGCCCTTTTTGAAAAAAAGGCAAAAAATGCTTTGATTTAGCAAAAAAAAAAGTCTAAAAAAAAATTTTTTTTTTAAAGTAATTTTTCCGAAATATCGAAGAAATAGCTATCTAAACTATTTGGGAGAAAATTTTCTAAGAACAATAGGTAATAAGTTACATGCATGAGAAAAAGCACCTGTTTGGCCAATATGTCAAATTTTGATCCCTCTAACTCAGAGAGATCTGGACCGATCTTGTTGAAAAATTGTGTCTAAACTACTATCCAATAGGACTAACATTGGTGCAGATTTCATCCCGATCGGAAGACATCGGTTTCAAAAGTTGGTGCACTTGACATGAAACCCCCCATATATATATCAAATATTTATATCTATAATATTAATAGATAAGGCGATTCATTCAGATCCCTGTTAAACTTTTAGTTACCAACCGATTGTGACAAAAAATATACCAATTGAAAGGTATTTCTTTGCAGATGTGCACCATGTTAACAGATTTTCACAATCTGGTACATATTTTTGGAGCAAAATTAATTTAAAGTTGCTACTAACACTTACACAAAACTATGCAATGCTGTGTGTGTGTTTGTAAAATTTGTGTTGAAATGTGTATTGACTAAAATAGATTATCATATCTTTAGGCTCTTATAAAATTTTTTATTAAGAAACCCAGTTGTATATCTTCTGTGTGTTCAACAAATTTTTATAATGAAATTTAATGAATTTTAAAATTTTCTAGAATTTGCATTCGAATTTCGAGGGTTGGGCTCTGCTAGCTAAAATTAATTCATTTAAAACTTATAAAAACTCAAAATTTTATGTATAAACAATACAAGGCCAAGTGTTAATTTTTTTTTAAAACTGTTTTCTTTGGAAATTAATGGTTGATGCGGAGTGTAAGGATAGAGGGAATATTTCCAAGGGTATTGGAGTTTTGCGATTTTAGTCAGAAATCATATTGCATGCAATTTCTGCTATAAATCTGATGAGCAAAATACGGTAAAATATATTTTCGTAGAGTTTAACTCGTAGAGATCAAACATTGTTAAATTTTTTCCAATATTTCTCTTACATTACAAAATATTATCTTTCTTTCATTAGAAAATATATACATGATCTTAAACCGAACAATAAATAACTAATTAAAATTAATTAATGTATAAAATTAATGTAATTCACTTGAAACATATAAAAAATCAAAAACTCATGTATAAACATTACTAGGCCTGAACGTGAGGAAGAAAATTATATATTTCTGTTTGAAAATTAACAGTTGTAATAAAAATTGTTAGGTAATTTGTATTTTTAATTGATATGCGCTTTAAAAAAGTAACATCAAATATCAGCGATTTTAGCGCTTTCGTTTTATTCTTTTTCAGCGTCTTTAGCGCTTTTTAAAGTATTGAATTGTGTTTTTCCTTCAAGGAAGTTGCCATCGCTTATCATATATGCGTATATATATACCTAACAAAAAAATTTAATCGAAAAACCTTAAATTCGTTAAAATTAAAGAAAGTCGAGTATGTACATTAGGGTGACAGCGGTTTGTATGAAAAACATTTTTTGGTCGAATTTTGAGGTGTGCGGGTCGGATTAACACTGGACTTAAAACTTTTGTGCGCAAAATTTAAGCCAAATCGGACAATGCTTTCTGGACGCGCATTGGGTTTAAAGTTCAAATATGCGTTTATATGTAAAAATTGTCAAATAAATCATTTCTCACAAAATTTTGATGTTAATTATTGCGTTTCAATTAAATTAATAAATGAACCATAATCGACAGTAAATTATCTTTCTAATAAAACAACAAAATCTATTATCGGTTAAAAAACATCCAAGTTATATCAAGTTCCCCAGGCAATAAATGCGCCACAGACCACTTGATTAAGAAAATCGAGATCACATTTTTAAAGACATTGAAATAATTTACAACAACAACATTTTTGCATTCTCCTGATCCCTAAACAATCACATGTAAGGTACTTTGCATCTCGTATATTGTTACGCCGTGCTAAATTAATGTCAAAACGGTACGTATTTTTTGGCACTATTTCAAAATCTCCAATTTTACTTCTTCAAAAATTTTGTTCTAGAAACTTTTAGAAATCAACGATTGGACTTCAAGGTCATATTAACAAAATAGATGTAATTAAAAGTTTCAAATATTGTAGGTATCCTATACTTAAGGGCAGCGTTTTTATTTCAGCGGATTTGAAGAAAAATTGGATTTTTCATACTTTTTCAACCGGAAGGCTATATCTCTTTTTTGTTTTCATATTTTAAATATCTTTTATCAAAATATTATGCAACTTGATATAAATTCTCAATCTTGCACATTAAGATTAAATGGAAACTCTATAAAATGTCCCTCTTTAAGGTCAAAGGTCAAATTTAAGGAGATTTAGATTTTTATAAAACAAAATATCAAAATATATATTTGTGGAAGGATTTCGATAAGACTTGTTGATAATATTTAAATAGCTCTAAAAATAATATTCTTGACTTGTTTTCTGAAATCAACCCGTGGGGTTCTCGGATTTTTTTTTTAAATTAATCCTTAAGTACTTATGGGTCAATTTCAGTCTATTATAAAAAATTAACAATCTTAACTAAAATATGAGGGTATTAAAGGGTTAGTTCTAAATAATATCATGCAAAGCTTGTATTTTTGTGCCATTTGTTAAAAAAAATTTTTTTTTTTCATTTAACAGGTGGTACAAAATTATAGGCAACAGTATTCGAAAAATGCAAATTTACAATCTCTACATAAAGATAACGATTTATAAGATTATTTATTTTTTTTTTTAATTAATTGTTTTATTTCTGGAATAAAAAAGTTTTAAAATTGTTCATACACAATTCGCGTGTCCCAAAATGTGTTCTAGTTTTAATTTTTTTCTTTCTTTTCAGAATTATATTCATCATCATATTAAAAAAGTGCTATCTGCATTTGACAGCAATATTAATTTTTGATTTTAAACTGTTGTCTGATATAACTGTCATATATAATATTAATTTTGATATCATACATGATTAGTACGACTATTTTTTAATGGATTATGTAGCAAATCGTATTTGTCGATACTTTCAGATCTTATTAACAAATTGGTTTTACACGCTCTATTTAGAATAATTATTGATGCAGATAGCACTTTTTGAATATAAGCTCTCGATATACAAGTTTGTTTGTACTGTATTAAATATAAATACTAATTAATCTACACATTTTCATAAAATTACGAATAAATTTGAGGAACTTCAAGAATACAATAAATTTATTTTAGTTAAAAAAAATCATGATGAAGGAAATATTTATAGATTTTCATAGGGTCAATTTGACATCAAGGGTACCCCACGGGTTAATCTCAGATAATAAGTCCAGAATATTATCTTTTTTTTTTAATAACTAAAATATTATTAACAAGTTTTATTGAAATCCTTCTACAAATATGCATTACTTCGATATTTTGTTTAAAAAAAATGTAAATCTCCTTGAATATGACTTTTGACCTTAACGAGGGACAGTTTATAGTGCCTCAATTTAACCTTAATTTACAAGATTGAGAACTTATATCAAGTAGTATAATATTTTGACAAAAGATATTTGAAATATGAAAACCCCAAAAAGATGTAGGCCAAAAGTTGAAAAAGTGTGAAAAATCAAATTTTTCTTCAAATCCGCTGAAATAAAAACACTGCCCTCGCCAAATTAAGACTATATATCACTTATATTTTGTTAATAGGACCTTGAAGTCCAATCGTTGATTTCTAAAAGATTCTTGAACAAAATTTTTGAAAAAGTAAAATTAGAGCTTTTGAAATAGTGCTAAAAAATATGTACCGCTTTGACATTAATTTAGAACGGCATAACAATAGGCGAGATGCAAAGTACCTTACATGTGATTGTTTAGGGATCAGGAGAATGCAAAAATGTTGTTGGTGTAAATTATTTCAATGTCTTTAAAAATGTGACCTTGATTTTCTTAATCAAGTGCTCCGCGGTGCGGTGATATAACTTGGCAGTTTTTCAACCGATAATAGATTTTGTTATTTTATTAGAAAGATAATTTTTTCCACATTATGGTCTATTATATAATTTAATTGAAACGCAATTATTAATATCAAAATTTTAGTGAAAAATTATTTTTTTTTTTGATAATTTTTACATATAAATGCATATTTGAACTATGAACTCAATGCGCGTCCAGAAAGCATTGTCCGATTTGGCTCAAATTTTGCGCACTAAAGTTTTAGACCCAGTGTCACAATAAACCGACCCGCACGTCTTGAAATTCAAAAAAAAAATTTGGCTGTCACCCTAATGTACATAAAGAAAAAAAATTGCTTTCATATGATGATCAAGTCATGATTAACTATATGTGATCATTCACACAAATGCTGAAAGTTTCAAAGCTCTAGTAACACGGGATGATTAACCGCGAGAAAAATATAACAAATCTTTTGGAAATGATAAAATAATGTATTGCCATCCAGAGTCTGGCAGGTAATGAACATTTAGTTACAAAAATCCACCAACAAATAAACAAACAGACAAAGAGAATTATAAAAAGAGCATATAAAAAGCTTTATTTTCTTCGTTGATTCTTGATTCTAACGAGTTAAGTACAAAATTTTAAAATACTGTGTATTGTTGCTTGGTATTCGTTAATTTTCTAACTCCTTTTTTACATTTAGCTCTTGATTTTATGCAAGATTTTTTAAACCTGTTGTTTTAGTTTCTAGAATATAATTTTTTACTGCACTCTCCTAATCGCAATCTTTAAAAATCAACATTTAAGATCACTTCTAACTTAACTTGTGTTTATTTGAAACAAACTTTGCATGTCACTATTATTTATCATGCTTTTAAATACCCTCCTTCGCAGTGGTGCTGCAGGGTAGAGAAAATTTAATTATAATTAAGCGAACAAATAAGAGTGGTAGGATTTTATTATTATAATAATAAACTAAAACTAAAAACGTATAAAAAAGTTGTGATTCATGATTTCATCATTAAATTATTTTGTTAAATTAACACCAATAAATTATGTATTTTTTTTATTTAGAAGAAAGTTGATTTCTGTCGGAGTATTGTTTTAAAACTTTTAAGCAAAAACAATTATTTATATTTGTATAAAAGTTGTTATCCGATTTTTAAACATTCTTCCGTTTCGATACAGTTTTTTTATACCCTATACCACTATGTGGTTTGGGTATAATGACTTTGTGCTGCTGTTTGTAACAACCAAAAATATTTGACCTAGATCCATCTTTAATTATACCGATCGAATCAGAATCATTTTCTGAGTTGATTTAACAATGTCCGTCCGTCCGTCCGTCTGTGTGTCCATGTAAAGCTTGTAATCAAACTGCAGGTCGCAAATATGTACATATTTTGACGAAATTTGGTATATAAGCTTTTATCGGCCATGGGATGAACGCTATTGAAATTGGTGGGAATCGGTCCATGTTCAGACCTAGCCCCCATACAAGTTACCCATATGAAATCGACATAAATTGCATAAGATCCAAATTGTCATATAGATCTTACTCAAATTGGGTTTGTATGCGTTCATTACATCCACTAATGAGTAGTCCAAAAATGATCCCTTTGACCCCATATAGAGCTGCTTCCCGATCTTCACTTAAATCTATTAAAAAACAAAAATATTGCACTGATTCTTCTCAAATTTTGTTTGTACATATTTTTGTAAAATACAAGAGCTTTACCAAACATGATCAAGATCGGTCCATTTTTGGACCTAGTCCCTTTATAGATATAGCATCCGATATGAACTTTTTCATATCTGCAGCCAAAAAAATTAATAAAAATCCCACTCAAATTTGGTTTTTGCTTATTTTCAATGTCCAGTTAGTTGGGCCTAAGAGATAGGGTTTCTAAACGCATGGTATAGGGTATCGTATAGTCGGTCTAGACCGACTATAATTTTCTTACTTGTTATTTTTATATTTATGTTAAAAAAATATTCGTCGCAACTAGCAGATATTTATACCCTATACAACTATGTGGTCAGGGTATAATGCGTTTGTGCTGATGCTTTTAACTACAAAAAATATTTGACCAGACCCACTTTTCATTATATCGATCGACTCAGAATCACTTTATTAGTCGATTTATTGGTGCCCGTTCAGCGTCTCCTCTGTCTGTCTGTCTGTCCGTCTATATGTTCATGAAAACCTTGTAATCAAATTACAGGTCGCTAATATGAATATAGTTTGATGAAATTTACTATATAAGCTTTTATCAGTCATAGGAAGAAAGCTTTTGAAACCGGTGGAAATTGGTGCATATTTTTTTATTATTTTGTCTTTGTTATTTGAGATCTTACTTATAAAAAATAGTATTGCAGCAAATAAAAACATTTAATATAATTTACAATTTCTATAGCTTAATTTAAGGATAAAAGTATTTTAAAACAAGTAATAGTGCTAAATTCGGCTATGCCTCCACCTGCACCTCGGTTTGAGTATTGATAATAAATGTTAACGAAAAAATTTAAAAAGTAAACAATTTGTTAAACTTAATACCAAATTATTTCTGCAAATTCTTTGATTTGATCGGGATTTTTTATTCCAAGAGTTGGTCTATAAAGGTCTCTCACATTATTAATTTGCGCTCCAACGAGGAAAGACCGTCTTCGTTTTTTCTATTATTTCGGATAAAAGAAAACACGTTTCGGTGTTTGCTTTTTGGCCATCGTGGTTGCTGATCGGCATGCATTTAGGTTATATACCTATATGCATGCGTTTCCGGTTATATGGCATAACCTCTCGTTTAATTTTGTTTAAGTTATTGCAAATTAAATAGCTCGCCCTAACCTCCATTGCGAAGGTAGTGGTTGTATAGGGTGGCTATACGCGTTAAATCGTGCTTATTGGAAATGGCTGTATAGTTTCTTTTAACTGTCCAAATAATTCTTTATTCGGCCGTATAGGTCGGATGAAGTAAAATAATAACCAAAAAAACATAGAGAATAAAATTTTTTTTTTAATATTAAAAGGGAGTTTTTTTCACTATTAGATTTTGTGGTAACACAAAATAACGCACTACAATACAAAATCTAACCCAGTGATGCCAACTTTTGATTTTGAATTAAATTATGTTAATAAAATATATTTTCATTTATTGACTCCAAATTTTGAAGTCATCTTGAACACTGGGTCAAACGCAGAACCCCAAAAATCCTACAAATTTTAATTAAAATAATTTGTTATCTTTATTTTCTGAATAACTTCAAATTTTTATCCAAAAAAATTGTGAAATATAATATATAAATAACATTCTCATAAAATTGCGCTTTATTTATTAACAATTTTTATGTTCGCAATTCTTAAATAATATCATTTGAGGTTTTCTAAACTTCATTGAATTTAAATTAATGTTTTTTATTTTTTTTATTTCATTTATTCAGTCTATTCATCCTTACAGACTACTTAAAGTATATGTACATTTATATTATAATTTATATATATAATTAAACATTTAACAAAATTGATATATAACATTTATTTAATTCAGTTGATTTAATGCATTTAAGTGTAATATAATATCTCTTCTCACAATATCCAAACTTTTATTAAAATCAATAAACTGATACAGCATATTAAACTCATCACAAATTCTACGTAGTGGATTAAAATTAGCATAGTTTGTACAATAATATTTGATAGTTAGAAAGTTATAATTTCTTGATGATCGAAAAGGAATATTTATATTTATTTTGTTGATAAGAAATTCAGATTTAAGACTACCATTTAACAGTTTTAACAGGAAAGTAACATTTAGCATATGTCTGCGACTTTTCAATGTAGGAAGCTTAATTAAGGTGCTATTACATGATGTTTTTTTTACATATGTACTGTCAAATTTTCCCACAACAAAAGTTGTACACATCGTGTGATACATATGAAACATTGTTTATGTACAATACATGAAGAAAGTCACATGTACATTTTTCAATTAGAACAGATTCTATTTTTGCATGACAAAAATGAAAATACAACACTGCTTGTGGCGAAAGATAAACAGGGTAAATTTTAAAGATTAATATTGAAAGAAAAATAAATTGTTTAGTATTAACAATTAAAAAATAAATAGCCTTTTTTTTAACAATAAATTTTTGTAAATTCACAAATTAAATCAGCTGTTGTTTACACTTAGAGGTTATGTCATACGGAAATACATATGCACGTGTGATAGCAAAAATTATGAATCGTATGTAAAAGACAATTTTGACAGAAATGAGGAATTTCATATGGATAAAAAAAGTGACAGTACATATGTAAAAAACACTTCTTGTAATAGCACCTTTAAAGCCAGACGATTTTCATAAGATGGCAACCTCATATTAGGATCCCAGCCCAAACCACGAAGACAAAATAACAAAAATTGTTTTTGAACTGATTCAATTTTATTCGAATGTATATGATATTGCGGATCCCAGACTACAGACCCATATTCGAGTATTGGTCTTACCAAGGTAGTAAACAATTGTTTTGTCGTATACGGATCCGAAAACTCTTTAGCCCACCGTTTAATGAATCCAAGTACACCAGTAGCTTTATTTATTGTTAGCGAAATATGACTTCTAAAGTCTAATTTTTTATCCAGAAGTACGCCAAGGTCATTGAATGAATCCACTAAATCAAGCACAGCATTATTCATGATATACCGACCATTAATTGGAATTGATCTTGTAAAAAATCATATATTTGCATTTTTTGACATTTAGGTCCATTAGATTAATATTAAACGATCAATATCATTATGTAAAAGTGATTGTTGATCAAGATTGTTGAGGGTAAAAATTAACTTTACATCGTCTGCATACATTAATGTAGTTGAGTGTTTAATTACAGAAGGAAGATCATTTATAAATAGCGTAAATAAAAGAGGTCCCAAGTGACTACCTTGAGGTACACCAGATAATACTTTTATGTTGTTGGAATACGAGTTACGAAACTTAATACATTGTGTTCTGTCTTTTAAATATGATCCAATCCATTTTATTAGCATTATACCAAAGCCCATACGGTCAAGCTTAAACAAGCTTATTGTAGAGCGTGATTTGCAGAATCCATGTTGCGTTGGAGATATGATAGAGGACACATGATGTGACAACGTGTCATATATAAGTTTTTCAAATAGTTTTGGAATAGCACTTAATTTAGCAATACCTCTATAATTCGAAATACCAGCTTTAGATCCAGACTTAAAGAAGGGAATAATAAATGATTCTTTCCAAATGGGAGCAAAGTAACCCAATTTAAGGGATATGTTAAACATATAAGTCAAAGGAATATACAATAAATGTGCGCAGCACTTTAAAATGCAACTAGGAACACCGTCAGGACCAGCAGCATACGACAATTTTAATTTTGTCAGGGCATTCAGAACTGTATGTTGATTGATGGATGGTATATTAATAATTGAAGATTCCGTTATTATGTATGGATACAGATTATTAAATACTGTCGAAGAATAAGTTGATGCAAAAAAGTCTGCAAACATATTACTTATGGAGTTATCATCTGAAGATTCTAAATCACCGTACTTCATAACCGAAGGAAAGTCCGCAGTACGTCTTTTAGAATTAATAAATTTATAAAATTATTTTGGATTATTTTTTAGATTATTCCTTACTTTAATTAAATAGTTATTATAGGCCAATTGATTAGCAATAATAAATTCCGATCTTGCTAACGAGTATTTCATATAATCTATCAATGTTCCATATTTTCTATAATTTTTGTACATTTTGTTTTTCTTATTTTTAAGTTGAGATAGATGTTTTGTATTCCAAGGAGGACCATTCGATTTAGGAGGTAACATTTTAGGTACAGATGCCGAGAAACATTCAAAGAGGTGATGATAAAATGTATGCAAACACAAGTCCAAGTTATCATTGCAACGAGATAACACATTTATCCAGTCAATTTGGTATAGATGCAGTTGTAAATCTTGGTAATTAGTTTTATTAAAGCAAAAGATTTTATTGCTGTCAGTTAACTTTTTTTTATGAAGATGATAGGAACAAAAGCAAGATATCTCAAGTGTTGGATGGTATATATCTTCCGGATTAGAAATAGGGCTATGCCGCAATATTGAAAAGTCATTAGGTTCATTAACGAAAATAAGGTCCAACAGTCTACCAAATGCATTTGTGACGGAGTTGACTTGGAAAAGACAATTTTCCAATAAACCATGAATAAATGCAGCTGAAGAATCGGAATAATGAGATGGAACTAAATAATTGGTATCAGGATCAGCTTTCCAGGATGTAGACGACATGTTAAAATCTCCAATTAACATTAATAAATCAGATGGTTTTATATAATTTTGGATTAAATCAACAGCTTTCAGATGATCCTCATAAACAGAAAGCGGAGAGTTAGGCGGAATGTATGAGCAAATAATGTATATGGACCTGTTATTAATTTTAGCTAAAACACATATAATCTCAATATGTAAAAAATCGTTTAAGATAATTTCTTCAAACGAAAATTCGTTTAGTATACCAACCAATACGCCGCCACCAGACTTTTTTATTACATTATTACACTGATTATTATTTTTATCAGATTCAATTCTTTCACAACTTTCTTTATCTTTTCTGAAAATTTGATATTTCAGAGTTATTAACTTTTTTACTGAGCCAGGTCTCCGTAAATATAATAATATGATTATTGAAGCCAAAGCTATTGCAATAAATTGACGAAAGTTTTGAATTCATACCTCTAACGTTTTGATACAAGATGTGTATTAGTTTTTTGGATTTTGATCAGCGGATTTGGGAAGCCGAGCATTATCTTCTTCTCTATATATAAATTCACGTATTAATGCGTTTTTAAGCCAAAAACTGGTATCTACGATTTGTTCAAATAGGTATTCAGGAACAATTATTTTAAATGATGCTCTATTTCTGGAATTCATTTTGTAAACACTAATATCCTCAGGAATACAGTTTTTAATTTTAGAGATCACATAAAATTTCATCTCATCAGCTTTCGTATCATGTGCGAAACGTGTAGCAAATATAGTTTTCTTCGGAGGAATTGTTCGCAACCTAGGAGTGGGTATTGATTCAATACCAGTTGTAGGCACTATATTTGAAGCAGATGAGATTGGTGACGCAGCATCAAAATTAATCAATCGACCAGCGTTCTCAGGATTATAAAGTAAATTATTAGCCGTAGCAGTTCTAGGCATTGAAGAAATATTTGGAGCAATAATGTTCAGAGCATGCTGAGTACTATGGTTATTAGCCTTTGATGTAATCGGAAATGCTGCAGTTTCATTTAATATTGCTATTAATGTCTCCTGAATGGCAATATTTTTTTCCAATGTAAACATTTTTAAATTCAATTTTAAAATATAAAATTTATATTTTTAAAATTCAATTGATGTCTTCTAAATTTCAAGTTATTATTTCTAAGAAACTTTTTTTGTGATGCCAAAACAATGGAAACTTTAAAATTTTTCTACCTGAGTTGATAAAAAAAAATGTACAAAGGGTTATTATTACCACAACGACCAGAAAAACAACAAGGCCAGCTATGACAACAATACAGCATTTAGAATAACAACAATAACAATACAGAAACATATATTTTTTTTAAATTTTTTGTACTTCTTCAGTGATTTCTCGGGACCTATTAAACCGATTTTCATGATTTTTGAACCAGAAACCTTCTCACGATGTTTTTCAATCATTCTCACTAAAAACGAGCGCCCCAGTTATCCTATTGAGGGCGTGATCGTGACAAGAACAACATAGACGTATCATATTTTTTCAAGACTTTTTTACTTCATTCAATTCTCGGGACCTAATCAACCGATTTGGACGATTTTAAATAGCAAACTTCTCAGGATTTTTGGAAGGATGTTTTTTATGCCAACGAGCACCCTAGCTACCCGATTGAACTCGTCATCGTGATTTCCACAGACGGACAGACGGACAGACGGACATCGCTATATCAACTCCGCTTGTTATATATATATTTTATGGGGTCCAAAAATTTTTTTCTAATTATTACAAACGGAATGACAAACTTATATATACCCTCTGCACACTGGGGTGGAGGGTACAACATATAAGAAAATTATAGTCGATCTAGACGAGACCCACAGTGGGGCCTTTTGACATTTTTCATTGCAAAAATCATAACTTTTAAACTAATTACAATATTTTCAAAATTAGAAAAGATTTTCTTTACCTATGAAATGAGTGCTGGCGGAGGGTGCCAGGTCCACAGGGGGCTTCAATATATCATATCAAAATTCAATATTATTTTGGTGCTAATATTACATGTTGCAAATATAAAGATAATGTCCTGAAATTTGGAACTTAAAGTGTTTTTGACCCAAGGACGAGCCCTACTTAAATTTGTTGGAATCGGCCGATGTTTGGACCTAGTTCCCACACAAATTTTCCTTAAAAAATTGGTTTTAATGCCACTGTATGTAGCAAATGTTATTCTATTGCAATGAAATTAGAATCACAACTGTTTATTAGGCCAGTGGCGAGATCTATAAAAAATCTTTTAAATTGGTCCACGTTTGGACCTAATCCCCGTACAAATTTTCTTCAAAATTTGGTTAAAGTGCCACAAAACATGCCAAATTTGCTAATTTCTGTATTATTTTTTAAAAATTTACAAAAATAGTGCAAAAACACTGTAAAATTTTAATGAAATCGGACCACTTTTGGACCTATTTTCCCGATTTTTTTTTTATAAAGAAAAGCACCCAAAGTTCTAAAAATTCCAAATTTCTCAATGAAATTTTATTAATTAACCGCTCAAAGGACTTATAATTTCACAATACATATTGTTTAAATCCGAAAGTCTAGAAAAAATACCGCTCTAATATCTGTGGTCACAAGCATTAACCGCCAAAGTCGGAAATCATGCTTTCGAGAAAAATAACTTTTAATAAAAATGTAATGATTATATTTTTATTAATATCTTTTTAATAAATAGTGTTAGAGAAATGAGGGATTTTACGAGAATATAAAGCGTTTTTAGTAGATCATGATAGCATACATAACCCAATTTGTCGAATATCATGCTTTTGAGAAAAATAACTTTTTATATAAATGTAATGGGGCTTCATTACGATTAAGGTCAGCATGTTTTCATTAATAACTCTTTAATAAACAGTGACAGAGAAATAGGGATTTCACGAGAATATAAAGAGTTTTAAGAAGAATATGATACCATACATAACTCAAATTATTCTTAAGTCGACTTAGGCGGTTATCGCTTGTGACCACAGAATTAACATGTTAACTAATATGAAATTTTTTATTAATATATCAGATACATATTTTTGAAATAGTTTTAATATTAATATATTAATGATATAGATATTAAGTTATTTAGTACATTTTTTTTAAACTAGTATAATTTTTTTATTAGTTAGTTCTCTTTAAAATAGTCACTAACATTGGGAGCGATATCTAATAGACTTAATATGTCGGAGTTATAATTATGTTCTTCCAAATCCTTTGGAGATCTTACATGTCTTCGTGATGAAATTAGTGGTGTCTAATCCGTGAAATCTTACAAGTATTTGTATATCTTAAATTTTCGTAGTCTTTGTTTCTGCATTCCTGGGCTTTTTCTGACAACTCTCCAATTGGTAAGCATTGGTAATCAATAAAATTTTTACCATGAGCCAAAATCTTATGTATCAAAATCAAAATCAAATAAAATATGAAAAAAATTAAAATTTCTGTTTTCAAGCACCAAAAAAAAAATCGTGAAAAATTATATAAAAATCTGCAAAAATTAGATAATATTTGGTATATTAAAATCTTTAAAATAAGCCATGAAATCGATTAATTTTTCACTGAGTTATGGCAAAGCACGTCTAACCATCTATCCAGTATATGTCAAGATGTTTTTACAACTTTATGGTTGTTGCGTGTAGACTGGCAAGTATATGCAGCCAAGTTCACTTTAACTAGTTGCAGTATTATATTAGTGAACCATTTTAGGTAATATCTAAGTAAACATATTTAAACATTTTTAGTTCTTCTAGCAGATTCCAACCCTCGAAATTCGAGTGAAAATTCTAGGAAATTTTATTTGTTCATTAAATAAAGACCCTAAAAGTATGCTAAGCAATTATAGCCAATTCACAAATCAACACAAAAAAACAAACTCATTTTTATTACAAACACATTAACAAATTTAATAAACACACACATAGCATATGTATAATTTTATGTATGTGTTAGTAGCAACTTTAAATGCAATTTACTCAAAATAAAGGAACAAATTTAAAAATCTGTAAATTTGCAAAACGGCTAAAGAGAAATACCTTTCAAATAATATACGTTTGGTCAAAATCGGGATAAAAGGGTGGAACAAATCATCGGTCACAAGAAATCGCCTAGCCTATTAATATTATAGATTCTATCAAAAAAAAAAACCAAAATATAGTATATTTAAAAAACTGAGACTGTAGAAAAAGTAAACAACCAAATAACATAATTTTTATTTCGTTTTATAGAAAATAGAAATATCTTACAAATGTATAAAAAGCTATGAACTTTAAAAAAAAGTTTAAATAAAATGCACCTATTTGTCAGAAAAGAAAACGGCATAAATTATATTTTGAATTGAATCCATCTGAAGTTACAATCTCTGAGAATCTCTCTTAAATTTGGTTAACGTTTATTTTATCGTACCTAACTCGGTGCGATTTCCACAGCTCATGTCAGGGGATGTTATATAGTCGACCTAGACCACGTTATTACCTGCTGGCTTGCAATTATAACAACGTTTTTTTTTTTATTTATAATTAATTTGTAAGAATATCTATCGGTACACACATGTAACATAGCAATATGTTTATAAGAATAAACAAAAATTTGCATTATAAACACAATTATTTTCTAGTCTTTAAATTGAGCCAAAATCCAGTCTTGGGCTTTAATTGAACACTTTTTGCAGATAATTCCAATGGTGTACAGCTTTTCTTGGCAACCCCAATATAAAAATCTCGAACCAAATAATAAATTAATACTTTTGTCTCCAAAAGAGCAAACCGGGAACCTAAATAGAAATTTTTTTAAA
Organism: Cordilura impudica; assembly: GCA_963682025.1. NCBI lineage: Eukaryota > Metazoa > Arthropoda > Insecta > Diptera > Scathophagidae > Cordilura > Cordilura impudica. Next base: position 17,226,341 of record OY821517.1, read on the forward strand.
ATTTCATCAATTTGTATTCTATAAATCAAAATGTTATTTTCGTTTACAAAATTTATATGGAAAGCAGTCAGTTTGTTTAACAAAGTCTTTCAATACAAATTTTCTGGACTGTTTAAAACAGTCTCTAGACTTACCTATACATTTTCGGGGCCCTACACCAAATGGTAGATATGTAAATGGTTGAATTTTATCCTTATTTTCCTCGCTGAATCTCTCTGGATCAAATTTCTTAGGGTTTTCAAAGTATTTTGGATCACGATGAAAGCCTACAATTGGTATCCAAATAAGTTCTCCTTTTTTCAATTCAAATGTTTCACCATTATCCAAATCATATTTAATATCTGTGTTGCATACACGATCACTGGTTACAGCAGCAGGCCATTTGCGAAGACATTCGTGAACCACCATGTCCATATACCGCATATTTTGCAAAGCATCATATGTTAAAGGTTCACCATTCAGATTTTGTTCAACACCTAAAACTTCTTGCAATAACTGTTCTTGACATTCAGGATTTTCCATTAATTCATGGGCAGTGAAACATGTCAGAGAGGAAGAACTTTCAAAGCCAGCAAAGAAAAATATAAAACACCGACCGACAATATCTACATCGCTCCACTGGCGATTGACAACTTTGGGAGTATCCGATTTAATCATGCCGCTTGTTTCCATAAGCTTATTAATCATGTCCGATCGTATGATATTTTTTTCTTTACGATATTTCATAGCATCCAAAACCTGATGCATGAAATAGTCTGTCATTTTTTTTTTTCAAAAAGTTGTACATTTAAAAGCTAAAAGAAAAACTCATAACTTTAGAAGGAATTCTTTTGTCAAAATAATTTTTAAAATAAATTATAAATACCTTCATTATTTTTTTTAAATTCGTAAATAACGCGTGTTTTATATTTTGAGCAAATGTTAATGTAGTCACTCGTTTGCCCATTGTATAGAATTCATTATCTTTGTTTGTAAATGAGTTCACTTTCAAGCCGAAAGCCGTTGAAGCAATAATATCGTTAGTATATCGTGTTATAAAGTCTTTTATGTCCATATCTAAACCCTCTTTAGTACTAACGCCTTCTTGTTTTTTTAAATAGGCCAGTGCCTCTTTAGACACCTCATTCATAAGCTGAAACATAAGACGCAATTTGCTGCCCGTAAATGCAGGACTCAAAGTATTGCGCATGTCTCTCCATCGCCCATCTTTCATCATAAGCAAAGAGGCACCAAATAAATTCCTACTATGATCGGTGTCCTTTTCGTCACCAAGTACCGAACGATGATTAACAAAATTATCAAAATCTTTAACGGTAATTTGTCTAACTAACTCTGGGTCACGTATTAAGAGTAATGGTTGACGCTGATCAAAAAGTCCATAAATTCTGTAATAAAGTAAAAAAATATATGAAATGTTAATTTAATAGAGCTTTCTTTTTTCTACTCTCCACACCAGTGTGAAGAGATACCCTCTGTTGTAATAAGTGGAGAAAAAATCTGCACCCTATAATATATACACTTGTGCTCACATAATTAAGTCACTAGTTTGCTACTCGACATTATTGTCAAAAATACGTAAACCCTTTTTTTTAATTCTAATATAATTTTTTTTATTATTCTTATATCAATTTACAGTGAAGTTAAAAATTACAAAATTTTGGTTCTTTCCAAAAAAATTAAAAACTTGGAAATTAGCCAGAAAGAGCTGCTCACATAATTAAGTCATCTGAAAAAAAATGATTGAAATTGTAGAAATAAGTAATAAATTTTGTCGAGAGTCCCATTTTTTCATTAGCTTACCTCAATATTGAGTAGGATAACCCTCTTGCTTCAATATTGTGGAGCATCGCTTTGGCATGCTGGCTACAAGAGAAGCGCACTGGCCTGGAGTGATTTTGTGCCACTCCTCTTGGATAACTTTCCATAACATGTCCTTATTTGCCGGTTTTCGTGCTGCAATGACTCGTTTCATTATGCCCCACAAGTTTAAGTCCGGACTCTGCGGCGGCCATTCCAGAAGCTTGATGGACTGTGTTGCCAACCACGACTTAACCAGCTTCGAACAATGCTTCGGGTCATTGTCGTGTTGGAAAATCCACGCAAGCGGCAAATTGTCAGCATATTCGGTGGCCAAATTTTCCTTTAGTATATTATTATACATTTCCCCATTCACTATACCGTCAATCTTGACTATAGGACCCATACCGAATGCGGTAAAGCAACCCCACACCATGACTGATGAGCCACCGTGTTTCACAGTTGTTTGGGGTATTTTGGATCCAATTCCTTAAGTGGAGGACGTCGCACATATGATCTACCATCATTTCCAAAAACATTAAACTTGGATTCGTCGCTCCAAACAATAAAATTTCAAAAATTTAGGCCTTTAGCAAGATGGTCAATCGCAAATCGGAGCCGCTTCGTAGTGTTCTTCAAGGAAACCAACGGTTTCTTCCTGGCCATTCGTCCATGCAAATTGTTTTCTTGCAAACGTCGTCTTATGGTCTGCGGCGAAACATTTACGCCATAATCCGTTTACATTTTAGCTCTGAAGTTAAAAATATTAGTTTTACTCAGGTTTGCAATGCGTCTATCATCATTTAAAGTCGTTTTTCTCGGTTTTTGGCACGGAATATTTTCGAAAGTTTCATATTTTTTGTAATGCGTAATGGCATTTGTAATTTTACCAGGAGGAAAGTTCAAAATCTCCACTACTTCTGCAATATTATTGTATCTTTGGAAACAATCCCATATTATTTTCCTTTCAGCCGAATTCGAATTTTTTTGTTTACCCATAGCGTTTCAGCTGATGTTATTTCTTTTTAATTTATTTATTATTTAAACCGCAAAAAAAATCTTCAAAACACTAATTTGCTCACGATACTCGTGGTGACTTAATTATGTGAGCACAGCGCATATGACCTTTTTGACGTTTTCCACATTTTTCGGGGAATACCCAAATTTTTAATTTTGCTTCAATCAATGTTAAAACTACTAGCATAGCAGGGTTCCACAAAATAGTAAGGTTATAATCGGAAGAATTAGGTTTAAGAGAAAAACTACAAAAATATTTCATTGCATACCCATGACTTAATTATGTGCGCACAATTGTATATAACGGGTGATTTTTTAAGAGCTTGATAACTTTTTTTAAAAAAAAAACGCATAAAATTTGCAAAATCTCATCGGTTCTTTATTTGAAACGTTAGATTGGTCCATGACATTTACTTTTTGAAGATAATTTCATTTAAATGTTGACCGCGGCTGCGTCTTAGGTGGTCCATTCGGAAAGTCCAATTTTGGGCAACTTTTTCGAGCATTTCGGCCGGAATAGCCCGAATTTCTTCGGAAATGTTGTCTTCCAAAGCTGGAATAGTTGCTGGCTTATTTCTGTAGACTTTAGACTTGACGTAGCCCCACAAAAAATAGTCTAAAGGCGTCAAATCGCATGATCTTGGTGGCCAACTTACCGGTCCATTTCTTGAGATGAATTGTTCTCCGAAGTTTTCCCTCAAAATGGCCATAGAATCGCGAGCTGTGTGGCATGTAGCGCCAGCTTGTTGAAACCACATGTCAACCAAGTTCAGTTCTTCCATTTTTGGCAACAAAAAGTTTGTTAGCATCGAACGATAGCGATCGCCATTCACCGTAACGTTGCGTCCAACAGCATCTTTGAAAAAATACGGTCCAATGATTCCACCAGCGTACAAACCACACCAAACAGTGCATTTTTCGGGATGCATGGGCAGTTCTTGAACGGCTTCTGGTTGCTCTTCACTCCAAATACGGCAATTTTGCTTATTTACGAAGCCATTCAACCAGAAATGAGCCTCATCGCTGAACAAAATTTGTCGATAAAAAAGCGGATTTTCTGCCAACTTTTCTAGGGCCCATTCACTGAAAATTAGACGTTGTGGCAGATCGTTCGGCTTCAGTTCTTGCACGAGCTGTATTTTATACGGTTTTACACCAAGATCTTTGCGTAAAATCTTCCATGTGGTCGAATAACACAAACCCAATTGCTGCGAACGGCGACGAATCGACATTTCACGGTCTTCAGTAACACTCTCAGAAACAGACGCAATATTCTCTTCTGTACGCACTGTACGCATTCGTGTGGTTGGTTTAATGTCCAATAAAGTAAACTGAGTGCGAAACTTGGTCACAATCGCATTAATTGTTTGCTCACTTGGTCGATTATGTAGACCATAAATCGGACGTAAAGCGCGAAACACATTTCGAACCGAACACTGATTTTGGTAATAAAATTCAATGATTTGCAAGCGTTGCTCGTTAGTAAGTCTATTCATGATGAAATGTCAAAGCATACTGAGCATCTTTCTCTTTGACACCATGTCTGAAATCCCACGTGATCTGTCAAATACTAATGCATGAAAATCCTAACCTCAAAAAAATCACCCGTTATTAGGGTGGCCCTTCATTATATGGAGGAAAAAAAAGTGTTCAAACTAGAAATATCCGAATAGCAAAAAAAACTGAGAAATACAAAGTTTTGGGCCAATCAAAAAACGTTTAGTCGTGGCGCAATAAGCAGATAATTGCACCAGAGATATATCACAATGGATAATTTTGATCTCAGGAGCACTGAAGGGTTAAATAAATAAAAATTAACCGAATTATTTTTCTTAAATTCTAAATAGTGGTATCAACGAGTTTATTAGAAAAACTCGTTTTAGGTCATTTTTATTTTAAATTATCTTAAAATCCAAAGCTGGCCTTGGCAAATAATGGGTTAACGTTCTCGAATTTATCCCAAATTTTTGGAACGAAACTTCTATACATTTGGATATTACATTTTAAGCATCGCATCTAAAAATTGGACAGCACTTACAAAATATTTGAATTTTTTGCATAAATTGTCTTTTATTAGTTTGGGTCATATGTGACCCCAATTCCAAAAGGGTTAATGGAGTCATATTATTTTTTTCCGAAACCCTAGGCTATTGAGATAAAACATAACATTTAAAAGTAGAAAAGTGATGAATTTTTGATACAAAGTATTTAGAAAGAGTACATTTACAGAATATTTCACAAAAATCCAATTTTTCTCCAAATCCGCAAAAATAAAATCCTTGTCAAAAAAATTGTGGCAGAGGGATTTACTTAACAACATGTATTTAATAAAACCTTAAAGTTATAGATTCAGTTTTTTAAATTTTGTTTAAGAAAATTTTTTCAAACTTGAAAAAGGAGTTTTAAAATATGTTTAAAAAAAATTTCCAATTTTCGGTCTCAATGGGCAATATGTTAACAACGTGGTAATAAAACAATACTTCATATCTGAGTACTTACAAGTATAGAGACCAAAAAAGAATGATGGCTTTAATCAATTTCTCAAAGTTGAAAAAAATGCCATCAAATTTCATGACATAGTTTTTTTTGGCACAATAGTGGTCTGGGGCATTTGCTATTTCTTGGCGAGGTTTTATTCGATTTTGAAGTTTTATAGCCTCTTGAAGGGATAATTTAATACTGATCCTGAATTGTATAACAGCTTGTCGGAAAAATTAAACAATAGAACGAAATTTTCATAAAATCTGAAAAAAGTCATATTTTCCCCATATAAACACACTTGAAATTTTCAAGCGCTTTGCGCCACGACTAACCATTTTTTGATTGGCCCAAAACTTTGCTATTCGCATATTTCTAGGGGGTGAGACCGACAGTTTGAACACTTTTTTTATTAAGGGCCACGCTAATATTTATTCGTGATCTTTATAATAAGCGGAGTTGATATAGCGATGTCTGTATGTCCGTCACGACCTTAATAGGTCAGCTGGATTGCTAATTTTGAGAAAATGGTTCAGTGACATCCTGCTATTTAAATCATCAAAATCGATTCAATAAGTCCCGAAATTTCAACGAAAATTTAAAAAAACTCTTGAAAAAGATATGATTTTTCCATGTTTTTTTTCTTGTTATTGTTGAAAAAGAGCAGCATTTTTAATGGCTCAACGAACTTAAAATTATCATAGACAAATATCTCTTTTTAATTGTAGTATGGTTAAGCCGATTTCTTTCCTACTCTAAAAACAGAAAAATAATGCATTTGTCATTATCTTTATAAGAAAGATCATTAAGAAATTATAATAAATACTGGTGAGAAGAGAAGAACAATTAACTATAAATTTAGATGGTATTAGAACTTAAAGGTTAAGTAACTGTATTGAGTTTGAGACATAGGTGGAGGATACCAAAGATTCGGCACAGCCGAATATAACACCCTTACTTGTTTTGGTTATTAATTCTTTTCAGTTTCAATTGATACTTCATGTGCAATTTTTTTCACAAAAACAAAACAGATTTGAATATAGAAAACATGATGCATAATTGAATTTAATAGATTTCGACATAGGACCTTTCTGAAATGTACATATAAATCATACTAGCAGATTGCAGCGCTCGAAATTCGAGTACAGTTTCTAGGCAGCTTTATTTCTCAACTTAGCCAATTCACAAACCAACACTTTTATCCATGAAACACATAGACGACTGCGGCTACACGAACACACGAGTACAAATGCTGCTGGCTGCAATTGTAGTCGCGTAGTCAGCTACCTAATTTCTTTGAAAACGACAGCAACGTATAACAACAATATAAACAGCTGTTTTTATACAAATGAATTTTTATTTCAGTAGTGCAAATTTTATTTTTTTCCCCTTTATTAAAATAGAAAAACATGCTT